>CM074290.1:12214473-12639473 GCA_037194245.1 Opsariichthys bidens | reverse complement strand
ATGTGTCAGCACAAATCTTCCACGGCCCACTCGGCCAATCTCCTGGAATGGTGTGCCAACCTTCACACCCTTCCTTTTGGTAAAAGTAAATCACCTTGGAACTGGCTATTAACCAAGACACAAGAGAAATACAATTCAGGGTATCTGTGGTTGCAGAATGACTTTATAAGATAACTCTCTGAATTGTGCTTTTCTACAATCGCACAAATAGGGAACATCCTCCCTCCTAAAGTCTCTCTAATCTTGCTGCTAATGAGGTTGTGACCTCTGAATTAACCTAGAGAAGAGAGCTAGCGGACGAGGGGCTTATCAGCACGATTTTACTGTTCTTCAACGCAGCATCTACAACATCGTCTGTGGAAAATGTAAATATAGACGTCTACAGAAGCTCAAACCATTCTTTTAAGCTCTCAAAGTCTGACTAATAACCACTAAAATGATCCAACTATTATATCAGTATAATAGAACTGTAAACTTTATTTGGTTAACCGACATGAAAAGTGTGGTGGAAAGTTCTATATATTGCTGTAAAAAAAAAAAAAAAAAAAGATAGCACTTTTTCTATCGCATTTCACATGGTTCTGCAGTTTTAAAAAAAGTTCTCACAATTTTTAAGAAGCCATAAAACGGCACACATAATAATTACAGAGGAGAATTTGGGGTTTAAAAAAAGTTTCAGATGAACCCTGCTGAAAACACTTGAAATTTTATGTCAGCTACCGATTCTATACTTTCTTGCTTTCCTGTCACTTGTCTAAAACTTCCCCTTGTGTAACCTTTCTCTTTCCTCAAATATGTTTCCACTATCTCTCACCTCATTCGTGGTACTATTGTCACTTTCACTCCTCTATCTCTTCATACTCACATCCTCCCTTTTCTCTGTCTTTTCTGGAGCCCAGTGGCATTCTGAGCATGCCTTTCCCTTCAGCACTGCTTTCTTTCAACCCAGCTCTATTCATACCCCTTCACTGCCAAAACACAGACCAGTGAGCTCTGACCCCCCTCCTCATCAAGCAACTCCCTCACCAAGTCTTTCCACAACCACCCCAAACACACAAGCCTGGATATTTGAGCAATTCACAAGTTAGAGACTCTGTTTGAGAGGATGATTATCATGTTCTTACCTCTGTCAATGCATTGACCGGTCAGATGAAGCCGTCCACTTCCCCCTCTGGTCGCTGACAATGTGTGCAGCAGCCGTAGTCAGGCACAAGAAATCCGACAGAGCCGCCACTCAGGGGCCTTTGCACAAACACGAGCATTGTCCCTCCGTGCCTAAGTCCCTCCCCGTTGTGGCGACTCCCAGTGACATAAAAAGGGAATGCACAGCTTTCCACTAATGAAACTTGACACATTCACACAGACGCAAATATTCGCATTACACATAAACCTCATCTCAAATCACAAAGAATATTATATAAACATTATTATATTAAAAACCCTTTCAAAAGGCATTAGAAATGTACAATTATTAATATACATTTCACATGGTATTTGCTACATTTACTGGACAGTTTCACTTCCCTTACGGCTACCAAAACAATGATTATGGATGACAAACAAACAAATATTGATCATGATTTGTCTTGGTGCAACTAACTAAATGCCATAATTTACACAAAAGGTTATTATAATAATTTGTGATTTGAAAATTTATTTAATGAAGAACTATATTAATTCGCATACAACAACTGCTAACCTGATTTAATATAAATACTGCAACAGTTATTGTTAACATGAAAAAAAAAAAAGAAAGTACATCTGACGCTGGAAACAAACGATTCAACAAAAATTATTAACAATAAAAACAGGACTATTTGGACATTTTAAATAGATAGATAGATAGATAGATGTGATCAAATGATAGATAGATAGATAGATAGATAGATAGATAGATAGATAGATAGATAGATAGATAGATAGATAGATAGATAGATAGATAGATAGATAGATAGATAGATGTGATCAAATGATAGATAGATAGATAGATAGATAGATAGATAGATAGATAGATAGATGTGATCAAATGATAGATAGATAGATAGATAGATAGATAGATAGATAGATAGATAGATAGATAGATAGATAGATAGATAGATAGATAGATAGATAGATAGATAGATGTGATCAAATGATAGATAGATAGATAGATAGATAGATAGATAGATAGATAGATAGATAGATAGATAGATGTGATCAAATGATAGATAGATAGATAGATAGATAGATAGATAGATAGATAGATAGATAGATCGATAGATAGATAGATAGATAGATAGATAGATAGATAGATAGATAGATATATAGATAGATAGATAGATAGATAGATAGATAGATAGATGTGATCAAATGATAGATAGATAGATAGATAGATAGATAGATAGATAGATAGATAGATAGATAGATAGATAGATAGATAGATAGATAGATAGATAGATAGATAGATAGATAGATAGATAGATAGATAGATAGATAGATAGATAGAGTGCTTTATCGCTTTATGTCAACAGGGGGCGCTGGATCCATGTTTTGAAGACCAATTTGTTATTCACGTAACAGCACGTCCTCTTGCTGTTAGAATTGAATTGTTTAATTAATTCTTAGGACTTAAGCCATTTTATGTTCATAATCACTATGCCAACGACACTAGAATACTTTGTTATAGCGTCAATCAAGTTTTTGTATTTTACAAACAACAGCCACGATGACTTCACGGGTTCGTACACTTCTATAATTAAGAAGTTAAAATCAATTAATTTATGACAGAAAAAAACCCTAATCAAATCTAATAATGTCAGTGCAATGTATTATCAATATCCTCTCGGCCGTGCTAATCTCTTCAAAGATCAAACGCGAGGATTCTCCTGTAACAACAGCAGAGCAACTTCCCTTTCAACGAAATTCAAATGTGTGTGCATTCCCTTTAAACGAAGATACCACTTCGAGCGGAGGGAAGACAGCTCACCGCAAATACTGACTAACTGCGACAGTTTTATCTCACAGTGACTGCATCGAGTCGGCTAGTTATGAAACCTACCTAAAATAACAAAGAAAGCTGATTTTAAGGATTTAACGAGGGTTTAGTTCGACTTGTGTTGATATTTTATTTGTTTTGGTGCGCGTGAACCCCCCTCCCCGCGACCAGTGGTATCGCCCAGCCCATCTGTTCTTCTCCTGTGAAATGCGGATTGAAACAGATTGTACTACTCTACGGGTCGCAATGGCTACTGCACCGCAAGGACAACAAGTTTTACTGTTCAGTTAAACAAGTTTTATGTGAGGAACACGCTGGGCGGATTCGTCTAAGACACTCTTTTTAATGTGAGACACTCGTAGGACAAACGGAAAAATGTCCCAGGGATGTATAACTTCTGTGGAGGAGATCCAGTCTTGGTGGGAAGTCCCCGCCATAGCGCACTTCTGCTCTCTCTTCAGGACGGCGTTCAATTTACCAGACTTTGAAATCGAGGTAAATGATCATCCCTGTATGAATTTACGCAACCGTTTCCATTTAATCAGTTACGCTCAAACGAAACCAAACAAACTCATGTTCCCCAGCCACCTGACTTTATGTTTTGCCTGACAATCGCTCACTTTAACCATTCACACTATAAGTTCGTTAAAGGGACGAGTGACATCGATAGAATAAAGTCAGTTATTTTGTTTGGTTTAAATAATAACAGAACTAAACCGTCCGCTCCAAACACTGGACGCGTTGACTGATTCATTCAAAACGAGCTTTTATTAACAAGAAAATACTTGTTTGTTTGTTTTCTAGTGGTTAGTGCTGTTTTGTCTTTGTTTATAACACACGCGTTTGGTTAAATAGTAAGGTTAGACTCGTTTAAGTCAAACGAAACGATATTTCCCGTTGAGTTTTGGCGTTACTCGTGTGTTGTTTTGAGTTTAAAGTCTCTTGTTCTCGTAAAACCGGTTTTCTTTCTTTCATTTTAGATTGTGGCGTCGAGTAGATGTGTCGTGTAAACTTTCAAGGGACTCGAGTAGCGCTTTCATCTCGGTCTTTTGTTTTAAACTCAAGACAAGTTCATGATTATTGGGTTACAACTTTATTGTTTGATCACAGGCTGCCTCCGACTTGCTCATTGTTCCCTACTGTCTGTCTGTTTTGTTTGTTGTTGATTCAGTCACTTTACACTGATGCTGCAAATTTGGTCTCACGTTGATGTGAATGGAGCTCAGAAACGTTTAAATAGAGGAGTTGAGTCACCCCCATTTTATCACCTCTCCTTTTAACTTGCATTTGGTAACAGTATAGATTGTGTGTCACAGCGATCAGGTCCTTCTCGACCCCCACATGTGTGAAACGTGCTGGCCACTGGCTTTGTTATTCCATGAGAGGTTTGAGATGGAGATCACCTCGTGCTGCTTCCCAGAAAAGTTACAACTGGCTGATCCAATTGGACATTCGTACTAGAGAAATTTCTAATCTGCAAAAACTACTTTTAATTTGTGTTTTTTTTTACTCATATTAACTAAATCAACAATAAAACCACATGTTTTATGGTTTTTATTGTAACAACAGTTTTTAATTATTAATTAATTAATAATTATCAATAATAATGCTAATCATAAGTATAATCTTTTTATTGTGATCTGAAACTTTTTTATGGAATGAATGGCTTTTATTTAAAAAGTTTAGTAGTAATTCAAACAAAAATTTTAATACTAAATTTTTAATACTGTTTTGGCGTTTTTTCCAGAGACACACGATGCTATTTTATCATCATCAGCAGATCCAATATAAACATAACGGTTCAACTGAGAAGTATGAGCGTATGTAAAGACACATGTCAAGCCGATTATCGGTTTTTATTTGGTATGTTGGATGATTGTCATGGCCCCTTTTTGGTCATGCTTTTTTTTTTTGCAACACTATTGCAAACCGAGCTTCCTGATTGCGTTTACTTTGTGCACAGTTTGGTGATCGCAGATTACAGGCAGCTTGTGTCAAAGCAGTGTCAAAGGATTTACATTCAGAGGGTGGGAGTGTGTGTCGGGCTCAAGTCATTGACCATTTCGCGATTCCTCCTTGCATCCTAATTGCATTCAGCGTAGGTGTCCAAGGTCATTCAACACAAAAGCTCTCAGCCCTACTTCAGTATCCTGGTAACTTTGCAGTCGTGCGTGAATGGGACTGTGAATAATCCAATCGCTTGCTTTAATCTAGTGATTGAGACGTTCTTCAAGTCATCCCTCACATTGCTCCAGTCTTCTGTTATAATCTTTCCCTTAATCTCAATTGTCCTAATGCTTATTAGTGTTGAAGTGGATGTTGAACATGGTAAAGAGTCTCTTGTCTTTACATTGCCGTAGAAGAAGGTACTAGGAAATTTGTGTCAACATATTTTGGTGGGGTTTTTTTTTTTGTTTTGCAATTTTATGTTCAATTCAGGTACAACTTGTGCAAAACTGATGTGTTTTTGTTTTTTCTCGCATCAAAAACGTCGTCATCTCATTTGTGTGAGCCAGTCAACTCAAGTTGATGGGAATGTCATCAAAGCAAATTTACCGACAACTCTCTCAAATCCTTGATGATGCAGTGGCTTAGCTGAGGTTTTTCTTGTACCTGTTTGTTTTCAGCCCTTGTGAGCCTCATCCAGGGCCGTGTCTAAAAAAAGCAGGTGGATGGTTCGGTAAATAGAACGTAAATCCGGCTGTAAGAGGATACAATGTCTTTCACGTGGGAGAAAGCCTACTCTATAAGGTGGCCGTATGGCTGTTTGTTTTAAATGAACTGATTGACCTTCTAGTACACCTGATTTTTGTCACAAAGCCCTTAACAATCTCACCTGTTGAGTATTTGTTCAAAAGTCAGATTTTCATTCATTCGATAGAACTTGAACAAAAGTATTTTATTATATAATATAAATTGTGAATTGTAAAGAATCCTGTCAAGATTTTTTTGTCAATTAATCTTATTTTGCCTTAAAGAATTAGTTCACACAAAAATTAAAATTCTGTCATTAATTACTCACACTTATGCCATTCTAAACCTGTAAGACCTTCGTTCACTCTTTGATGAAATCTGAGAGGGTTCTGTCCCTTCATAGAAAACCATCGCAACCACTTTCAAGGTCCAGAAAGGTAGGAAAGACATCATTAAAGTACTCCATTTGACTCCAATGGTTTAACCTCAATTTTATGAATCTACATGAGGGTTTGTTTGCGCAAAAAGACATAATTTACCACTTTACGTACGAGAATATTGATGTGCAGCGTCCGTTCGCGAGAGCATCACAAAGCATTAGTGTGTTGTGCTCACGTGGTGAATTGTTTTTTTGCACAAAGAAAGCACGCTTGTCACTTCTTAAAATTGAGGTTAAACCACTGGAGTCAAATGGAGTACTTTAATGATGTCTTTCCAACCTTTCTGGACCTTGAAAGTTGTAGTTGCGTTGGATCTCTATGGAGGGACAGAAACCTCGCAAACTTCTTTAAAAAGATGTTAATTTTTTTTCCCAAAGATTAACGAAAGCCTTACAGATGTGGAACGACACCCTGAGTAATTAATGACGGAATTTTGACTTTTGGTTGAACGAACCCTTGAAAGATTGAATTTGATCAAGATTGTCACACTCTGCGCACAAGCTTTGTGTGTCGAACACACTGGATATTACAAAGGCAATGATCCAGTATGAAGTTGAAGGTGTTGGCCAGCTCCTTTTCTTCTCAGGATCCGTTCCGGGGGCCGACAATGGAGAATCTTCTTGGCAAGCTGACAAAACGGCTCCTTGCACATTGTTCCTTGGTTACACTTCACAGTCGCACTCCGTATCTCTGCCCTAGATGAGAGACGGGCTCGGCAGGAAGAGGCCTTATTCGCTTGGGCTCTCTCCGTGCTCTTTGTCTGTGTGAAGCACGCTTGATTTCCTGGCACTGTGGCCGTGAAACGAGCCCTGAAATCCCACCGCCTCCAAGAGCCGGGAGAGGCAGAATCCTTCAGGATGCCCCCCCTCATCCCTCATGCACAAACATAGCTGCAGGACCGAGCTTGCCGACTCCACGCAGAGGATGAGAGTTGGTGTTTTGTTGCTTGTCTGTTTTCATATGTCTTCATTATCAATTTGATGGTGGGTGGAGAATTGATCTGTGGGCATTTGGTCCAAGCGTTTGCCTCAGCAGAAGATGAGAGTGGGACTTAATTTAGTTTCTGAATTGATTATATTTGGTGGGCAAAATCAGCAATGTGGGCATCTGGAGAAAGACGAGTTCATTCCTAATTGCTCAAACTTCCTCTGTAGAGAACCAGCCACCTCTCACACTCTTTAATTGTGTAATAATTGACCCTGGTAGGGAACATTTGATCCTTTTGGTAAATCTGAAGCCATTTCCATGTGTCCTTGTTCTTTATATTTACACTTCTGTTCAAAAGTTTGCAAGATTTTTAAATGTTTTTGAAAAGTCTCATGCTCAAATAGGTTGGATTTATTTAATCAAAAATGCAGTAAACACAAGAATATTGTGAAATTTTATTCATTTAAAAACTTTTTTAACTTTTAAAACAACAAATAGAGCTGCAAGGATTGCCTTTATAAAGCTAAACTGTGAAATATAAAGTTGCAATTATGAGTGTCAATTTTTTTTTTTTTGTGAAAATTTGTGAAGATTATTTTTCCAGGGTGTAATGTAGTCATCCTTGACTTGACTCTTCTTTTGATCCTCTTGAGACTCCTTTCTCACAGGTTTGCTAGTCATTTTTCCACTTCTTTTCTAATAAGAATCAGTGACTGAGTGAGTTTATAATTCAGACTACATTGGACACCTAATTAACGCTCGTCTCTGTCAGAGATCACACAGGCCATTGTGCAAGAGCTCATTAAGCCTTTGTCAAGCTCTGACGTAGCACATCCACATGTTCCCTCACACCTGTTTGTTTCATCCATGATCTTACATGGCAGAATTTTCCCAGGGGATTATCATGGTCTCCTCCTGTTCATCTTCTTCATCACACCTTCATCCTTGGGTACAAGTGCCCCCTTATGCTCTTTCCTCCACCCCAAGACGGGGTTGTGTGTTTTGCCAGTGTTGAATAGAGCCTCATTCACGTTCCTCCTCACTCACTGCTGCTCCATCATTGGCCCTGGCATGAGCATGACTAAATCACAGATGGTGGCTTTCTTTGCCTCTCCCCCCGGAGAGCCGAGATGGTCGTAACTGGGTGCTGGTGCTCGTCTGGGGCACCTTTTCTTTAGGGCCTTGCGCTGCTTGATTGTAAAGGGAGATTTAATCTCAATGGGGCCTGGTGGAGCGGGAGCTGGCGACAAGCTCTTGTTTTGAAAAGCAGATGGATTAAGATGAGGAAAATGGATTTGTGTCAGGAGGATCTGTAGTGTTCTCTCGTTTTGCTCCAACACCGGGTGCCGATTGTGAATGATGGCCGTATGCGCGTGCATGTGCGTATCTGTGAAGCCTGTGTTGAATTAGCAGCTTTGATGTGAGAGGGGGTCACCCTTGGTAGAGCTCCTGTGGTTTTGAGGAGGAGGAAGTGGGCTCTGACTGTGGGATTTGCACCATCAATAACTGATGGGTCAGCAGCAGGCCTTGTTTCAGACCCCAGATGCTGCAGCTTGAAAAGTACCACTCTCGCCCACCTTCATTCTAGAGATTTTAACTTATTAATCTGCTCCGGTCAACCAGATGAGAAAAGACCAGTGTTGGGGAAAGTTACTTTTAAAAGTAATTACAATATTGCATTACTCCTTTAAAATGTAACTAATTGCGTTACAGGAGAAGGAAGTTCTAAATCTAATTTAAAGTCATTTTTGCTTGTTAGTATTGTTGAATTGGATCATCAAAGGTCAGCAGCAAAGACATTGGTTAATAAAATGAGATTAAATACCTAAAGTATATTTGTGTAATTTAATATAGTTAATGTTACAGGTTTGCATAAAATTCTGAGATTGGATTACACTGTCTTTATTCATTTTGAGGAATAATGAATTTTCTCGCAAGTGAGTTGAGTAAATATATGTTCATATTCATAGTCTAGAACTACAATACCCAATCATTTTCATACAGCGCACACAACACCGCTGCACTTACTTCCGATTTTGATTTGAAAAAGTAACGCCGATATTTTGTTGTAATTTTAAAAGTAATGCATAATTTAATTATTACTTGAAAAAATAATCTGATTACATAACTCAAGTTACTGGACTGCAGTTATGATGCGGAAAATCCAGCCTTGGAATCTTTTTAATTGGAGTAATACTTCACAATAACTCAAACAACAACCTGCATTGACAAGCGCTTGTGTGAGGGGGGTTATGAGATAGCACCAATTTTAGATTAAAAGAATACAAAGACATTTTTACCGGTCATAACTTCTGGAGGAAAATAGCGCAGACACTGGACAAAGATGAAACTTTCTAGAGCGCATGTGTCAACCACATGCGTTCATGCACGCTATCAAATGAAGTGTACATAGTTAAAGAAAATAAATGAAGTATAATTTGGGATACAACCTAGCATGAAGGTGTCAAGATTTGCATTGACTTTGCATTTTTCGTGTGTTACATAATGACCCTTATGCAACAGTGAATCCATCATATGTACGCAACACTTCTGGTACTTCCCAAGTCTGTGTTAACCACCGTATCCATCCACATTGTGATTACTAACCCCTCTCCCCCACCCCTGATTGACAGGTGAGGGCAGAAGTAAATGTATCAGATGGTTCCACATGGGGTATGGGTGGAGGGTTTTGTACTCTGTGGTGTTTGTTTCAGGCAACTCCATTGTTGCTGCACCCCATGGCTCCCACTGTCTGTCTCCAGTTTGAGGCTGCCGCTCCACACACGCCATTGCTTGTTTGTGTTTTGTCTGGGATGAAATCGAAGCCCCCATTGTGATCCTGTGTTGTCGGGTTAGTGTTTAACCGCTTAGAGTGTGACTGTCAGGTGTTCCTCAGAGCAGCGTGCTGTGTTTTTGCTCCTGGCAGCATGATGCAAGAACCTGTTGGGAGCTCGTAAGAGCACGATGGGAAATCTGATGTTTAGTGTGTCATTGGGGATTGCAGCTCTCTCCCCGCAGACAGTTGAGTCGGTGGGGGCGGCAGCAATGGGGGCTCCAGTGGGAATGTCACTTCACAGGATGGAGTTAGATGGTGGGGGAGGCTGCGTGCATGAGACGTGAGGGACCCTCAGCCTACAGCGGAGGTGGTGGAGTGTGTACGTGTAAAGCGTGTGTGTGTGTTTTTGGAGGGAGGTGCTGGGGGGTGTCTGTGTGCTGTGAGAGGCGAGTTTGTAACAATGGCCCGGCTAGACCCACTCATCTGCTCTTGGGAACAGTTGTTTGGAGAGAAGCCATACTTGTCTTGTCTGTTATGCTTATAGTAATGTTTCCTGGTTGTGCTCCTGATGTTAAAAATAGTCAATGTCAGTTTGCTCTGACCTCTTGTTCAGACCAACTCAAACTGAACTCTGAAAGTGGACTTTCTTTTTGCCCGTTCGATGTTATAAACAATCAATCCTGTGTTATATTGAGCATTAGTCTACTACTACATGCTTTGCTTAATTTTTACCTGTTTTGGATACATTTGGGTGTACAAATTGGTCTAAATGAGTCAAGTCCTACTGGAATTCAGACTCAACTTGGAAGAATAAGTATTAACACAACTTGCTCAAATTATGTGTTTAGGTCTACAAAGAGAAATATTTTATCTGAATATTGTGGCACTGTTTAGATAAAAGCGTTTGAGTCTTTTCTGTAGTCCCTTATATATTCTTATGAGAAATAAATTCCATTGAGTGGTATTTTTAATGAATTCCTTGTGTTGGTTATTGATTAAAAAATATATTAAGGAACTGGTCTTGTGATTTGTCAAGCAATTTATTTTAGAGAAATATACCTTAATGATTAATAAATGCTTTAAAACAAACACACACACACACACATATATACTTGTATAATAATTTATATATTTAGAAAATTATAATTTTAAGTTAGCTTTACTGGGTATGACCCTTTGTTTACCAAGAAGGCTTTCATAACTAGCAAGTATTGCTGTGCAACATTCTCTCAAACTCACATTGCCAATGTAAGTAATGAGAAGTTCTTTTTGCAACAGTCACTGATGGTAAAAGCAGCAAGTTTGAGATTGTGCAAGCATCTGTTTGATTAACAAACATAACCGTGTGCTCTTCAGTTAATGATAACTTGATAAGACGTTTTGATGCAGTGTTATGTGCCATTATGAATGCGTTAAGGCACGCAGCCCCAATGCTCAGTTTTGTTTTACTTTCCCTGGCAAACTAGTGTTGTAAATGGTCCATGCATAAGCACATTATTGCACCTGGTGGTATTGGACAATATCCTGTTCAAGATATTGGCAACAAGACCACCAAGTGGAGGCCACGCAAGAGACTTGAGAATGGGGAGGCTGTTGTGAGTTAATGATCCCCATTCAGTTGCCTGTGCGGTGATCCCAAACCCTAGATGTGTCTGGCCACCCATCCATGGCCACCTGTTGCATCTGGCCCTGACATTGAGATGGTTGGCCCAGCTCTGTGGCATATAACCTGCCCTGCTCTTGACCCTTTCTAAAATTTGACTGGTGGGTGGTGGCTGTATGTAAGTATATGTATGCATGTACGTATGGTATGTGTGTGTTAGGCCTGTCAACATTAACGTACGCAGTTATTCCAAAATCCTTAACATGTTAAAATAATGTAGCGCAAATAAATTAAGGAAGCTTGTGAAATTTCGACAGTAATCTAATTTAGTTAGATGATCGTAGAAGTCGGGAATTTGTCAAACCGAGCATGAACAATGGCACAAACATCTGTAACCCTGTTAGGCGGAAATTTCTATTCTAACCTCTTAACCCGATTACGCTTCTTGTTTGCGATTTAGATCATTTTAATTCGCTAAACTCTGTGAAAAGTTTTCAGTATAATTATAATGGAGATCTATTTCTACGAGAGATGGTTTTCTCTGCACGCATGCATAAAGCCGCATTACAAACAGAGCGCAAATGAACAAAACTGAGTTCTTTTTCATGGATTATAGCATTTTTGTGGTCAAACGCAACAGTGCTCTTGCTCTTAAAGCAGTCTAATATGTGTCTGTCATTAACGTTGATAAATCTATAAATTATAGCTTTAATTGTAAAGAATCAGGAATAATAGCCTATGTATTTAATTTATAAAGGACTAAAAGATTATGCAGTGTTATTTTACAATTTATTACTTTATTCTGTACTGTTTCTATACCTGAATACTAGTTACACTTTTCCAAAAAAACCTTTTCTCCTTTTTTTTCTTTATTTGAATCTATTCCATTGTATTTAGTTTTTTTTTTTCAGTTTAATTCAAAGATTGATATAAAGTTACCTTGTTGTGTAAGAGTTGTGTAAACACTTGAGGAACAAAATTACTTCATTGCAAAAACACATGCAATGAGTAGGCAAACATTTAGATGAGATAAAAAAACAACAACTCACCACTACACTTTGGTATGTGGAACACATTCACTATTAACCGTGACTTTGACCTCGATTAAAATCTTAATTTTCTGCTTATTAATAGTTAGTAAGGTAGTTGTTGTAGGTTTAGTTTAGGTATGGGATATGATTTAGCAATGTGCTTTATAAGTACTAATAAACAGCCAGTATGCAAGCTAATAAGTGAGAATAGTTCCCCATACTAAAGTGTTACCAAAATATATTATACCCATGTTATTTTGCCATGAATTTAGTATTTAAATAAGTATTTCTAATCAGATTTTCTTATTTTCAATTTGAATGAAGTGACCATTTTAGTACTTAAAGGTGCTGTAGGTGATTTCTGAGAATCACTGTTGAACACTGTTGATACATGAAATCATTGCAAACAAACACCCCTCCCTCCATTGCTCCGCCCACAAATTGCACGAACACGCGATGCAAGAGTGGATGACTATAGCAGAAGCAAAGCAAAATAAAGCTTTGTGAAAAATAAAACAAAAATGATCATATGAGTGTATATACAAGCAAGAGTGTTTGTTGCCAGCGGCACACACTCAAAACCAATGTTACTCGCGTATGGAACAGAAACTGTGCAACCTCAGTGTCCATTTTGAGGCCTTCCATCTTAGGTCTCTCCAGCACTAGAAAGGGTCTTAAAACTCTTGCTTGATCATAACACTTCTTTTTACAGTGATATTCCTCTGACCTTTTCTCTATTATAATGTCTCTCAGCCATCTCTCTTTAAACGGTCTTTCTTCAAATCTCCCTCCTGCTCACTCTCTCTCCTTCACCATCATGAGTGTATACGCCCCCTACTGCTGATTGGCTACAAGACTCAGATCCATTTTCAACCGCATTTTTCAGAAAAAAACCCTTAATGCAGCTTTTAATTTACAAACAGAAGACATTTAGAAAATCACTGAATGAGATGCATTTATTTGTAAAATAGTCAGAGTATAATTTTTTTATTTATATATATTATATTATATATATTATTATAAAATAAACGTTATCATAAAACTTATATTGTAGAAACTCCACCAATCAAATTTTAGAAAGGGTAAAGATCTGGGGTTGTTAGAGGTCTGAATGTCTTGAAAGGATAAGTGGTAACAAGGCAGTTTTTCCACTGGTGACTTTATGAGAGTAAATTTATGCATGGTTAAGTTCTTGGGAAGAGAGAAACGATACCTTATCTGGATTTTATCTCTCCAATGTACGTTATCCTCAACTGCCAGTCCAGTGCTGCTCAGCGGAATCTGCAAATGCTTTATAAGAAGGTTTCAGTTAATGGAAGATCCACAATTAAGTTGGTAAAGTTTCTCTTCATAACGTTGCTGTGCTGTTATGAAGTTTGAAAATGTGTCATCATGAGATACAGTTCAGGGAGGGGAGAGAACATTATCCAGATAGATGCACGTTCACTGTCTGTCATAGCAGATACACACAACTTTATCAGTGACATTCAGTTAATTAGCTCTGAGAATGATAAAATATACAGCCTAACGACTTAATTTTATAACTGGCGGTCGGCAACCTTATGGCACGCGGAGGGATAATCACAAAAGTGTGTACCTCTGGTCGCACAAATGGTTTTCCTGATATGCGTGCTAGCGCAGGTTAAAGTGTGTGTGTGTGTGACTGAGGAATGATTATCCCAAAATGTACATCTATATCCATTCTAAATCTACGATTGTCATGTGACCTACAACGTCAGCCACATTGAAGAATTCTTTGGTAAACAACTTCTTTGGTAGTTCACCCAAAAATGAGAACTGCCATCATTTACTCATCTTTGTTGTTCCTGTCTGTCCTGCACCTGTCTGACTCTTTCTTCTGTGGAACACAAAATCTTTTGAAAAACGTATTTGTATTTTTTCTGTCAATACAATGATAGTCAATAGGTTCAATGTTGTTCTGGACCCATATTTGACTTTCATTTTTGGACAAAAACAGTTAAAACATTAATAAATGACAGAATTATCATTGTTGGGTGAACTATCACTTTAACCTTAGACTTGACTGAAAATGGTAGTCCTAATCTCATCTAATACTATCACTTTGTTTTTGGCCAACTGTACGGTGCACTTACCTTACCTGTTTTGCTAGTTGGTTAAGAAAAAAGATTTTGGGTCGGATATCATCAGTGAGCTGTTAAAGGAGACTTTGTGGTGTAAAGGACACACACACAACATTAATACTCCTTCTCTGCCATCTGAGCCACTGAATGGCACTTCAAAAGCGAAGTGGGGTTGTGTTAATCCCCCGCAGCCGGCCTCAGGTTTGAAGTGTGATCAAAGTCGAGGCTTCACCGATAGATGGGCCCACTCTAGTCCTCTAACTGTCAAGGGACCAGGAAGTTTTGTAGGTGTAACGGAGGATCTGAGGGAGGCCAGAGTGGCTCATCACTTGAAGACGATCCTGGAAGTTCCTGGTAGCCCCAAACACTCAAGAGTGAGTTGTGAAGAGATGGATATAAATGGATGAAGACATGAAGAGTTGCCAAATTTTCCGGGCTATAACTCTTTGTTACGGTGGATCCATTTCACCTCTGGACTTCCTGCCCAAACAGACAGTCTCCTTCACATACACTTTAGACTGTTTATTGAGTACCTGGAGGGAATAATCAATAGCTTTTAAATTGCTTCAACAATCAACCCAAAAAAGCCTAATGGATTCGGCATGTTAAGCAACACCACCACCATTTTTTTCCAAGAGAACAATCTAAGGACAGTGCCCCCCCACCTTAAGCACAAGCATGTCTCATCCTGTTTTTCAAGCTCTCATTCTGTTTTTCCTCCTGCTGACACTGGGCTCCTGGTTTCCTCTCCACAGCCAGGAGGTGTGTGAGCTGACCCTCCATGACCCCGTTCTCTCCACCATTTCTCTAGAGAGAAACGGCAATCTGCAGCTTGAGTGAATCTCACGATGAATGGATGGGCTGCCTCTCTTGCCCTTGAGTTAATTTTGTAGTGTCACTCTGCTTTGAAAGGGTAAAGGGGGAGGATGTTTTATACGGGAGCTGAAAAGTGCTCCCTGTTGCCTGAGGGACTGAGTGGCTCGCTGTGAAAGAAAGCAACCGCAGTCACTAAGCTCCTTGAGATGGACCGGTGATGGAGCACTGGCCATTTACATTTCTCAAACTCCCCCTCCCTCTTTCTTAGAGGGACATTGGGCATCCTGAGGAGAGAGAGGTGCATACTGGGTCAGCCTAGCCCAAGCTGTGGCTGTGGGCTCATGCTGTCGCTTAGCTTCTCTTCTGTTCCATTCAGTAGGCTAGAGTTTGCAGTCCCACTTACTGCTGCTTCATAAAACTTCAATAGCTGCAACACAATGGAAGAGGACAGGGGTCAAGGTTAAACCTCAGTTCCATCTTGTTTCTTGAAGCTTTATCGAGAATTTGTAGAATGTTTTGCAGCATTTTCAGTGCAGTCTAAGGATTTTGCCATATATTCAACTTCTCTGGTTTTTAAAGTCAGGTGGTTTCCTACCATGTTTTTGTACTCTAGTAGTACTTCTCCACTGTTAATTCATTTTGAACAGTGACTTATTGCTTCCCTCATTGGTTCTACCTAATGTTTTCATAGCCTGTTCAGATGTCTAATAGCTAACACTTTCATCCAGAGCAACTTGCATTACACCAAAAGGGAAAATACTTCCAGAGCAACACAGGGTGAAGTGTCTTGCCAAAGGTTATGATGACAGTAGTTCATGGATCACCCCTTGAAGATATTAAGCCTACTATGGTACGCAGATCTTTCATGACTAGACTACGCATCCAGGTGCCATTCAGATAGGCTTTAAGGGTAGCTGTGGCCTAATGGTTAGAGAGTCAGACTTGTAACACGAAGGTCACAGGTTCAATTCTCAATAATTCTCAATACCAGCAGGAAACTACTGAGTTGCCCGTGAGCAAGGCATCTAACCCCCAATCTGTAATGTGCCTCAATGGCTGCCCACTGCTCCGGGTGTGTTTCTCCACTGTTTGCAGTGTGTGTTGTATTCTCTTCTCCTAATGTGTGTACTATCTTGAATAGGTTAAATGCAGAAGACAAATTCTGAGTATGGGTTGCCATACTCTCATACTTCAAATTGTGAAATTCTTAGTACTCAACCTCCAGCGTGCATTATTGAGTCACATCCCGAAGTACATTTAATTGAACTTTAAAAGTCTGACTGGTTGGATTAAAGAAACAAATTGTCTTTTTTAAATTGAGACGGACTGGTGATGAACTGCTTTAGTAAAATCAAACATATTACAATATTGAGCACCAAGGGTGTCACAGTTCGAATGCCTTCGTAAATTTGCGTTTGTTAGTGCTTTAGTTCACTTCACTTTAGTTTAGAATAAACTACAATTGGCTTCTGTGGCGTGTACTTGCATTAAAGACGGGTCATGCACAAGGTGCATTTATTACTTTTAAATATTTGATTATGCTTTGTTATGCATGCTTCGATAGATAGATAGATGAGGACTGTAGCTTGCGTAGACAAAGAAATGTACTAATCTACATGTTGATTAACCAATCAGAATTTACCTTACGCTAAATGTCATTAACATACAGGTGAGAAAGAAAAGAGATATGAGGATGTGAAGATTTTATACAGGTTTGGGAATATTTATCCAAGTCAAAATGTGTTAGAAAGTGCTTTTTAGTGGAATAATCTCATAGTGTAAAAGATCAAATTAAGGTGACAACACATTCACCCAACATTCAGTGCACATTTTTTAAATGTGGCTTTTGCAAACAAAGGAAGTTTGTCAGGTTGGTTCCTGAACTGGCTATGGTTGAGTGACGTTGCTCTACAGGCAGTTCCTTCTAACAACAATTTGTCTTACTCTGGTTTCAGCTGTAATGCCTAATGACAACCTTAGAAGGTAGTCAAACATGATCTGTTATTGCACCCCCTTACTTTTAGCTTTAGTACCCCTAAAGAGTTTTGTAACAGGAGATTACATTGTTTTGCTGAAAATGTCAAACTACCATATGAAATTTATAAATTTGTGTTACTACTATGAGCACCCCATGTTATGTGGTGTTAGTTAGCCACAACATTTTTTTCATCAGTGAAAGAGTGGTATAAAAATGTCAAGCTAGGCCGTTTAGGCCAATATCATAAAAGTTGATAAAAGCAGTCGCTAGTTAAACTTAACCCTGCAGTAATGGCTAACCTCCCCTCCCTGCTGTTCTTTTTGATAGGAACTTGAGCAAGCACTACTGAAACAAGACCAAGACTTCCTCTCGGACCTCCTTTGCTCCCTGCTGAAAGGATGTTATCAACGCAATGACATCACGTGAGTGCATCACCATCAGCATTTCCTGTTCCCGTTGTATCTTTTAAAGTCATGATGTAACCAAAGTAGCGAAAGATCGTTTCTTCCATACTGTGATGTACATCCGAGTAAGCGGATTAATGAACAAAAAAAATGCAGGATAGATTTATATATTGTAATTAAAAATTGAGTTTAAAAAAAATTTTGAATTAAATGCTTGCTTGAATTAGTTGTCCAAAATAAGATTAACAACAGGCATTTAGAAAGTAGATGGCATGAAAAGGGAATATGCTGGGATTGGCACAAGTTAAACTCGATCAATAATTAACAATTGTGGTATAATGTTGATTACCATAAAAATTCATTTCCACTTGCCCAGCTTTTTCTTTAAAAAAAAAAAAAAAGCAAACATCTGGATTACAACGACACTGGCACTTACAGTGAGAGTGAATGGGGCCAATCTGTAAATGTTTACAGAAATACTCCTTTGATTGTACTGTACTGTTTTTGGTGTTTTGCAACCCTCCTCTGTGCTCTTGAAGGATCTTATTTGGTATTGCCCAACCCACATCCTGTGTCTGACGCAGACTCCCATATCCAGTCTGCATGTGACCAGTTGACTGAAGAAGTGCTGTAGTCATGAAGCTAGGTTACCTGCAGCAGTAGTAGGTCAAGGGGCCATGGGCCCCATCCCAGTAAAGAGTGTGAGTTATTGTGTGAGTCAGTGCTGTGATGAATGGCTAGCCCCTAAAGGGAGCTCCCTTCCATAGCGGTGCCTCATCAGCAGCAAAAAGGAGTCCGGTCGATGACTGGGTAGGCAAGAATGATCCCTTTCGCATACTCAGGCAGGCCGTTAACAGGACGCAGGGTTTTATTGGATTCGACAGCAACTGGCATCCAGGGGGAGGCCGCGGGGCACTGGCCTTTCACAGAAGTGCCCTTTTCTTTCTACATGTGCTAAACGCTCCAGCAAGATTGGGGGAGGGAGTGTTACGGATGAGAGAGGGAGAGAGAGAGAGAGAGAGAGAGAGAGAGAGAGAGAGGCGGAGAAAGATGGAATGGCAGGGGGCCTGCAGCTGTGAGAGTGATCATTCTGCTTTCTCTAGATAAGCCTATTCTTTCTATGCTTTTTTTTGCTCTCTACCTTCTCTCTTGTTGTCCTAAGGCTCACCTTTGCCCTACGCATTAGTACCAGGGAACTGGGTTTTGGCTTGATCGAATTGACCCCACCCGGAACGAACATTTCTAAAAGTACATATCTTCACAAAAAAGATAAATTAGTAGAACTTAAATCTTAGGATAATTCACTTTATAAATTCTTCATATCTTAAAATCAAGGTGGAAGACCCTAACTGCCACAAACAAGATTGTTTGTGGTTGCTTTGCTTTTGTTTGGGTTGCTTAATGGTTCTTGACCCCTTAGTGGACAGGAGTAAGATTTTGTGCATCAGTTTTCCCGTTATCACAGGTCAGTTGATTATAAGTGAATTTCCATCTGCATTTATTCATGCAAATTTTGGGATGAAAAATTCTGGATGAAAATGCCTAGATGTGAATAAATTGTTCAAAAAAACTTAAATAATTTAGGTGGAAGTAATGCACGTAAATTACAAGGAAAAAACATTTTCTGAATAAGTACCTAGACGGGCATCAAAAGTCATGTGACCCTGCCTCAAGTCATGTGACTTTGTAATTAATTTAGATGATTGACTACGAAACCTTTCCAGAAAGATTTTGACATGCTGTCGCTCCCACACACCAGGCCGGCAGACAAAATTCACAACTTGGATGGGAACATTTTAGTTTGTTGATTCCAGAAATAAAGATCCATTTTAACCAAAAATATTGTGTTTCTTTTTAGGATTCAATCCTTCAGCAGCTATCTGGAAGACATTATCAATTACCGCTGGGAACTGGAAGAAGGGAAGCCCAATCCACTGAAGGAGCATCCGTTTGAGGAGCTACCACCCCGCACACAGGTGGAGCTTTTGCACAGACTATGTGACTATCGTCTTGATGCTGCTGATGTCTTCGACAGGCTCAAGGTAACAACCTTGTTTACACAGCACACTTTTTGCAAAAACAGAATACAGGTTTTGCATTTGTTTGTTTAATACCACCATGACAGAACCATATAAAAAAGATCCTGGGTTTTGCAGGGCCTGGATGCAGACAGTTTGCGTGTTGAGCCTCTGGGCCAGGATGGGAACAGGGCCCTCTATTGGTACTTTTACGGTACACGGCTGTACAAAGAGGATCCTGTCGAAGCGATGTCTCCACAATACAGGTATGGAGATAATTTCACATTTCAACATGCATATATGCATGTGCAATATAATTGCTAAAAAGTATGCTAAAAACTGTGAAAAACATATGCATACCATTTTCACAGTGACTCTTATGACAAAATGTTTGAGAAGAAGCGAAGAGGGAGGCCACCAAAGAAGAAGTCTGAGGATATTGATGTATCAATGTAAGGAGCTCTTTAAACATCTGTTAAATGTATTATATGACATGCTTACTAGTCTTAGTTGAGTGAATTATTTAGAAAGATGAGGGTCTAAACTTGTTTGTTTCAGGGATGAGGAGGGGGAGGACTCTGTGAAGGAAGAAGAAGAAAGTGTCGAGGAGTCTAAACCTGGAATAGGTGAGAAACGCGTTTTGCTGCTTTTAGGTGAAATGTGGAGTTATTGCAGAATCATTTCTCCTTCATTTTTATTCTGCAGTGTAAGTGGCTTACAGTGCCCATGGCGGCTGTAATGCATGTCTGCTGCAATGTGCATGAAATGCTCTTTCAGCAAAAGCATGAAATGTGGAACTTTCATGACACAAGTTGAAATGAAACGCTAGCAACTATGCCAGCAGTTGTAGCTTCCCTTCACAGAGATTTCTAAGAGATCAAAGCTCAAATTACTGGTTGGTAGCTTGATAGATTTAGAAGCATTAGACACATTGTTATCGTGAAAACGCCTATGCAAGTTTTTAACTGATCCCCGAGCATGAATTGTTCTTGATGATATTGATTATTTCCATATCTGTTAATGAGGTGCTGTTTGTGTAATGTGTTGTCAGAGCGCAAGCGTGGGGTTTGGTCCCTGGTGTGTGACACTGAGGAGCAGTGGGTCAAGCTGGCCGAAAGTATTAAGGACAGAATCTCTCCTCAGGACCGACATCTGCACCGCATCATCACTCAGAACTTCCTGCCTGAGATCAGTAACATGATTGAACTCAAGGTGAGACTTTTCACTCCGTCTTACTGCACCTCATGTGATGTGATGTAATGATGAGTCATGTTATGAGTCAAACTGGGAAATAGGTTATCTCCGTAATTGTCTCACAGCAATTACACCGTATTATCTCGGAGATTCCCATCTCCAGAAAAAACAATGGTGAGATATTTTAGCTAGGCAATATCATTTGGATGTTTAAATGACTTTAAGAACGAGTTTGAGAATGAGAATTCCCTCCTACAGTGTAGAAAACATTCTTACAAATTAAAATTCTTCTTAACTAATATTGTCTTAATTTCCAAGTTAATATTGCTAACAGTTTGCAACAGGTTAGCTGTTTTTAATGAATTTATTTAGCATTAATATTAATAACCAGTGTTCAAGCATTGAATTTGTAGGTAGCCTCAAGAGTAGGCAAGTAAACAGATAAGGTAAAAAATTTTAAGATATGCTCACAAATTTAGAAGGTTATTATTATTATTATTATTATTATTAAGAATTTTGTGAATCCAGTCCCTGGTACTTTTGCTGATGATTTTAATATCAGTGCATGAATGCAATTCATGACTGGTCTGTATAGGCATGAGATTTTGATTCTCAGAAAGCCTTGCAGCAACCATTGTCCTTGGGCATAATCACAACTGTTCCAGTTTTTTTTTTCAGAGGTACTGAGTGTCTAAAGTGTGTACATTTATTTAATTTTCATGTGCACATAGATAATGGAGGAACTAGATACCTTATCTTTTTCTTACCACTGAGAAAACTGCCCATATCAGATGCATGTTGGTATGCACATTTTGCAGTGGTGTTGACTTGTCATTTCTGTGGCTAATCAAGACCTATTAGAGTGTCTCGTTGCCATAGCTACCCCACTTCCAGCAATCACCATTGCATACCCTCACTGTGAATGTACATCTTGCTTCAGTACTTCCAGCGTTTTCCAACTTAACATTTCTCACACCTGTAGATAAATCTGCAAAGCACCGAATACTTTCTTTCGCAACCTTGATGCAATGGGTTTTAACTTGGCCAACTGCCTCTTCAAATCAAACCCCTACACCCACTCTCTCACAAGCAGAGTCTCACAGCCCTGTCAGAGCCAATCCATCTAGCCGTTGCCATGTGGCAGGCTCTCACCTTGAGGTGAGCTGGAGCATGGTGATTGACGGCATGCAGCGCTGCAGGTTTTTTGACCTCTTAAGTGGTGATACCACAGACACTCCATCTTCTAGCATGGGATTAAGTGTTGTAGGGTAATACACAAAGCGGAAGATCCTGAATATACTAGGATACGGGGGAAGGGGACTGATTTTGAGGGGCCTTTGTCGCCATGGGCTGTTTTGTTCTGCAATGACACTCTTTAGCCTCCTGCTTTGGTTAAATAAAGGGCATATTTGGGAGGGGCCAATATCCCCCAAGTGACCTACCTGACACCCACATATGTGTGTAACCACAACTAACAAGGTAATTCTTTCCCAGGAGAAAGAAATGAAGCAGAAGCTACTGAATCCGCCTGAGGAACACAACAGCCACACTGAACAACATGGCACTAAAGAGAATGGGGTGAGGTTTTTTTTTTTTTGTTTTTTGTTTTTTTTAAGTGTGTCCGTACTTTCTTGTTTGTATATGTGATGTAAGTTGTAGTTTAATTTATGCATTTTTGCGAAGCAGACACGAGCCACAATTGAGATGGAGAAACAGAAGGAGGAGGACCTGGAAAGGCAAGTCCTACTCGCTGAACAACGGAAAGAAGAAGAAAGACTGCTTCAGGAAGAACGGGACAGAGAAGAACAGGAGCGAGTCAAAGCTGTAGAGGGTGAGTCACACTTCAGGTAACCAGGAACCAAAGTTTACCCAGAAGCATGATCAAACACACACTGACGCTAGAGCCCATTCTGTGGTCTTGTCTCAACATGGCGGTTTTGAAATCAGCATGCTTTTAACCCAAGGCTGCTTTAATCATACAAAGAGCTGAGCTAGGGGAAACGATCAACCTCACTCCTCGTGAGAATCATCCAGCTCTGTTATCCTCTGTCAGCGGGTTAATTAACTCTTGATTGTGCTGCTGCTGATGGGCCTATCCACATTAATGTATTATGGATGAAGATCGAGCCAGCAGTTCTCTCCAGTGGTTTCTTCCTCAAGCTCTTTTAATCCTCCCAGCAGGGTGTGTCAGTCAGGGCCTTTAATGTCAGCACATAAAGCACTTCTCCCCTTTATCTTGCCTGTGCCCTTTGATCAAATGTGCCTTCTAAAGCTGCCTGATCATTTGCTCTTATTACAACTTGATTTTTGTTTGTTTGCCAACTTTTCATCACCTTGGCCCAGGCACAAGTGGCCAGGTAACAAGTACACTATAAATGGTAATATGTGTAAAACTTGGCTTTATTATTTTTGTGTTGTTCAGAGCGGGCACGTAGAAGGAAGCAGCGAGAGGAGAAGGCCTGGTTGCTCTCCCAAGGGAAAGAGCTTCCCCCTGAGCTGCTAAATCTGGAGACACATTCACCTATTCGTCGAGCACGTCGCACCAAAGAGTTGTAAGGACCCCGTTTTAACTCAGACTTAGTATTCGGTTGCTAGTAGTCTTCAAACTCACATTTGATGTTAATTTTACTTTCTAATTAATATGTATAAGCGTTTGTGTAGTTTTTATCATTTTTGCTACTATTCATTACTCACTTCCATTTCTTTATTGTAGTTATGATATGGATGACGATTACACTGCTCTCTATAAAGGTACGTTTGGACAGTGGTGTTCGTGATGTGGTCAAGCCAGTGTTCATTTCCTCATTCAATATTTGCAGCAGTTCCACTGAATTTATGTAAAACTATTTTCTCTTCAGTTTTGGAGGCCCTCAAAGCTCACAAAGACGCCTGGCCTTTCATGGAGCCTGTTGATGAGTCATATGCCCCTAACTATCATGAAATCATACAGGTGGGCATACAAGCTGTTACAAAGATTTATTTGACCTTGTTAAGAATAAATCAATGAGATGTTAAAAATGTTTCGTCAGACTCCAATGGACCTGTCCACCATTGAGAGAAAGCTGAATGATGGGGAGTACGTTACTAAGGATGAGTTTGTGGCTGATGTAAAGCTTATGTTTGAGAACTGTCTGGAGTACAACGGAGAAGAGAGTGGTAAATATGATCAAGATGAACAGTTTTGTTAGCAAGATTTCTGGCATCTAAGCAGAAGTGAAATTTTTTTTTAACAATAATCTACTCAACAAAATGTAGGAATGTGTCGCAGTGTTAAAAAAACGAATAAGCAAAGCAAGTCATTCTAGTAGTAGAAGTATGTGGCGAGGCTCTGGCATTGATTAATAGAGAGTGATTGAGCTATCCTCCAGTGCACCAGGTCCTGCAGTGCCACAGAGACATTCCAACCCCATAGCTCCCCTCCCTGGAGCCATCCATCCATCAGAATGCATTCCCCTGGGGGTGGTGGGGTCAGAGGTCAACTGTGGTTCTGTGACCTAGTTGGTGTGCTTGCTCTGCATGGGGAGATGAGATCAAATGTGTCTGTGCGTTTGCTTACCTGTATGTATGTCCTCAGAATACACAATAATGGCTGAGTCCTTGGAACGCTGCTTTAGCCGAGCCCTACTGAAGCACTTCCCCTCTGAGGATGGCGACACAGACGAGGAGTTTCACGTGAGCAGCGAGGACCGTGACCGCAAGGATAAGAAAAAGGGCAAAAGTCACAAACAGTCAGGTCCTGAGAGCTTGATCAGAGCCACTGAGCAGGCTCAAAAACGCAAAACGTCCAATAGTGGCAAGGGAAACAATCAGCAACAAGACAAATTCAGATCTGCTTTACAACCCCCTCCCCCACACTACAGCAATGGTCCCCCATATCCTCATAACATTTACCAAGGACAGCAACAGGCTGGCATGTTACATCCTGCTCAACAGGTTAGACCACACTCTCGGTTTCTTACATTTTGTTTACAGCTGAAGCATGAGTTTTGACTATTATGCTGAAGTTCTCTTTGTGCACTTGTTAATGCCAGTACTTCATAAGAGATGTGCTCTTTTGCATGTAGTTTCAACGACCTTCAGGACCAGGGATGTATGCTCAACGTATGATGATTGATACCCAATATCCATATCCTGGACAGAGACCCCTCATGTCCAGGCCACCGGGGGACCATGGAACTCAGCATATACCTCACTACAACATACAGGCATGTTTTGTTCGATCAGCAGTATTAGTTTTGATCATTTAAAATTGTAAACTCACCCCTTGAAGGTTGATTTATAATAGTGTTTTTCCCCCTCAGGGTTCCCACATAAATGGTCCACCTCTTGGTCACAGATACCCAGTTGGACCTGATGGCCGGGCGCTTCAAGCTCCACATCAACAACATTCCTATCCTGGTCCCACTCATGGTCCTTCTCTTGGCCCAAGACCAATGGTTCTTCAGCCTGGTGGCATATGTGCCCCTCCACCTGAAGGCAACATGTACCCTTCACGCCAACATCCAGAAGGGCAGTCCATGCAGCCTGTGGGGAATCGGTACTCCAGCCCAGGTGTCCCAATGCATAGTTCCTACCCTCCTTATGGCCCCCATGGCATAAACATGCCAAGGATGTGGCCACCCATGAACCATCAGGGGCAGCCGACACCTGGTGGTCATATGCTGCAAGAACAGAGTGCGACTAGCCAACATCCATACAATCACAACATGGTCCGTCCTCCACACAATACTGGATATGCAATGACAAATGCTCAATATAGAACGCCCTCCATCAACTCCCAAGGTCCTACTGGCCAAAGACCACCCGAGGCCCCTCAGGTCTCAAGGCCACATTTGGCATCCATGCTTGATAGTCCAGAGATGATTGCCCTCCAGCAGCTCTCGACCTCAACTCATCATGTTGGGAACTTTCAGTCCACTGCAGAAAGTGGTGGTAATGCTTTAGTTTCTGCTATAATGTCTTCTCCTGACAACCATGTCCTCAGGTCTTCTAGAGATTGTGTTGTAGACAACCAGCACACTCCCATATCCCCCAAAGGTAAGAGTGGTATTCCTGGCCATATTTTTGGCATTACACTATTGCATTTGATGAAATTTGATTGAAATTGATTGATTATATAGTAAGTTTGATGGCACCTCCTTGATTTAACACCATTGTATATCCTGACAGGTTCAAGTCCAAAATCTGGTGATAAACAGTCGACCGAGACTGCTCTGACTAAGACTGACAGCCATTCTCTGCCCAGTCCAACAGAAACATCTGAGCATCCTTCACTAGGAACAGCTTCGGCATCTATGTCCACTCAAAGTATGGAAGGTCTCGATAATAATGAAGAAAGACATAGACTATCAAATCCAGAGAAAATCCACAATGGTGACCACCCAAATTCTCAAACCCAACCAGGTTCCCTAAAGCAAAAATTTGTGGATGATTCTTCATTTCCACAAAATGTTCCTCAGCCAATGAGACATAAAATCCCAGATGAAACTCCCCAGCACCCTTCTCTACAAATCCATAAACATGTTCCATCACAGTTTCTTCAGAATGGTTCTCAAAGTCAGTCTCAGAATGTTCCTCCACATATTCTGCAGAACCTTCCTCAACAGATGGCACAAGATGCATCTAATCCGTACTTTCAGAACGGTTCCCAGCAAATTCCACACAATGGATCTGTCAGAGGCCCACAGGCAGGACCTCTTCATGGAATGCCACAGATTCCACCTCAGGGGAGTCAGCCAGGTGTTCATCAGCCTGCAACTCTCAGCTCCCTACCTCCTAGCCACCCTGTATCTCATCCACTTGCTCAGCCCTCTCCAGCTGATCAGGGAGACCAAAGGCCTTGTGAGCCTACCGGCAGGAAAGTATCAGGTGAGAGTACAGCTTCCCAGGACAGTAGCAATGCTAACATGAGGACTGATTGTACCAGTGGGCTTTACAAACAACAACCCTTCAGTCCAAAGTCACAAACCCAGCTGGGAAGGCAGGAGCCAGCACCTCTTCACAATCAGGCTCCTCCAGCACACGCTCATGGACCAGAGAGCAACAATGTGGCCCAATATGGTGTGAGGGAGCCAGCACACCAACACTTTGGCACACAGATGGGTAGACCATTACACCCGTCAAATCACCAGCCTTACCCAAACCAGGGACCTCCAACACAGGGTAATAACCCTCATCAAAATCCTGCACACTATCCTGGTTATCACCAGCAAGGTATTCCATACCAGTATCGCATGGTCACACAGCATCCTCAAGGCCACCCCAGCATGCATCCTCAATTCCAGCAGCATCAGCAGTTCTATCAGCACCACCGACATGGCAGACCTGGATTTTCTGAGGAGTGGCCTAGACCTCCATACCAGCCTCAGCACACAATAATGCCCAATTCTTTCCCATCACCATCTGTTGGAAGTTTTAATGGAAGACACAAGGACAACAGCATGTCTCCACATGGCTCGGATGGATCTGGTGGGAGCTTAATGTCACCCAGTCCTTTACCCGATGGGTCTCATAGCAGTGTATTGGAGAATAGAGAAGATGGCAGCCCTGCCAAGCAAGCAAGAACTGAAGAGTCTTCTGAACGCCCAGAGAGCCCAAAAGAGATCTTGGACCTGGATAGCCACAATGCTACAGCCCGACATCGTACTTCAGCTCAGCCGCACCCCAGTTTCCCATATGGGCCTCGTGGCATGCATCCCAGCATACAGCAAAGTGGTGCTCATCCACCCCATATGATGGCAAGTGGGCCATATTCTGGGCAGCAATTCTCCAGTGCACATTTTGCACCACAGCATCCTCATCCACATTTGATGGAAGCTTTACAGAGGCCCCAGCACCTGCCTTTCTCTCCAGGTCAAACTCGAATGGCTATGTACAGGCATCCAAATGTTGCAGGGCACTTCCAGGGAATGATGGTTCCTCAAAGAGCAGTGGTTGCAGAACAGCTACTTCGCACTGGGTAAGAGATCTCATTTACCTCTCATATCTTATGATATAATTGATCTAGAATCCAGAAGAATGATCTACTTACACATTCATCAACATTTGTCTATATAATGCTTTCACATCAAAGTAACTCTTTTTCTTGTCTGATAGGCACCAAATTTTGGGTACACCATCTCCCAATGGCCCAGGCAATAAACAAGGAGTATGAAAAAAATAAAAAATAAATAAAAAAGGTTTCTTTGGTAACCCAAGGAAAATGAACACCTTCTACAACACTGCTATGTCCTGGAATATTCAAGGAAATGGAGACCACAAGAAAAATTAGGAAGATTGATTGTGATTATTTGCTGATAAGGCAAGTTATTGTACCAATTGGAGCCCTCATCCTACCCACTTAAAGAGGATTGCTCAATGACCATTGAAGAGCAGTGAATCTTTAGTGCTGTTAATTACTGTTTTTACTCCATTATACTGGTCTGCAGCTTCTCTTCTCAGCCTGGAATGTCTTTGGACTCATTCCCTACAAAGGAACAAACATCTCCAAGCTCTTTTGCATGGGCTATTTCTTAGGGAGTAAAGAAACTGAATTTCCTGCTAATGAGAGGAGCAAGATGCCGTTTACCAATTGGTGTTCCAGTTCAAAGTCAAACTCAGGTGTAGTAAAGAACGTACTGAGACTACTTTAGGTTTTTCCAAGGTCTATGGACAGACTAGACTATGTTGACTTGTTGAATGTTCTGTGAATGATTTTAGATGTAGTAATTCAACTCAAGGAATAAAAGATGGATCTTCTGCTCTGCTGGGAAACACCACACCTGGAGTGTATTAACAAAGTTGTGTTCTTCTCTAAAGCGTAGTATCCACTTTATTTCTGGTGATGTGCATTCTTTTAATGCCACTTCAATTTGAAGATTGTCTTTGATTTTCTTAGACTGGCAGAGAACTTGGCTGCTCTATTTGTTATGCACTAGGAATAGTCTTTCATACTGGAATGAGTGGCCTTGGACTTAAATTAGATGTGTGCTTCTTGGTATGGGACTAAATTCTAACTTTTCTCGTAAGTTGTCTCTATCTCTGATGTGTTGTCTTGTTCCTTATGGATGTGTCCTGCTATATTTTGTGTGCACAGAATGAATCAGATTTCAAATACAGACACAGCTTTGGGGATTCCTTGAAGGCTGGTTTGTTTGTCACCTGATATCATTCATCCTTGATGATCAATCTTAAAATGTTTTTCATATATTGGAATGAAAATTGAATTTGTCACAAAAAAATAACCAGCTGGAATCACAATATTAACAATGCATTGGATGAGAGCGTATATTTCAGCCTTTACACACTGACTTGTAAAAGTACCCTTGTAGTTCCTTTTATCAAATGGAAGAAATGTCGATGTGCTCATATTTTACATGAATGCTTCCTCTTTTAATTCAATTTTATGAATATGTCCTCAGGGTGTAGTGGTTTTAATACGGGTATTGTTGAATGCTTATTCAGTGGAAAAAATTAATTGTCACTGGAACTGTGATTAACTTCAATTCATCTGTGATCTTCAGTACAGACACAGGAACTAGACAAGCTGTACTTGTGGTTAATGTCATTTGTCACTGTTCTTTTGAATTAGTCGATTTGTTTTAAATGCTTAATTTTTGTTATGGGGGAGGAGGGCTGATCGGAAAACGGAGTAGAATGGTTTTGTTTATTTTCACTGCTCCTATTGTCCTGCACTAAATGAATTACTTTAAATATCTGCTTGTTTTTTTTTTATGTGTCCTTATGGTCTGTCTGAATTACTATATTATTCAGCTCATCAACAAACCATCGAATAGTAACGGCAATTTGTGAGAATATGGCAGCAAAAATATCTACCTCATAATGCCAGAATGTGGCACATTCTTTATTCCCTTCATAGATTCATGTAAAGATCTCTTTTTGTCAGTTTATTTGTACTCTGAAATACATTTTTTCATGATTGACGGCTCGATCCTTAAATCGACACTATAGCCTTAATATATCCACTCGCAAAACCGAAAGGTCATTATTAATTTATCAGTGCCAAGTTTGAACACGATTAAAACATCTGCATTCCACTTTTTGAATGTTGGTGTTTACAACCATAAGTGAAATGAAGGCAGCATCCTTGGTTGAAATTTTTGCCCTCATTTTGTTTTATGGGATCCAGTGGAAAATGGGTTGTGCACCTTGTACGAAGGATTTGAGTGATTTTTGTGGTACACTGAAATCTTTTGTCCCAGAAACCTGTGATGGTGCATGATGTCAGGCGAGTATTTTTGTGGACGTGAACTGTTTATATGTATTTTATGAACTAGGGATATATAAATACTAGCAGCTGTGAGTTGACATGGACGTTGTCCACTATTTTGTACCTGTTTTAGCTTATAAGTGAAGTTGTATCACTTTAGCAGTCTGTCCTACTCCACTGTTAATATGTAAAGGGATGATTTAGTTGTAATGAATTGCAAGAATGTTTGAATTTTGCGGTGTACAGATGTTTTTATTTTTTTCATTGACTTATTGGTGGCAACCGATCTGTATCTCTTGAAATCCACCCTTCAACATCTCTGCTGCCATCTATTCTATCTGTACTAGTTAAGTAACTAGCTGGTTAAATGTGAATCATATTTATTTGCTGTTATGTTTTGTAAAATTCTGTCTTTTTAATATAAAAGTGTTTTCTTTTCATGTTTGTTTTGAAACGGTTCACTTTACCTCATTAGCGAAAATGAAATCCAAAACAACACCTGTAACTTTCATTATGTGAAGTTTACAAGTTCTTACCTGAATAACAAATTATTTTGGAAATGGACCGAAGTATTTTCGATACTCTACATTTCTTAGAATAAATTACGTTTCATTAGATTTTGCTCTTGTTGTCAATTTGTGCAATTCCTCTTATGAAAACATGCATGGCACTACTAAAAGTACCTGAACCATGGTACAGTGAAAGTTTACTTTGATTATGAACTAATACCATGGTATGGTAAATGTCCGGTACCTTTTTTGATTGTAGTAACTTAAAATGTAATCAAGCTACTGATATAGTCATCTAGAGTGTGTGTGTGTGAGAGAGAGTGTGTGAGAGTGTGTGAGAGTGTGTGAGTGTGTGTGAGAGAGAGTGTGTGTGTGTGTGTGTGAGTGTGTGTGTGTGTGAGAGTGTGTGTGTGTATGTGAGAGTGTGTGTGTGTGTGTGTGTGTGTGTGTGAGAGAGAGAGATATATAAATAGCTGGACCGACTAAATAGTCTTATACTAGTGTACTCAAAGAAAGTCTCGAAAGAATTCAGCCAGGGTTCAAAACGCCTGAGAAACGTCACTGGAGATAATAATAGTGAAAGGTATCACGTTCATGTATTCATCACCCGTCTCTTTATGGACTTAAACTTTAGAAAACAAGACCGAAATTCCGTCTCTACATTAGCCAGATTTTGTGCGAATACTTGCAGGTCTCTCGTCCTCGCTCACTGGCACACAGCACAACCAATGATCGTCAAGCAAAATCAAGACGTCACTTTCTGTTGTGGAAGTCTGCGGTAGGGTAGAAGTCGAATAAGCTCGGTTAAAAACAATAATTGCCGGTGTCTTTGTAGAGATATATTGTATTCAATCGCCAGGTAAGACATTTTTAATGCGCTGGGTTTCGGAATGCGTTTATTTATCTGTAAGTTTATTTGAGAATAATTCAGGGAGCCGTTACTGGTGCAGTTTGAATGTTTTGGTGAAACATGATAATTAAAAATTGAACTTCGACTGACGTTTATAAACTATATCAGCATTGAATTATGAAGAAAACGTGACAACCGCTAGACAACTTAATCATGAAGGATAATAGGTGAAGTGCAGCTCCACATACTGCTGTGTGTCATGTGGCTTGTTTACAAGTAATTGGGTCTGTAACAGATGGTCACGTTGTTTTAGAAGAATTGATAGATTTAATTTATTTTATATGTCATAGTTTGTATTTTGCTTATAGAAGTAAACCCTTGCAAATAGCTGGTTTTCCACCTGTATAAGGGAACAGCTGTGGTTGATGGTTGAAACTGGTTTCAAAGTAACAGTTGCGAGTTGAAAAGAAGAAGTACAAGCTGTGGGCAAAACCCCTTTTCTTTAACTGCAGACCTCACAGATGAACGGTAGTCTAAATACTGCTTGTACATTCAGCCTAAACCAGTCAAATGCTTCCTTAAAATATAAATAATAATAAATGTTTAAATGAATGGACAGTCACATGAAATGATCGCATATAAATGAATTCATCATAAAAAATTTCATTCTACATAAAAAAGAACCCCCTTCTGGTGGTCGCCATGTTAAGATCACATGATTAGCCAGATACTAATCACTTCGTTTATTTTAAGTAAATAAATTTTACTCTCATAATATATTAATAATTGGTGAGATGTTTCTACTCACTTAATTTTTTTAATTCTAGTTTAATACATTTGAATCAGAATCAATCATGTACAGTAATGGAAAACATTTACTTTTGCATCATCTGGCAGTATTCAATCCAAGAACATTATATCGGTCATTGAAGCATAAACAAAAGATCCTGTAGTGCACATTTAAATAATTAATCCACTTGTTCATTACTTCTCACCATTAGCACAGAGATCAGTTGTTGAATTACATCACAGCCATGCGCACACTGACAGTCAGAGACCTGATGTGGATATGGATGCTCTTTCTGTGGTGTGCATCATGTATCTGTGGACCAGATCCCAGGAAGCGGGAGGCTCTGATAAGGCTGGAGGCATCTAGACGGACTGGAGGCAACATAACACTGAATGAGAGAGAGAAACTGCTCGACTCAAAGCTTCAGAAACTGAAGCAGCATGATATGGAAGCAGGATCGTTCCCACCGTCTATGCATTTCTTCAAGGCGAAGGGCTTCATTGATCAAAGTCCTGTTTTTAATTTGATTCAAAGGATGCCTAAAGGTGCAGTAATCTAATGATGCAGATATTGTGAAGTTTGTGATTTGACTATGTAACGATAATCAAATATAATGAAATTATATATATATATATATATATATATATATATATATATATATATATATATATATATATATATATATATATATATATATACGCTCACATAAAGGATTATTAGGAACACCTGTTCAATTTCTCATTAATGCAATTATCTAATCAACCAATCACCTGGCAGTTGGTCCTGGTCAAGACAATCTCCTGAACTCCAAACTGAATGCCAGAATGGGAAAGAAGGGTGATTTAAGAAATTTTGAGCGTGGCATGGTTGTTGGTGCCAGACAGGCTGGTATTTCACAATCTGCTCAGTTACTGGGATTTTCATGCACAACCATGTCTAGGGTTTACAAAGAATGGTGTTAAAGGGGAAAAAAATCCAGTATGTGGCAGTCCTGTAGGCGAAAATGGCTTGTTGATGCTAGAGGTCAGAGGAGAATGGGCTGAATGATTCAAGCTGATAGAAGAGCAACTTTGACTGAAATAACCACTCGTTACAACCGAGGTATGCAGCAAAGCATTTGTGAAGCCACAACACGTACAACCTTGAGGCTACAACAGCAGAAGACCCCACCGGGTACCACTCATCTCCACTACAAATAGGAAAAAGAGGCTACAATTTGCACGAGCTCACCAAAATTGGACAGTTGAAGACTGGAAAAATGTTGCCTGGTCTGATGAGTCTCGATTTCTGTTGAGACATTCAGATGGTAGAGTCAGAATTTGGCGTAAACAGAATGAGAACATGGATCCATCATGCCTTGTTACCACTGTGCAGGCTGGTGGTGGTGGTGTAATGGTGTGGGGGTTGTTCTCTTGGCACACTTTAGGCCCCTTAGTGCCAACTGGGCATCGTTTAAATGCCATGGCCTACCTGAGCATTGTTTCTTACCATGTCCATCCCTTTATGACCACCATGTACTCATCCTCTGATGGCTACTTCCAGCAGGATAATGCACCATGTCACAAAGCTCAAATCATTTCAAATTGGTTTCTTGAACATGACAATGAGTTCACTGTACTAAAATGGCCCCCACAGTCACCAGATCTCAACCCAATAGAGCATCTTTGGGATGTGGTGGAACGGGAGCTTCGTGCCCTGGATGTGCATCCCACAAATCTCCATCAACTGCAAGATGCTATCCTATCAATATGGGCCAACATTTCTAAAGAATGCTTTCAGGGCCTTGTTGAATCATTGCCACGTAGAATTAAGGCAGTTCTGAAGGTGAAAGGGGGTCAAACACAGTATTAGTATGGTCAAGTCAAGTCAAGTCATCTTTATTTATATAGCGCTTTTTACAATGCAAATTGTGGCAAAGCAGCTTTACATTAATAAGAAAATGGTGTCATTGTGCAGCTTATTCTATATATTATTGATTCATTCCGTTGCAAATATCAGTAGTTATTAGTCTAGTTAATTTATGTATATCAGCACTGCAGAAAACAGTGACGTAATCGTCCGGCTCAGCTCAGTTTGTATACAACGGCGCCAATGCAGGCATATCAAAAACACTGCTGAAAATCAAGCAAGTGTCCCCAACTTAAGCAAGCCAAAGGCAACAGCGGCAAGGAACCAAAACTCCAACAAATGGAGAAAAAAACCCCGGGAGAAAGCAGGCTTAGTCGGGGGGCCAGTATGGTGTTCCTAATAATCCTTTAGGTGGGTGTAAATTACTACAATTAAAAAGTTTCAGGTCACCAAGTAGTTTATTGTAAAAAAAAAAAAAAAAAAAATAGTTTCATTAAGCAAGGATCAGGTAAATTTGAACTTACTATTCATCAAAAAATACAGATTTTTACAGTTTTCAAAAATTTGACATTTTTCACAAACAACAGTAATAATAAAAAATAAATGTTTCTTGAACAGTAAATCAGAATATTAGAAGGATTTCTGTAGGATCATGTGACACTGAAGACGAGTAATGATGCTGAAAATTCAGCTTTGCTATCAAAGAAATAAATTACATTATAACATTATTTGAGCAGCACAAGTCGTGATTCAGTGAAACATTCCAATGATTCGGAATTGAAAAGCTCAGTTTCTCCATCATTACTCTTCAGAGACTGAACTCGTTTTCATCACAGAAAACAGTTAATTAAATACTAATAAAATTTCACAATATTACTATAAATGCAGCCTTTTGAAATGCAGAACTTTTGAACAGTAGTAAAGATATAGAATGATTTATCTGATTCATCTTTCGTCCAGGTGCAGCCCTGCATGTTCATGACTTTGGTATGGTAGATGTGGATTGGCTAGTGAAGAACGTGACCTACAGGGAGAATTGCTACGTATGCTTCACAGATGAGCAGACCGTGGAGTTTATCTTCTCTTCTGATCAGCCTGCACCACGTCCATGGTGCTCCTCATGGACCCTGCTGAAATCCCTCAGGGAGAAGATTAAAAACAGCACCGATTTGGACAACAGGTAGAGCCTCAGAAAACAGCAGTAAATCTGAGACCATAGCTGAAGGACGTTTGTCACAAATTTTTATTTGCCTCCACAGTTTCATTCGAAATCTCACACTCTTCACCGAGGACCCAGACAGAGACTATCCTAGCCAAGATATTGTGTGGAAGAGATTTGAGCAGGCGTTCTTGGTGGCCTATGGTCTGGTCACATATGCACCTGTGTTCAAAGACTACCTCTATGAAGGTCTCAGACAGTTTTATGAGGACAACATCATGTTTGTTGAAATCAGGGCACTTCTGCCAGCGGTATGGATAATTTTCCTCTTGAAAACAAATAAATACAAAATCCGTTTAAAATAGTGGAAGCTTGTTTCCGCCACAGAATAAAAAGTATAGGTAATTGTGATTTTTCATCTCACTTCGCAAAGACCCGCCCTCCTTATTGTCACTATGTCCGACAAGCCATGGCGCTCTCACATCACGCTTCATATTCGCACGCAGTGAAAAATAATTGCTTAAAATCTTAGCTTTCAAATTTTGACTTTTTATTTTATTTTAAGAAATTCAAACAATAAATATTCGTCGTGACAGATCGCTGTATCACCTCAGTTGAAGCGACAAGTAAATCGATAATCTCTTCCTAGTTATTCCATGAAATAAACACGAATGAACATCAGATTCAGAAGGTATGTTGCTTCAACCGCGGAAACATGTCAATACACCATTTTCAAGTTCAAGTCCACTGACGGTAATCTACTAACTCTGCTGTCTGGTTTGTTTGTCAGGCAAAAGAGCGGATTCTGTGTTACGATTGGTCAGATCACCTGTCAATCAAACTCCCGGCGAAGTTGTGAATTCTGACCTTTTTTCTCACAATTGCACGTTAACATCTCAAGATTGCATACTCGTAATTGCGAGTTTACATCTCGCAATTCAAACTTGTTTACCTCAGAATTGCGAGATATAATTCTTACGTTTTTTTCTCACAATTCTGAGTTTACATCTCGCAATTTTGTTTTGTGGTTTCCATCACAGAATGAAAATAAAAAGCAACATTTTGACTTTTTTTTTCTCTGTGTTGCGAGTTTATCTCTCACAATTTGGACTTTTGTTCTCAGAAGTTTTAATCTCGCAGTTATTTCTCGAATTGTGAGACATGAAATTAAAACTTTAAACTTTTTTATTTCATGGTGGCGGACATAATCTTCCATATCAAATAGAATGTATGTACAATAAATAAAAATGAACATGTGCTCATTTTAATTTGAAAATGTCAAGACATATGAACTTGATGGCAGACTGAATGATAAGGACTGGAGTATGCGGGCCTGCCAGGAAGTTGTGAAAAGATTTACGGCACACTACCCAGACTTCTTAGGGGCTCGGGTTATTTTTACCGTCCACAGGTGAGATAAACATTGAACTAGTTCAAATATTAGTTTGATTCAAGAAGATTTGAATGAATAGAAATCATTTCCTGTTGCTCTTAGGGGAATAAATGCAACTGAGGCAGTGAAGGCGGTAGAGGAAGCAATGGCACTACAAAGGAACTTTCCAGATATCATGGCAGGCTTTGACTTTGTGAGTGTTTGATGGTTCGGTGATGAGCATATTGCTGAAATACACAATACGTGAATAGACTTTAGAATTTTTATAACTCCAGGTAGGACAAGAAGACCTTGGAAGACCTCTGTGGTACTTCAAGGACGCTTTGAGTCTACCTGAAGACAGGGGTGTTAACCTGCCCTACTTTTTCCACGCAGGAGAGACAGGTTTCCTTTGACATCTTTGTTCTTTCATCTGGTACAAAGCAGTGTAACTCAAAGTCATCCTTTAGGCTCAAAAAGATTGAGTCCTTGTTCTTTTTTCACGGTTGCTATAGTAACTTTATTCGCTTTTCCCACACAGATTCACAGGGAACAGATGTTGATCAGAACCTCATGGATGCTCTACTATTCAACACCACACGTATTGGTCATGGCTTTGCCTTGGCACGTCACCCTGTAGTTAAACAGATGTCTAGAAAGTTGGGCGTACCAATTGAAGTCTGCCCTATCTCAAATCAGGTATATCATCACTCATCATATCAAAACTGATCCTATGTACTTCCTCAATGCATGTTCCGGCATGTCTTATTGTTTAAGTGTTAATCAGTGGCCAAATAGCTATTTAGGTTGCTATATTCTTATTTATATTCAGAAAAATCAGAAAAATCGCAATTCTGATGAATGTTCATGTTTATGATAATTATAAGCATGCTACAATCACATGTTCATAAATGAGAGAAATAGTGAAGAAAATATTAAGAAAATTAATATGTAATAATTATATAGAAAATATTAACATACATGTATATAATATGTAATATTAATATATAAATTATATAATATGTGAATATTCTACTTTTTTAGGTCTGTTTTATTAACGAAATTTACTATTCGAAATTGATATACACTATTGTTTCAAATGTTTTGGGTCGGTAAGATTTGTAAAATATTTTTGAAGTCTCTTATGCTGACCAAGGCTTCATTTATTTGGTAAAAAATACAGTAAAAACACTAATATTGTGAAACTACAATTAAAAATATATATATATATTTGAAAATTTTAAAAATTAAAGTAATTTATTACTGTGGTGAACCTTCAGAAATCATTCTAATTCGGCGATTTGATGCTCAAGTAATATTTCTTACTACTATATCTACAGTTTTGTGGAAACTGATGAATTTTGCCCCAGGATGCTTGTAGAAAAGAAATTTCAGCTTTTATTTGAAACAGAAACAATTTTATAACATCATAAATGTCTTTACTGTCACTCTTGATCGATTTAATGCGTCTTGCTGAGTAAATGTATTCATTTCTTTCAAAAACAAAAAATCTTTCTGTTCCCAATCTGTTGGCTATCTTGCTGTTTTTGTACTTTATACATATTTTCAGCTTTTTTATATTTATGTTTCAAAGCAACCATCTGAACAGCCACTTATTTGAAAATACTAATAATGCTGTGACTCTTTGTCAGGTATTGAAACTGGTCTCAGACTTGCGGGACCACCCGGCGACAGTGCTGATGGCTGAGGGTCATCCTCTAGTGATCAGCTCGGATGATCCAGCTCTCTTTGGGGCCACTGGCCTTTCGCATGATTTCTATGAAGCCTTCATGGGCTTTGGGGGAATGAGCTTTAATTTAGGCACATTGAAAGAGCTGGTCATAAACTCCCTCAGGTAACACACAAGTGTCATATTTTAGGATTTTTAGGATGCGTTTGGTAGTTTATTTAGGCATTATTATGATGTACAACCAAATCTTGCTATTTATTCGTAACTTATTTGATCTCTCGCTCTTCATTTGTAGGTACAGCTCATTGCCAAGTGAAAGAAAGAAAAAGGCCATTGAGGTTTTGCTGGTCAAATGGGACAAGTTTGTCTTGGAAAGTTTACTTTGACAGGTAGTCTCCAAAACAGAATGATTTTAAAGCCATTGTTCACAGGATGTTTTCCCCCTTTGTTTATCATATTGGTGAACATACTAGGGTGTGAATTTACACTGTTACTTCATGTGAAGAACTTAATGTTATAAATGATCTGGCCTGTGCTGCCATCTGGTGCAGAACCCGTGTACTGATCGTCTGTACTTCCATTGAAACAAAATGGAGGATTCTAGCGGTTTTGTGTGCACTTTTGTAAATACTAATAGTGATTTCAACTTTACATGGCAGCAGCATATGTGTTTACAGGGTAGCCCTCTCTCAGGACACCTGATAAACCATAAAACTTGTGATTTATAATGTCAGTTCTGTTTTATGAGGAAAAAAAAGTTTTCAAGAGTATATTTTAAAGACCTTGGTTGTTTTAGGTTACCTAATTTCAATATATAAATGAACATGAATGTTTGAATAAAAAAAATAAATAAAAAAAAACTACTGTGACAACTCCGTATAATATTTGCCATCTTTGTGACATTAAAAATTGTGCAGCTTTCCAAAACACTTCCATTGGAGTCCCCCGTCTATTTAAAGCCAAGGTGTTGGCAGTAAAATGATCTGGTGTATTGTGCTCGATCGCTGAGCCCCGATGGAGTTCGTCTTTCAAGTTCCCGCTGTAACGTTTATCTACTGCTGGTATTAAACTGGGAAAAGTAGCGCTCATCTGGAATGTTGGTGGACAGATCCTGAAGATTTTTCTTCCTGTAAATGGAAACGGTGTTTACATTTTTTACAAAATGAATAACTCAAGTTACAAATAACTCATTTTTTTTTTCTGCTTTCATTTTAGTTTAAGTTTTAGTAATTGAGCTGTTTATCATTTGTATTAGATTTTTAATATTTCTATTTAGCTTTAATTTATTTTATTTCAGATTTAGTTTTTAGTAATTTTAGTACTTTAGTTGGCATGGACACATTTCTAATTTTCCTTTAAGTTTTTCTTGTAATATTGTCTACTGACTAACTAATCAAAATGGCTGACTTCCTGTTGGGTTTAGGGTATGCAATTCCAAAAATTTGGTAATTTCAAATGAATTAAAATGATTGTAAAATTATTAATTCAATAGTGTGTGCTCTAGATATATTCAATGTCAATCAAACCCATTGTAACTCACTGAGCATCATGGGCCTGGGCCAGCTGTGCGTTGGTGTTGTCCAAAGCCCTGCGCAGCTCCTTATTAAAGCGCGCTTGTTGTCTTTCTTGCAGCAGTGCAGCACGGGCTGATATCATCTGCTCGTGATGCTCCTGAAGCTCCTTCTCCCGTTGCTTCATGGCAGCACTCTGCACAAATACATGTATTTGGATCTTTTGCAACATTTCATGATGTTACTTATTAAATAGAAGTTGCAAAATCGTTTTTTGGGCTTCACCTTCCTATCTTCCGCTTGCTGCAACTGGTACTGTGTGTACTGCTGGAGCTCTTTAGGACTCATTCCCTTGTAACAGTCCCTGCGCAGGCGAGAATGACCCAGCACACTAACGTTCTGTTCGGGGTTTTCCATGAGCAGGTCTCCATTTAGCTGGTTCAGGATGTCTGTCTGGTTGTTCTCCTCTTCCTCTTGACGCTCTTGTAGACGTCGATGTGTGATTTCTGCAGCCTGTGGTCAAGCAGCAGCAAGAAACAATGGGAATTTATGGCTGAGTTCTTCATGAATTATAAAGCCTATTTTCCTCTTTTTGTCTCTACTTTATGGACTTAATTTAAGATATATATCATTTACTCACCCTCATGTTGTTCCAAACCTCTATGAGTTTCTTTCTTCTGTTGAACACGAAAGAGAAATTTTAAAGAATGTCGGTAACCTGATAGTTGATGGACCCCATTGACTTCCATAGTATTTTTTTTTTCTTACTATGGAAGCAAATGGGGTCCATCAATTGTCTGGTTAATCATATTCTTGAAAATATCTTCTTTTGAGTTCAACAGAAGAATAAACGCATACAGATTTGGAACCACTTGAGGGTGAGTAAGTAATGACAAAGTTTTAAGTCGTCAGGGACTCACCAGTGCCAGGTTAAAGTTTTTGGTGGAGATGGCTGTTGCTTTTTTGTATTCTTCCTCCATCTTCTGCAATTCAAGAGCTCGGTTGTCCAGAGACAGTCTGCTTTGATCATACTGATGCACTATACAGTTTGTAAAAAGAGAAAACATTGATACTAGAGCTGGGGAAAATAATTCATGCGATTAATATGGGCTGTTTACAAGATTTATGGGAAAAGGCCCGTTCACACCAAGAATGATACGCTTTAATTTTTGTCATCCACCACTTTCAATTAAAACAGGATGGATTCTGATTGGCTGTCAACATTTTTATCATTCATCAGCTGGTTATAGTTGTGGTGTGGACTCTTCAAATCTTTTATATTTAGAATGATTTTTAGAACTATATGTTTATCGTTATTGATATAATTATCGTCTTTGATGTGAACGGGCCTGAACACTTTGTTAACAATATTAGTAAACATGAACTAACAAGGAACAATATGTCTACAGCATTTTTTAAATATTTGTCAATGTTAATTTTAGTAGTTCTATATAACAAAGTATATGAATAATGCAGTGCTAATTGACATTGCCTTATTATAGAAACTATAAAATATATTGTCTGCCTTAAAAAATTTGTCATTAGTAAAATATAGGAAATAATATTAAAGAATACAAATTATTGGATTGTTGGTTCAGCAGTGTATTTGATTTCTTAGCCATTTAGAAGCAAGAGATCGGAAAAAATAAAATCTGTCGATTATGCGAAGGTCAATAAAAAGAAAAGGGAACTACACTTGACATTTCTGTCACTGTCACATCTGCTTTACATTATGCTTTGCCCCTGCATAATGTAGTTTCAGAATGAATAAAGCCAAAGATGGGACTAAAAGCCAAGTTTTAGGCCTCAGATATAAGGGGCTGCCATTCAGCTAGTGAATTTACCCTCTTGTTGTAGCTGTTGTTTTGCTCGCTCCAGTTCTTCTTGCTGTTGTAGGCTCCATGTTCTGAGCTGCTCCTGCTGCTTCCTCAGCCGGTCCTTCTGGGCCAGATCTTCTCCAGTCAGTCCCGGAAGTATCCGCACCCCTTCCTGCTTCTTGAGCAGCTCTGGATCGTTCAGATCAAACTCACGTCTGCTGGTGATTTGCTGGAATTGTTGCCTAAATTGCACGATTGCTTCATTCAGCAGGCGCTCATCTTTCCTCTCCCGGTGCTCCAGGACACAGGCTACACGATCACTGCACAGCAGGTCATCGGCTAAAACACACAAGAGAAGAAGGTATTGAGTCAGCCTCAATGTATTATGACTTAACTTATTCATGTTAGGGCTTCAAAATATATTGACATTGGCCGATATATGTTCTTTTTTAATGTTATCGTCGGATAAGAAAATTTGTCCGTTATATTAAAGCCAATAAATAATGGATTATTTCCTTCAGCTGAGAGTCTTCAGATGTGCACTGTTCTCCATAGTGGTTTTGTATTGCTTGAAATATGATTGGAATCACTTTGAAAAGGAAAATTTTAAAGGGATAGTTCAGCCAAAAATGAAAATTATCCCATGATTTACTCAAGCCTTGTGTATATTACCATCTTCTTTCAGACGAATACAATTGGAGATATTTTTAAAAATATCATGGCTTTTCCAAGCTTTATAATGGCAGTGAATGTTTTGAAGCCAAAAATAAATGCATCCATCCATCAGAAATATAATCCATATGGCTCAAGGGGGTTAATAAAGGCCTTCTGACGTGAGGCGATGGGCTTATGTAAGAATAATATCCATAATTAAAACTTTATAATCTAAAATAACTAGCTTCCAGCAGACGAACGTACACATACTGCGCAAGTCGACTCGCGGCAAAAGAGTAACCCCCTGACACCTCTCGCGATTCAAATAAATAGTGCTGTGCAACAAACTCAAGCCCCTCTTCTCTTATATCGAAATCCTCCAACATTTATCTTTAAAATTTCTCGTTTTAGACTTCTAATTCATGAGCTGTGAACGTCCACGTTCATCATTGCGTTGTGCATCAGGTCAGAGGTCACTCTTCCGCCGCAGTGCGTAAGGCCGTCTGCCGGAAGCTAGTTATTTAACTGTACAAAGTTTTAAGTATAGATATTTTTCTTGATATTAATCACGTCTAAGCCATATGGATTACTTTTAATGATGGATGGATGCATTGATTTTGGGTTTTAAGACCACTACCATGTTCACTACCATTATAAATCTTTGGAGAACCAGGATACTATATTTTTAACTTGTTCGTCTGAAAGAAGATAGTCATATACAGGGTTGGGGAGTAACGAAATACAAGTAACTTAGTTGCGGATTTAAAATACAAAATTTGAGTAACTGTATTTCATTACAGTTACATTTTAAATGGGTGGTAATCAGATTACAGTTAAAAAAGTAATCTGAAAAGTATTTTAGATTACCAAAGTGATTACTTTGAATTTTAATGTCATTTAAACAGCAATTGGTGATTCTCTGACTCTGACAGTCTGAAAAAGCGTTAAGTTTCATGTTTTCGACTGTTTTCATGTTTTGTGATAGTTGTTTGTGAGTCATTTTATAATTTACTGGTCACTGCATCTTTTTGTCTCAATTTGTTTTTTCCCCTCACAATTGTGAGTTTGCATTTCACAATTCGGACTTCTTTTTCTCAGAATTGCGAGATTTAAACTCACAATTGCAAGTTATAAAGTCAGAATTGGACTTTTTTCTTGCAATTGTGAATTTAGTATGAGAGTTTATATCTCATAATTCTGACTTTATAACTCGCAATTGCAACTTTATATCGCACAATTCTGAGGGAAAAAGTCAAAATTGTGAGATAAAAACTTGCAATTACCTTTTTTGTGTTTGTTTCACACTTATTAGTATTCCAAAGTATTCTAAAGTATTTAGATGAAGTTACTAAACTTGAGTAATGTAACAAAATACGTTAACTAACTAATGACTTTTTAAAGCATGCATTTTGTAATCTGTAGTGAAATACATTTTAAAAGTAACCTACCCAGCCCTGGTCATATACACCTAGTTTGGCTTGAGGGCGAGTAAATCATGGGATAATTTTAATTTTTGTGAGAAATAAACCTTTAAGTGCAACATCATAAAAAAACAAACAAAAATAAAATCACTAAAACTTGCACTTGTCAATGTATGATTAAATATTTTGAGATAATAGATCCAGAACTTACTTTAAAATTATACTTATACTTTAAAAATCATTATTACATTTTTGAAAATAATTGATTTATTTGGACTGTTGCAGGTTCTGCTCCTCACTCAACTCACCATAGACTTTCAGTTCATTTGCTTCGCGTTGGTCTTTCTCTCTTCGTTCTTTAACTTGATGGTCGAGAGCATCCTTGTCGAGCTGTCCAAGATAGAAATCAACAAAAAGCAATTGTAAATGTCGTTTACAGCTGTATAATGATGTCTTCAGCAAACAGACTTACTCCAATCGTGCGGACTTTGTCATTAAAGATCCTCTCGCGGCGCTGCAGCTCCCTGTTTCTCTTTCTGTCGAGCTGAACAGCTGCGATTCGGTCTGACAGAAGCTCAACTTGATTCATTGTATATCAACACTGTAAATCGATTTATAATACAATGAAATTCTTCAGTCGACCAACTGGATGTCATGAAACGAGAATGCTGCAAACAAACTCGTTGCTAAGAGACTGAAAATACATGTTTGAAAACTGCGCCCTCTGTGTTCAGTTGTGTTAAACGGAATGGCTGAAGTAAAATAAAACAAACCACACACAGAAATACATTTAAAAATAGAAATTTGATCAGCAGGCCTATATACAGATGATGAAACATCTGCTTAGATCCCTGTGACCTTTTGACTTGCTGCAAATCCATATACCGCCGTTCCTAAATGCTATAAATTCCATTTAATAAGGAAATCCAGTGCGTTTCAAAATATGTAATGTTTTATATAGGCCTTTCATGTTTGGTTTTATCACACTGTAAAAATATATATTATTTATCTCACATTTGTAATTAATTGTTGCATCCAAACACATTGTAGGCTAATAGTTTTATCCGTCTTTGAGGAAACTGTTTAGCAACATTTTGAGTTGACAATACTTAAAAAATGTGATTATGAAATTTAATTTAAAAAGGTATTCGTTATAGGTCAAAGACCTCATGGTAAGAGTTTTAATATATATATATATGTGTGTGTGTATATATGTATATATATATATATATGCATATATATATATATGTATATATAAAAAACATCAAAGTCAAGTGATCAATATCGATTTATATCAAAGTAAATAGTCTAAAAACGTAGTCACTTTAAAAACATTGAATATTTTGCATAATTGGTGCAATTATATTTTTCATAAAACTTTTCACATTTTTAAAATCATGTCCCTCCCATCTGTACTGTGTTCTGTGTCAGGCAAATGTAAGAAAACGCATCACACTCTCTCCCAAGAAAAAAAAAAAAACCATGCGCCAAAGTTATAGGTCGAATATCTTTATTTATGTACAGAAAAAAGTAAAACTAGAGAACATGTGAGGACCAGCAGAGAGCTGACTGGACACAGGAGCGACCACCGGATGCTTAGGTTCATAATTAATAGCTGACTGTCTTGGCGGGCTTAGTCTCTCCGAGCTCAGCCTCCAGATAACGGTAACGCCGATGGCGACGCAAGGTTTCAATGGCCTTCTGCTCGAGAGAGGACGGTGTGATGCCCAAGTCCTCCAGTCCTGGGAGGTCGGGGTACTTCATGTCTGTTGTGTGGAACTATAAATGAGGGTTTAGATTACTTGTCAAATTCTTGACGATACACTAAATATGTCATGTTGTAATGCTCTGACACACATACCCGGTCGACTTTATCGCGGGTTGTCCAGGGCTCGAACGGGTTCATCTCAAAAAAACCTTGCGATGAGGCTAAAACAAGAGAACAAAGTGAATAAATGAGGCTGCCAAGGCCAAAGTAAACTTATGTAAATTTTAAAGGGATATTTCACCTAAATATAGTAAACGGACACTGTTTGTATGCAAATAATAAAACGATGGTCATCATATAAAACCATCGTGTCTCTTTAGAAGACAAACCACTTGATTAATATGGATTTCTTTATGAACATTTTAAAGTGTCAGAGTTCCAGGTGAAAAAACTTTCAATGGAGGGACAGAAATCTCAGATTTCATTAAGAATATTTCCAGTTGTGCTCTGAAGGTGAGCTGAAGTCTTATGGGTTTGGAATGACATGAGGGTGAATAATTGATGACAGAATTTTCATATTTGGGTGAACTATCCCTTTAAGATTATATGAAGTCATTTTTTTGGGAGATGCTTACTGATAGAAAGGACGAGGCAAGGGATAAGCCAAAAATGGCCTGTGTGCCAGAGCGTACACGTACTCTACCAAGTCATGCAGTAGATACCGGTTGGGCCTGTGGAGCAAGAGATTCATTTTATGTTTTTGGACACAAGAAATAATAGAATGGAAATGCATAGTATCTTGAAAAATTACAAGGCATTGAAGGAGAAATGGGGACCGGTTCTTACCCAACTAATGCATATGTTTTCCCATTAGCTTCGAGGTCTTTGATGGCATTGACGATGGCTTTGGCCACATCCACCACCTTTAAAAATTGAAGGAGGGTAAAATATTTAATCTTTAATCTGAAATAATAGGAGAACATTATCGTGATCATTTAAGTAGATGTCTGCTACAACACATTTACAAGCATCCAAGGTCAAAAAGCACTTTCATTTTCTCATAATATACTGTCCACTGCAGCATCACCTCTTCTCACAGTGTGTTAAAATGGTTCGGTCTCTCTAAACCCTTCCTGTTTGAGAGCCTACTCTGCTCTGATTGGCCCAGCGTGTTGTGACAGCGTCTTCTCGACATGCCGACAACTCAAACCGAACTCTTCTAGGCCTCAGCTACAACTACAATGTTGAGGGCGAGTCGAAATAGACATTGTTCGCTGCCGCCAATGAAGATCAAAATCGTTGCATTATGCAAATTTGTTAGAAAACTGTAGATTTGTGCAGGAAAAAAACTGGAATTAGGCTTGTTTCAGTTCTTTCTTTTGGGAGACAGCAATTCTTTATTGTTCATTTTGATCTTTGAAATTTTCCAGACCTTTTACATTCACAAGTAGCTATAATACGCACTGCATGAAAGGTTGATTGATACTCACATGAACAGGCTGCTTGACTGTCTTCTTGCCCATTGAAATTAGAGGTACAGCTTTGCCAAACCAACGCATGTCTAAACAGACAGGAAATATCATGGAAATAATATAAGTTTCCACACAAGGATACGCGCATCAAAACGTTCACCAATATAGCTGATGAAAATGATAATTATCGATACAATTCTGCAAGAATTGTTTTGTCAGCTCGATACTTCAAATGTTGCGAAAAACTAGTTTGGAAAGACTTTTTGTAGAGAAAAAGGGTTATAACACAAATAAATGGCATCACAAGACAGAACTACAAATGCCAAATGCATCTGTAATTACCGTTTCTCTGTAATGTGAATTAAATCCATTCCAACTTCAAATACAGTCAAATCTAAATTCTGATTTTTTTTTTTTTTTTTTACTGTAACAGTATTTTTATGGTCCCATGACCTTCACATTGCATATTACAGTCGAATGAGACAAGTTATTTCTGGGATATTGTTCTCAGCAGGGATTAAAATAATTAACTTTGTAATTTTGTCAATTTCTTTTTTCTTAAGTTACAAACTAAAATGTCATTTTCATTTTTGGTGAACTGTTTTTTTCATGTTTTCAGCATGTAGTCAGATACCCACTAGCAAAGTGGTTCAAGAATCTATCTTCTCTTCCAAAGCACTCCGAGGGTTTCATAATGACGGCATCAGGGAACTCTTCCCGCACCGCCTCCTCGCCGACAGCCTGCAAGAGTTGAACTCATTTGAACCAGTTATGACCCAAAAACGGTGCGATCATCATACTTTATCATACAATTATACTCTATGCACACATGTTTTTGAATAAGGATGTTACTGTTACCTTATTCCTTAGATACTTGGAGGGGCTGCGGATATCTGCATTAAGGTGGGACACATGGATGAATTTTTTAATCCCAGCTTCACGAGCTGCTCTCGCGATCTGCTGGGGGATGGAGACGTAGATGTCTTCAAACTTGTAGTTCCTTTAAAAGAGCATAAAATGAGATGCAATAAGAGGTAAAAAAATATATTAATTTAATTAAATATATCTGCAGACCACGTCGAGGTATCCCAAGTTAGAATTTCGTTTTAGCTTAGGCAGAATTTAGTTTATTAAAATGGTTGATGATCACTTGACTTTGAGATGGTAAAGCTGATGTTTACTTTAAGGATGCAAAAGAGTCATTTTTCATAAAAATGACTTTCATGATTTAACTTTTGAAAATGAAGAACAATTGAAGACATCCATAAATATTAGTATAGTAATTTTACAGTTTCAATTGTTCATTTTACAGTGAAATATTAAGTCATATTGCGATGTTTTTATTTAGTAATTTAATATTAGTTTTTAGTGTTGTAGTAATAATTATTATATAGCCATATTGATATATAATCACAACATTTTTGTCAAATTGTGCAGTTCTACAAACCTGGAATTTTTTAGCAGATCAACATTTTTATCAGAGGAATAAATAAATTGCAATTAAGATTTTTCTCCCCCAAATCGTACAGTCTATTTTCCAGTACCTGGTCTCCCACTCTCTTCCCACAAGGTTGATCACCACGTTGGAGTGAGCGATCGCCCTTCTGATCGATTCCTTATCTCTTGCATCCCATTCCTGTGAAAGCATCAATTTGATCAGTTTCGCCCACTTTCATAGGAAAGAAAACTCTTCCTCTGGAAATATTGGTGTATTCACCATAAAGATGATCTGGCCGAGGTCGCCCATCGGTCTGAGATACATAAGATCGTACTGGTCACAACGGTGAGGAATCACGATCTGGGAGCCCATACGTCCTAAAACAAACCCGAACAACTTTTCAAACGAATGAAACGGCAAAGGAAGGCTTGTAAATTAATGAGGCTCATTTTGCAGACTCACCGAGTCGGTTGACGACATATCTCCCAAGGAATCCAGTGGCTCCAAACACTGTTGCAGCTACTCCACTGGAGGACGAGCGGCCTCCTTTTCCTCGCGGCACCACGGCATGATGGATCTTCCTGTGCTGAACAGGCCCAGCGGCCAACAACACTGGAGAACAGGTACCTGACGAACAGAGGAAATAAACCATGTGAAAACAAATATGTCTATTAAAATAATATAAATATGTTTATTGGAATATTAAACCAATACACTGATGAAACCATATTAAGTCTACAGTATAATATATATATTTCTAGGACCTCTACATCATCAACATGACCAAAACTGGAAAATCTGATGTACACAATCTACTACATGCTTTCTGTCATATGTTTGATAGTTTTTTCTTTCATAGCAAGTAACATGCCTTTTAGTAGAATTCTAGAAATGTCCACCTTCAAGTCAGGGGACCTGTGAGAAATTGTTACTGAGAAATTATTACTGGTTATCATCGTAAGAATAACTTTCATAAACAGAGTTCTGATAATAAAATCAAGCATTTAGACTTACTATAGTTAATTTATATAATATATATATATATATATATATACACACACATACATACACACACTATTTATTTATTTTTATATATACACACTATTTATATATATATATATATATACACACACACACACACACTTTATTTATTATATATTATACTTATGTATACATATTATTGGGAGATAGACTACAAAGTGACAACTGAAATTCATATGCATTTTATGTAAGCATATGGGCAACAAAGGCCATATGTATCAAACTTGATACAAAACACACACACTATATATATATATATATATATATATATATATATATATATATATATATATATATATATGTGTGACTTATATTTCATATGTCAGACAATTTTGGGTAAATGTGGTAAAAGGCAGTACGACTTAATGCTTCAGAAGAACAACATTTGCATAAAAATATTAAATGTTAGATGTTGCAGAACATATGAAGTTACAAACAAATAAAATAAAAAGCATTCGGGACCTCATATGTGCGCCTGTGACGCCAGTGAACACTCCCTATGTAGGGAGCGCACTGTGTTTTGAGACACACTCTCCGCTACACTGCACAAAGCACACGACTACTGCATTACGTTGAAAATGCTAAAATTGAAGTCCTACAAAAATAAAACAATTGGTTTTATAGTTTTAAATGACAGTAGCATATTTCTGACTGTAATTCAGACTAGGGCACAAACGAGGCCTGATGTCTTTAGCCGGGGTCACAAAACACAAGACATCGATTTCTTTTAAACATCACCTAATCGCTATTTTATTCATCCCGTTAACAGCCTTAGCCATAACAGTGTTTATATACAGTCACACTGTCTGTATGGTAAAGTAATCTAACGGTGAACTGACCTGAAAGCTTGGGAAGGACACCCGCAGGACGGCAAACTAGAGTGACAGCCGCCATGATTCTGGCCGTCACCGTCAGAGCGGAGGACGGAAGCTGAGGAGGGTCAAACGCAAAATGAAAAACTCGAATTTTAAGCACGGTAAGAGCATGTAGGAAGCGTTTTCTTTTCTTTTATCATTTTAAGTACAGCAAAAAACAACTAAGCTATAAATAAATTATAAGATGAAAACAGAGCGCTTCGAATGCTAATATAAAGGATTCTTCCTACATTTGTTGTATTGACATTACAAGCCGTTTACCTTAGAGGTAAACCTATAAAGGCTATAATTATATATATATATATATATATACATGTAATTAAAAATAATTCATAGTTGTTTTTTGTGCTTATTGTATTGTTTAAACGCTTTATAGCTTAATGCTGTATAACTGCCTTTACTAGTCAGTGAAGTCTCCACATGTGGACAATAAAGTTTATAAACTAAACTAAACACATTGCATTTACAAACATTAACACAGAGACATATGTTGTGAGCCTTGTTGTTGGTTATTTATCAGTTAGGGCAACTTTTCAGTCCCATATGATGCTCTTACATTCTTAAAAAATATAGTTCTAGCTTTAAATAAATGGAAATCTTTACCAGAATTTATTAATTTTAAAGAGTGGCCAACATATCCCCTTAATACACGTATGAAATGGCATGTTTGACTAAATAAACTGAATAAATAAATACCAAGCCACGTTTTGCACTTAAAAAATTCACATTCAGCACGGTATTACATCTTTATTGTCATAGATATGACAGTATGTTACAGACATTATTCAGTAGACAATTTAGATTCATTTCATTCTAATACTGAAAGGCACTACCTAACACCCCTGATCCAAGACTTTCTTCTAAAATCCCATAAACAAAATTGTCAAGAAACAACAAGGGAGAGAGATAGCATATGGTAGTAAAAATCTCTTTTTTTCATTTATAACAGATAAACAATACAAGAACAAGTAAAACCTTGTCTAATGTTTACATGACTTGATGCCATCCACATAGGGTGGATGGTATTTACCTTAAGAACTCTATATACAGGAAAAATAAACTATTACAATCCATAAAATGTTGTATTTTAATTTTGTATGAACATACAATGATGCACTAATTTTACTTTAAACAGCAACTTTAAAAAACATCATTCTTGAACTTTAATCTAAATCATAATAATCATAACCATCTTCATCAACAACAATATTGCCATCATTATCAGCCATCATCAATACAATCACGCAAGTATTGTGCACATTTTGATGATCTAGTGTGCTTTCCATCAGATTCAGTCTGAGGATCTGTTTCTCTACAACAAAAATGCATACAAAAAAATCTCTTTGGCTCAGTAATTATTGCACTGACAGCTAAATAACTCATAGAAACAATAATAATAATAATAAAAAAAACCTGGCAAATAACAACAAAACATACAAACACTGTTAATCCATGCAGTGATATTGCACAATAAAGCAGCTTTGGTACTCAACGTTAGCTTGAGCTCTATTTTTTGACCTTGCTAATAGCCTTGATGCTTTTAAAAGAAAAATGAAAAAGCACACTAGACCCGATAAACATGCACATAGCATGATGCTCTGCAAAATATGCTAGTGTTTCACACAATCCCATATTAATAATCCTTTCAAAATACAACACAAGCACCAAAATGATACCAAATTATTGACTTTACTTAGAAATCAACAAAACATTTGAATAGACTATCGCTCTGTCACTGCTGATCTAATTCCTCTAGACTGGGAAGTGAAGGTGAGCTTGCACTAAAGAGGATCTATTTTATTTTATAATTTGTGATTTACTCATTATTAAAAACAGAAGTCTTACACCATCACATTATCTTGCCAACATTTATTGCAAAATAATTCCGCACGCTTAAACTCTAGTGTGACCGCACCTTTATATACCACAAGAAACGGCTAAAAAAAATAAATTAGTTGTTTGCCTTTTTGTACTTTTTTTCCATACAACTAATCAAACTCTGTCTAAGCCGCACAAAAGGTAAGTCCAGACCAAGCGGCTAAAGTAGAAATCATACACTATAAAGACGTAACTTTGGGGGTGTTAGACAATAGGGGGGAGAAACTGAGGCTCCTGTCCTTCCGAAGAATCAGAGCTTGATCCTTGTTCAGATTTGATGATGATCTGAACGGACCGCTCTCCACTTGAGTCCGACTTGCTGTCTTTGTTCACACTTTTGCCTGAATTTTCGCTGTTTTCTTCCTCGGCTGATGCTCCTATAGGACGCAGACGCTCTTCTGATACAGTCTTGCCTCCTTTGCTTGAAGTGTCACTGACCCTCTTAGCTTTTTCATCAGATCCACATTTATCAGCTATGGAAAGAGAAAAGAAAGAAATTATAATTTGCATAATGGATAAATGTAACAAAAAATAAAAATAAAATAAAAATAAATGATTCATAAATATATATACTATTACACTATAATAATCATAATAATAATATCTTATAATTATAAATAAATACTAATAAATATAAAATAATTATATTTATACATTATATGTCAATGCTTTTGAGTTCGCTCGCAAATGTTTTGCGTTCCCCCGAGAAACTTTGTGTTCGCTTCCAAAACCTTTGCATTCCCTGCAAAAACGTTTGCGTTCCCCAGAGAAACTTTCCGTTAATTTGCAAAACCTTTGCATTCCCCCAAAACACTTTTGCCCTTCCCCGAGAAACTTTGTGTTTCCTTGCAAAACCTTTGCGTTCCCTCCAAAAACTTTTGCGTTCCCCAGAGAAACTTTCCGTCATTTCGCAAAACTTTTGCGTTCTCCCAAAACACTTTTGCATTCCCTCAAAAAAAAGTTTGCGTTACCCAGAGAAACTTTGTGTTTGAAGTCGAATGGAAAGTTTTGAGATGAAATACAAAGGTTTCCAAACGACCTGCACACATTTTGCGAGTGAACGCAGTTTCTAGGGGCAACGCAAAACTTTAGCAAGCAAACGCAAATGGATTGAAATATTTTCAATTGTAATGATCATTCATTACTCTAGAAGCACATATTTTGACGCTTACATGTCCTGTTTAAAGTCCCTCTGCGGTAAGTGAAGTCATAATTGTTGTCAATGTCTTTCCGGATAGGCCGAGGTTTAGGATGGAGCTTGTTGAGACGGCCCTCTGTGATCCACTCATGCTGCATCCCTTCATCAGGTGTCATCCGTTTTGTGGGATCCCACCTACAAGAACGCAACAGTACAGGTTGAGAAAACCTATTTATGTGTGTTGTGGTGATAATAAATATGAAGTCATTTCATTACATACACAAGGCAACGTCGAATGAAGTCAAGAAATAGAGGATCGTTGGTCTTCAGCACACTGGCAAGATCTTTCGAGTTGGGTCGACGTTTTTTTTCCCTTTGCTGTTGGTGATATTCCTTGGGTTTCCTTTGGAATCTGATTTGAACATTATAACGGTAAGATGTCAATCAGAATAAAATCTCAATGTTCATTATTAGCATGAACAAAATGCATTTTTTCTGTAACACTTTACAATAAGGTCCCATTAGTTAATGCATATCTAAAATTAATGAACAATGTGCAATTAATTTTTTACAGTATTTTATTAATCATTCATGTTAGCTCAGGTCCATTAAATAATAATAACAGATACAACTTTTGATTTTAATAATGTATTAGGCAATGCAGAAATGAATAAATGCTTCAGAATTATTTTGCATTGTTAATTCATGCTATCTAACCAATGTAATCAACTACATTACGAACCTTATCATAAAGTGTCACTGTTATTTGTAAGCAATCATGTATTTAGTCATCTTACCAAAAAATAACCTTCGTCTTGATGCAGGTTGAACAAAGTCATTTGGAGGAAGTCCCATGATCTAGAAAATCAGAAATAATTCTTTTTAGCAACCAATGAATTTCAAATTATTTCAAACTATAGAATCATTATTCTATATATATAGTTATTTCTTTCATCCACAGAACACAAAGTAGAAAATTTGAAGATTTTTTATTTTCTATGCTTTTTTTCACACAATAACAACTGCAAATAAAGTTTTTATGATACTTTTATCCTGTTTTATATCCATTTTTGTAGCTTTAAAGCTCCATTAATTGTGAGTGCATGGAAAAGAAAGACAGTCTAACTAATTCTTTAAGTATTAATACAGTCTCTCACCTCCATGATACAGGCGATCTGCTCCACTTCACTCTCTCCTGGGAAGAGGGGATAGCCAGTGTACAGCTCTGCCAAAATGCAGCCCAGACTCCACATGTCTATGGCCATGCTGTACGGGTGGCCCAGAATCACCTCTGGTGAGCGGTAGAAGCGGCTCTGAATGTAAGTGTACACTGTAGATGGGAATACAAGCGGGCTATAAGAGCTACATGGATTTAACAGCGTCAATTCAACAGTATGAATTAGCTTAATGCATCAAATTGCACTAAATCATTGTTCCTTAATTGATGGGTCCCAGGTCTGTTTTAATGGAGGTAAAACAAGCAAAAGTGCAAGTGATAAAATAATTGTGCATAGTTAGGACAGCAAAATAAATACCCTTTATTATTATATTTTAAAAGAGAGCATTTAATGCTAGCCAAATTCTATGTCAAAGGCATCTATTGCAGATTTTGCTACATTATGTATTGCTCGATGCAGAGACATAAATGACACAGTCAGGATGAATTTGGTGATGTGTTCATTACACAAGGGTTTGGTAATCACCTCTTTGTTGCTCATAGCAACTTGATCCAAAGTCGACCACTTTGATGTTTCCTTGACCCCTCTGGGACAGGAGAATGTTCTCCTATTAAGAGGAAAATAATAATGTTTTGTCAAGATGGTCATTTTACTGGTGAACACACACACACACACACACACATATATATGTATCCCTATATGTATATATATAGGGATATCAGTACCAATATGAAAATAATTTTTAAATAATTCACATAATTCACATTCACAATGGTTTTGAAATAAGCCTCTATCTTTATTTAATAAAGATACAGTAAAAACAGTAAAACTATGAAATATATTACAATTTAAAATAACTGTTTTATATTTTCATATATTTTAAAATGCCATTTATTCCTGGATTTTCAGCATCATTACTCCAGTCTTCAGTGTCACATGATCCTTCAGAAATCATTCTAATGTTCTGATTTGCTGCTCAAGAAACATTTATTATCATTATCAATGTTGCTTAATATTTTTGTGGAAACTGATCATTCTTTAATTATTTGATGAATAGAAAGTCAAAATTAAACACATTAATTTGTACTAGAAATCTTTTGAAAATCTTTTGCATCACATTTGAATAATTTTAGCAGTGAAATGTGTTCTGAAACTGTCATTATAGTAACGTTTTAGTGGTCGGTCCTATTAAAAAGTTTTTTTGCTTTTCCTTTCGGGGTGATTCACGTTTGACAAACTGCAGTGGTGACGTTTACCGGTTTAAGGTCACAATGGATGATCTTCTCTTTGTGCAGCATCTGGAGGCACTTGAGCAGTGAGTGAGCAAATCGCCGAATCAACCCCAGACTAAAGCCCTGGAAGTTGTTCTTCTTAATAAGCTCATAGAGGTTCGCTCTGTATGGAGACAAGATGGACAATTAACATATTAATATAATAATATATTACAGGGTGATGTTCATGGCTAATACCTTGTGAACTACTAGGATTTGAGTATGGGCCGTAGGTGTAAAAAGCAGTATGCCGTGTATCTAAACGCCACTAGAGGGCAGCACAGTAGTTTTGGCACTACATCACGCTGAACTTTCCACAAACACATTCATTGTCACTCAACAACCTCCTGTCTTTAAGCACGACCATAAAAACAAAATCTCACTATTAGTCTGTGTTAACCGCTAAGCGTTATGCTAAAGAGCCCTTTGAGAGGGAACTCATGAAAGTCATTATCTTTGGCAGTAAGGAGGCCTAAAACAGCAGCTGTGAACAGCCTAATGTAATTGGAGACTTCACACCATGAGTGGGCAAGGAAAGAGATAGGGGCCTAATCAAGGCATTAACTAAAGGATTCTGTGACGGTAACTGAAGACGGGGACGACGCATCTGATGTCCTCTAAAGGTCAGGCTGCCAGAGATGAAGCTGCTTTTCCTGCAAAGCGACTTAATTGATCACTTTACCCAGAGCCCAAAAGGTCTTGAATGGGAAACTCTCACTTCACACCTCAATAAGGCCACCGTTGGGACAAACCAATGCCCCGGGTGATCAATCAGAACTAGCGCGTCATCTAACTAATGAATCATAACTAATAAGATGATCTGCACTGTTTTTGCACTGTTTGCACTGGGAAACTTAAAGTCAACATGAAATCAAAATGGACTATTAAATAAATAATGACAAAATAATCAATTAAAAGGAATAAATAGATGAATAAATAACTAATTATTTAGTTATGATCCAGTTATGAATTATTAACATATATTATTATTGAATATCCTGCTTCACATATACATATAAAAGTAAAATTGGTTCATAATTACTTTAAATAGGCTACTATAATAAGTTGTAGTTACAGGGAAATATTCTATTTAAGTTCAGTCTGTGACTCCCATGTTTAACGTGAGTTACTATGCAGTATAAATAACAGTATAAATTGAAACTGCTTATGTGGCCATCTAAATGATTCCAGATTTTCCACCCACCCCAGCAGCTCGAAGGAGATGCACAGGTGGTTGCGGAAGTAGAAGTACTCCTTCATGTGAATGACGTTGTGGCAATTATCTCTGTCTCTTCTCCGCACGGCATCCAGTATCTTTAGCTCTACAAGAGCCTGATGATGGAACCTGAAGGTCAAAAGGAAAATAACTTACCAAACTTTATCAATATGCAGATCATCTTTACTATTTTTCCTACAGCTTATTAATTTTTCAAATTATATTACAAACTTAATTTCTACAGTTCTAAGTCTATGACAATCATTTTAAAGGTAAAATGCAGCTTTCCAGCTTGTTTTATATGCAAATATTGCATATTATTATAATATTTTGTAATAATTGGTCTAATATATTTCAATAATAATAATAATAATAATAATAACAATACACCTTGCTGTAGTTCAATCAGTAGAGAATGGCGCTAGCAACAGCAAGGTCATGGGTTCGATTTCCTGAGAAAGCAAAAACTGCTCAAATAAATATATGTAATTTTTATAAAATGTAATCCTGAACTCAAATCATCAGAGCAGCTTTACAGGTTTTCAGCACTGGGCTTTGCATTTTGAGACGGTTTTAAGTTAAAGCATCAGTCAAAGTTGGTGAGACGGCAGTGGAAGGGCACGAGATCAGTTCTGCTCAGACACGTAATGTGATACACAACAGACACCTTTTAACACCCTTCAGTGTATCAGGTCCACCTGATTGAGCGCTGATTAAAGACCTTTTGAAGAGATAAATGTGAAAAGGGCTTCAATCTGTACGTTTTCATTGTTATATTTCATTCATTTGTTAAATTTCATTTCATTTCATTTAGCCTGTTTAACTTGTCCTTCTAACTTTCATTTGTTTAAATTAGTGTACTTTTTCTTAATTAAAATTTGATTTTAATATTATTTCATATTTAATATTTCTTATAATAGAATTTTTTTTTTTTAAGTTAGTTTGAACTCAAACAATAATTGACAGATCCCTTTCAGTACCTCCACGAACCCCCTAGGGGTCGCTGACCCCGATTGTACTAAAGATGAACACATGGACTGGAGGTTCGTTTTACCTCTTCTTGTTTCGAATGATCTTGATGGCCACCATCTCATTTGTCTTGTGATCCAAACATTTCAAGACTTGGCCAAACGATCCTTTCCCAATAACCTCCAGGACTTCATAGCGATAACCTATATGGTCATGCAGGACCTGCGCAGAGTATTTAGAGGACAGAGTCAGCTGACAAACAGGTCAGCATAATTATTTCCATCTCCTTTGCAGTGGCAGACTTCCTGTTACTTAGAGAAACACTGCAATGGTAACATTGAGATGCATAAATGTTCCTCATTTGTTTATTTCCTGACCAACATTCAGGCACATATTTGGACTGTCAGAAATGTGACATTGTTTACATGATTTGACAGCAAATTTCAGCTGTATGACTGAAGGCATTCAGTTTAATGTCCAGTAATCCTGAGGCACGTCTTTCTGAAAAGGCACATTCAGGGTTGATGGGGTGGGACATTGGACATTAGGGTCTGGCAGCCAGCAACCGAATTAACCAGCCTCGTGCTGTAATGCAATTTCATCATTTATCATGAAGTTGAAAATGAGGTCAGTAAGTCACCCAGTAAGCTGTTCGTCAGAAGCCAGACTGTTTCTGTAAATGTATGCACACATTTTTTTATTTATCTTGCACTGAATTGATATATATTAAAAAAATTATATATATAATAATACATAATACAATTTATAAAAACTATATAGCCATATATGAAAAATCTAATAGAAAATGGCAGAACAAAACATGAAAAGTGAAGTGAAGTGACGTATAGCCAAGTATGGTGTCCCATGCTCGCATTGCGCTGCATTTCACCCATCCAAGTGCGCACATATAGCAGTGAGTATTAAACACACACACCATGCGCTAATTCAAAACTTTAATAAAAACTATAATAGAAACTCAGTGATTCTAAAATAACACTGCCAGGCAAAAGTAATGTAATCACAAAAAGATATACGATATGTCATATCTAACCTTTAAGTAGCTGCCATGCTCATCATCATAGCCTGAATTCTGTGGGGATCCCTGGGAGCCCTCAATCTTCTTAGTGTCCAAGCCCAGATACCAGATCTCTGAGTAGTCCATGATCTCCTCCCTCTCAAATTCTGTTAGCTGGTTCTGGAAGTGCTTCAGTGCCGCTGTTTTGCAGATGAAGGAAGACACACATAAATAGTGAGCATATATTATCCAGTTAACTAGGGAATGCTATTTTTAGTTATTGTTTCCAATACAGCTTGAAGAGCAAAAATGTTTCAGTGACTGAAACCTCCATTTATTCATTTCTAAATATATGAACCGCAAATGAAAATCCAGAGCACTTCATACTTGTTGGAGACATAGGCAGCCTCTGTCCCTCGTATGTCCTGATCTTCTCAAACTTATTGATGATGCTCCTGGTTAAGGATTCGGAGAGGTTTTCCACCGACGAACCAAAGCGATTGGGAAACTGCGGCCTCGGCCTCTCCTCCTGAGTAACAAGAAATGTAAGTCAGAGTGAAATATGTTTTTGCGTGGCCATTGTGAACATTACATGAATTGTTCACTCAAAAAATTACTTTATGTACTCGCCCTCATTTCATTCCAAATGAAAGGTTTGTCTTTTTCTCAAATTATCATGTAATCTCAACTTAAATATTTTTAGTAGTGGAAACTTGGCTAGCTTTAACTAGCTAAATCAGTAAATGCTAACTTGTGATTTGGTGGACCAATACTTTGATAGCATTAGCATAGCAATTGCTAAATGAGTACGGCAAAATAAAACATTTAATGTATATCTGTTCTCAAACTAAGCTCATGCTTCACTTGTCACCACGATAGTAACACCCCCCCCCCCCCCCCAAAAAAAAAAAAAAACCTAAACCCACATAAAAGAAACTTTTCTAAAGTAGCGTAGCACAGCACCTTGCACAAAAAAACATTATATAACACTTATACTTAATTTTAGCATTTACTCTCCCTTTCAAGTGTCATGGCAAAGCATCCTGGGAAATAGCCCAGTTTCAGGTAAATTTAAGTTTGTCTAAATGAAAAGAAACAAGTTCATTGAACTGAAAACATTTAAACAATTCAGATTACTTAAAATGTGTCAGTTTTGTGAACTCAAATGAAAAAGAAAGCTCTAAATACTTATAAAAGTTAATTTGATTGAACTAATTTGTTTAATTCAAGTTTACCCTACTCAAACCAAATAATCATTTTGAGCATGATGTGTTTATAGTGTATTTTGTGATATTTCTGACGGGCTATTTGTGCTTTTTGGGGATAATGACAGACATTATTGCTGTTAACTGTTGTTATATTAAAAAAATATTCTTATTTTGTGTTCCACAGAAGAAAGAAAGTCATTTGGGATTGGATAAACATGAGGGTAAGTAAATCCAATGACTGGATTTGCCTTTTTTGCAAAAATGAAGAGTGTTATCCCACCTGATTCCCTTGAGTGCTTTGCACCAACTGTTTGACGATACTGGGTAGGGTTCCATTTGAATGCAGAAGTTTGCCATTGGTCACCAAAACTTGCTTGACTGGAGCCTCCAGCTGGGGTAAAGTACCAACTCCTGTCCCACACTTCTAGAAAACAAAAGACAAAATACTCTGAGTACTGTTCAACATGAAAAACTCTACAAATCAGTAACAAGGGCCAAACAGGGGGAAAGATACATGAGCTTCACACAAGCTGAGTGGCCAACGGCCCCAGTGAACCAGACCCCCTGCATAGAGGATGGAATTTCAGTGGCGGTTGAGACCGAGGTTGGGACAAAAGCGGCAAAAGGGCAGTCTTTCGCAACCCATCAGAGCAATGAACATGCACGCTAAATCTTACATTTGGGGTGCAATAACAGTGAATGATACTGATTTTCTTTAACATGGTTCCTGGTGAATATCATCTCTTGGAAGGAATAAAATGAAAGGTTCCCTTGCTATGAAAAAAATGTAGGGCACTGCACAAGGGAGGGGCTTGTTCGTAGCTTGCAGGTTTTCCCCATCTCACGGTTCAAAGCTAGTGCTCGACAAACTTCTGGGCTGAAAAAAGAGCAAGTGCGTCTATAGATAGATGCGATATTTAATCTCATATGTTCTGGATACTGCAGCATCTGCCAACTTGATCATGACGCATAGAAACAGAAGCTAAATATAGCTTATAGGGACACCTGAAGAGACGTACAAGAATAGGCTGTGCGTAAACAAAGTTCAGGTACCGCAAAACCACAATCAAGTCAAGGGATTTTGACATTAAAAAGCACTATGCCAAGCAATTTATTAAAAGTATCACCAGTGAAGAGATTGCTTTTAGTTAATGACAACTGTTGGGGGGGTCATCTCACACTCAACATGAAAGATTTAACACAAGCACTTTCCATAGGGGCTGGAGGGATCATGCATTGTCATCTATAGATAGCGGACACACAATCGAAGTGCCTATTCACACTAAAGCATCAGCTGATTAAAAGTTTGTATATTTAAACCCAAAAAATGTGAGTAATAGTGTTGTGAAGACCAATTAATTTAGCGAATCAGTTTGTTCAGATTTAGTTTCAATAAATTAATTCAAAGACCACTGTGTGCGTAAAATAACTGCTACCAGAAGTCTTTGTGTGACATTTCTTGGAAATACTGTTGTTTATTACCAAGTTAAATTGACTCTAATGGCACAGAAATTACACCTTTAAGAAAAAGTCACATGCATAAGATATGACTGGATAATTTTCTTATATGTTTGGCAACAGTTCTTCTAACCATAACTGATGGAGTCTGTAGCTTTGCATTCTTAAACAACCATGTAGGATGTAGGAAGACACATCATGACCTTATTTCAGGATAACAATGTCAAAATTCATCAGGCTCAAATTGTCTTGCATGGAGAATCATTTTCACACATGAACTGGCACCTCTGAGTCAAGAGTCATTGAAAGTCTTTGGGATGTGCTGGAGTAGAACTCTGCATTGTCAATACAAGATCTTGACCAAAAATTGATACACCTCCTGATGGAAATTACATCACAACATTTATTTCCATCAAGAGGTGCATCAGGCACTGAATTAAAAGTTCTTTCAGTCAATGAAATTGCTTTGCATCCTAGGCGTTGAATTCCATTGAACGGGTGGACCAAATGGTTCAAAACACCCTGCACCCATCTCACAGTTCTCCTCCCAGACAGATTCACTCTTACAGTAGAGTGATTCACGCACCCTCTGCGAATCAAATCGAATGAATCATCACTGTTAAGTAACTGGTTTTCTCTATGTATAAAGGCTCACCTGTGAGTAGGTGCAGTTGGGTCCTATTTTTGTGTTCTCTGCCTGAGACCTGTGGGGGTGAGGGAAAGCCTCGGGTCTGGCTGACTGTGAAAGAGAGCGGAGGAAAGACGTCATGAGCGTGAGGAGTGGGCACACTCTTGCAACCCACATCCGCAGCCGTATGTGTGGGCTTCTGCGTATATAACTCCAGGCATGTGTTATTCAACACAGCTGATGACTCATGTTCGATACACCAAGGTTGCTTGTTTTTTAATTCAAAAGCACGTTATTAACATTTCTATGACGCCCACCATGTCAGATGACGCAGTTCGACCTCATAGTAGAGGACAGTCGTGATGTGCAGACTCCTTCACTGGTACTTCACACTCACAGCAATCATCTCCCAACTAATGTTCCCCTTGAGCACGAATGCTGAGCGATCAAGCATATCAGGGGACCTGCGATGACTACAATCATTCATGATTGTGGACATATGAGGAAACAGGCCAGCATCCATCATAATCAGGTGCAGCGTGCGTCAATAGTGGTGACAGACAGCATAAGGACAGATGAAAAGCTCCAGCTAAACTTAGAGCCTCTCGGGTGGGGGCGAGATACAGATAGAGGATATTAGCGGGCGAACACGTGCCGGTAGCAGAAGTCAAACAGATTGGCCAAGAAACATACAGACAATGGAATGATCTGACCCATTTACACACCTTGGAGTCTTATGTGGCTCTCACAGCCTTAATCCACTGGCTGATTATTTGCAGTGTAAAACATATGGCTGTTTTTGGCCAAGCGTATCTTCTCATCGGGGGGTTGAGCTATGCGGATGTGTTGGTCTTAACTGCATTCATTCACAGTGCAGTGAAGTATATACGAGCTTATAGAGGGATAAGAGAGTATGTGGACTTCAACGTGGCAGTAACAAAGAGATGCATTTAGAAAACAGGCAGTAAAAATTTGTTACACTTAGACTGCATGCGGTCAGCTGTGCAATGTGAGCCCAGGGCTTTAAAAGACTCATTCAAATATTAACACCTTTGAGTTTCTATGTTCAGGACTAAGGGCTTTGTGTTACAATGTGGGTCAGTGTGCAATGCAAGATTGAGAGATACTTTCCATGAAATCAAAATTGACAATTCTTGTTTTTTTTTTTAATGGAATATTGCAGTATTTTTCCGTGCACATAATTAATGTTTTTTTTTTTTTTCAATTCATGTGCTCTCGTAATCTTTAATCATGTTTAAGGCGTGTTTTCGGCACAAGCGTGGGACAACTTGTCACTAAAATGAGATCACAACAATAGCAAATGACAATGACCTAAAGTCCCGCCCTACTTTTTTTTCTTATTCAAGAAGCCGTTTCACTCAAATATAAGGTCACAAGAGAGAAGAAAACTTCTGCTTAACGCCAACTTTCAGCTCAGACAGCTTCATTCAGCCATAAAATGCTTGAAAAAAATTGCATTCATTCCTTTTTACTTTTAAATGATGATTTGACATTTTTCTGATTTATATTGGGATGCACAATATATTGGTACCATGTAGGTAATCATCAAGATTTTTTAATTTAATCTGTATTGGTTGATATTGTACAATGTTTTCTGCTTTTATATTTAGATTACTTTTGCCATCATCAGATGCTGACATAAACACTCCCTTAATCTTTACAAACACTAATAATTTAACAACACAGTAAAATGTGCTCTTTAGCAAATTTCAAAACAGATATCCATTTTTCACACTTACATTATAATTTTGTGATGCCTAAACTCACTTGTCGCATTTAAAACAACTGATTTTAGTTCTTTAAGTTATCATTTATTTAAACAAAATTGATTTTAGTTTTTTAATATAGGTCATATTATGAAAATTATTATTATTATTATTATTTTTTTTTTTTTATCAGCGAATCTCTAATATAGGCCCTATTGTGACAACTCTGCTAAAGCATTGGCTTTCACTCTACAATTTACCCAAATATCATATTCAATTTGCTATTTAACATATACATTGGCATTTAAGCCCTTCACCAATTACACATTTGGTATCACATTCAGAAAGATTTGACTCACTCAATCAAATGGTCATGGGCAAAACCCAACCACACCCAGAAAGGATCAAAAATACATCACATGTACTGGTCAGGATTATGAATCAGTTACTTCAGTACTGAATCATTTGCTGACAACCACCTTAAAGGATGGTTCATACTTAGACACTGGCTTGAGGTTTTTTAAGCAACCTAACCAATACATGTTGAGGCCAAATATACTCACGCATATTTATAGGGTTCAAGGGGTGCTTGACAATTGTTGACAATGTATCTGTCAAAATGCAATTATTTTCATTATACACATGGGAGAAATCTCACTGATGGACTGATAGGATGGACAGAGAATTGGGACTAAGATAATGTATTACAATCTGGTATGTACTAAACATTATCACCAATAAAACCGAAAATACACAGAATGGAACGCAATCAAACCTCTCGTGTTACTGTGAGTTACGATTCTTAGAAGGCGAAGTGCAATGAAACCTGAGCAAATAACCACATAAAACAACGTGAGGAAGTACAGTCCCTTACAATAAATGCCATGGTAACCAGTTTCTGACTTTGAAAAGACTATATAATACTATATATTATTAGCACACATATATTATAAAATATATAGGTCTATATATATATATATATAGAGGCACATTTTCTTATGATAACAATGAAAGCTAATATATCAAGTAATCGGAAACAATCACTGAATGTTATTATCTATAATAATTATGGGTAAGCACAATTTCATCCAAAATAAATGTTTATAAATAATAATAATAAATATTAGTAATAGATAGTTAATATGTGTAAAACCTTTTTCCTTTTTAGAATATTTCAACATTTTCTTTTTAAGAACAGTTACACTGTATGGCATTATATAAATTGTATAGGTCAGTATGATATTATAAGCTGCTTATGGTGGGCTACACTTTGAAAGGTGTACCTAAATAAGGGCAAGATATTTAATGAACTAAGAAAACCATTACATTAGACAAATATGTTTTTAAGTACAATAAAACATGCACTTTAATTATTTCATATGTAAAATAATACTTAAAACATTAATATTTGTAAAGTTCAATGCAGCCAATAGCATCAGATAAGTATGCTTCATTTATATCTATCTATCTATCTATCTATCTAGTTTCTATATATATATATATATATATATATATATATATATATATATATATAGTTTGTTTCTCTCTCTCTCTCTCTCTATATATATATATATATATATATATATAATATTATTATATGCTTCAATAAATATAAGTTTTTAAAAAGAGTAATCATAAGTGCATGCATGCAAAGGAAGACATAAATCCCCAATCTTCATACTTTACCTTGTTATTAATTTCAGGAAACATGTCGCTTTTTGACACGTGGATATTCAACACATCCAAGTCATAAGGCATAAGTCGAGAGAGAAAAAGAACGCGCTCGCTATTAAATCCAGCTGGAAACTCGCAAGTGCATCTTAAGAATCCTGTAAGACACCGGAACCCTTTCTGTCAGCACTGGAAAATAGCTGCAAGAACTTCGCGAAATGAAGTGTTTCCCGATGAGGAGGAGAGGGCTTGAAAGGCTTTCGTCAGCAGGAGATTAACGGAAAGCGGCAAGCTGCCCGTCTGCTCCACTTGACGTGTATGTCCCGAGATATGCCACCTGTTCAGGTTTTCCAGCCTGACTGCACTCTATATAGATGTGTTTACGTGCGCTTACCTATCACTGAACGCATATTCCTTCCATCCTAGCACAGTGCATTTGTTTGCCAAGTCATGGCGCTCCTAAAGTGGTAATCCAGCACAGTTATGACACAATGTTCGAATGTGCAGCTGCACAAACCAGCCTCTAATAACGCAAGCGAATCGACTGCACGAGTTTTTTAGTGTTTAGTCGCCGCGCGACTATTGCCTCGCTTTGACACGAGCTTCGAGTATGCAACGGCACCGCCTTCGGCACTATCTGTTTACTGCCCTCTCTTTAAGTTTCCATCTGTCAACGAACGATGGGACGACAATAAATAACGCCTATCACCAGTACATCGTCATTCGTAAAGCCTTGTGTATTTCAGAATGTCAGGAGAGGTGGGCGAGCCAAGAGCTCTTAAACTCCCTCACCTTATTAACTCCGTGATTAAGTGGGCTTTGATTGGAATGGGAGAATGTGAAGGTGCATTAATGGGAAAAATGGTTACACTCAAAAATGAATAGTACTGCTGAGAAATGTGTTTAGATATATATAAAAAAAGAAGGTGTATGTATATAAAGCAGTTTTATTCTATTAGAGTGGTCCTCCTTGTGGGGGCGGCAATGTTAGGATTCTGGGGCTCCCTACTATCAGGCATATTTGCCTGCAAAATAAATTATTCATAGGTGATAAATATGTCTGCAAATATTATCGGTAAATAAAACTTAACTCTGATTAATTACTAAAAAATAACATTTAACAACAGAAAAACTTAGCACAATTATAGTACGGATAAAATCTATATTCATAAATATGAAGCCATAATTATTAATAATAATAAACATGCTCACTGAGCCATACATACATTTGATAAGAAGGTATTTTGAGTACCAGCTTCATAGTAACGAAATACAAGTAACTTAGTTACGTATTTAAAATGCAAAATTTGAGAAACTGCATTTCATTACAGTTACATTTTAAATGGGTGGTAATCAGATTACAGTTCCATCTGAAAAGTATTTTAGATTACCAAAGTGATTACTTTGAATTTTAATGTCATTTAAACAACAATTGGTGGTTCTCTGACTCTGACAGTCTGAAAAAGCGTTAAGTTTCATGTTTTCGACTGTTTTCATGTTTTGTGATAGTTGTTTGTGAGTCATTTTATAATTGTAAAAAAGGTCACTGCAACAATTTTTCCCCTCACAATTGTGAGTTTGCATTTCACAATTCTGACTTCTTTTTAGCGAGATTTAAACTTACAATTGCAAGTTATAAAGTCAGAATTGGGAGATTTAAACTTACAATACTAATTTTTCTTGAAATTGTGAATTTAGTATGTGAGTTTACATGTCATAATTTTGACTTTTCTCAATATTGCGAGTTTATTTCTCATAATTTTGACTTTTCTCAATATTGCGAGTTTATATCTCATAATTCTGACTTTATAACTTGCAGTCGCAACTTTATATCACGCAATTCTGAGGGGGAAAGTCAGAATTGTGAGATAAAAACTTGCAATTACCTTTTTTGTGTTTGTTCCACAATTATTAGTATTCCAAAGTATTCTAAAGTATTTAAATTTAGTTACAAAACTTGAGTAATGTAACGAAATACATACAAATTACTTTTTAAAGCAGGTATCTGTAGTGAAATTCATTTTAAAAGTAACCTACCCAGCCCTGCAACTTCATGCTGGGTTTTTAATAATACATTTTAAAATAAAATTTTAATAAATACAAACTGCTTTTAATTTGATGTGGCAGAGACGTTCGCAAATGATCAGTCTTGCATGTTACATAGACCAACGATTAAAAAATCTCACTGAGGGAAAGTGAGAATGTGTGAAGAGCCTCTAAATCTACGTTGGATCTTGATCGCAAAATTGATTTCTCTGAGCTTTACTAACGATAGATTTACTTACAGGGCTGGGTAGGTTACCTTTAAAATGTATTTCACTACAGATTACAAAATACATGCTTTAAAAAGTCATTTGTAACCTATTTTGCTAGATTACCCAAATTTTGTAACTTAATCTAAATACTTTAGAATACTTTGGATTACTATGTAACACACAAAAAAGGTAATTGCAAGTTTTTATCTCATAATTCTGACTTTTTCTCAGAACTACATGATATAAATTTGCAATTGTGAGTTATAAAGTCATAATTATGAGATATAAACTTGCAATATTGAGAAAAGTCAGAATTGCAAGTAAAGAATTTTGCAATTCTTAATTGCAAAAAAAAATTTGAGTATTACAAGTCTTTATCACACAATTTTGATTTTTTTTTATATCTTGCAATTATGAGTGTATATATCCCAATTCTAATTTTATCAAACGCAAGTTTAAATCTTGGGTTTGAAAAAAAATTCTGAATTATGAGATGCAAAAAAGTTAAATTGTGAGATAAAAAGAGACCATTACCTTCTTTTTTACAGTTACAAGGGACTCACAAACAACTATCACAAAACATGAAAACAGTCATGGATAATCCAGTAATGACAGGACAGCAAAGATTCAATGTGTAAATGTTTGAATTGGGCAATTTTTATAAATTCAGTAATTTTGTCTAGTGGAGTATAAACATCTGTTATGTGAAATAGTACTAGATAAAAAAATAACATGTAATTTTTATCATCCCTCTTATTTTGTTAAAATTATTATTAACATTAAACGTTTCTCATTATGCAAGGGGTATGAAACTTTCTGAACAGAAATGAAACATTTTTCAGAGAATTGCTGTTTACATTATTAGCCCATCATAGTTTACATTAATGTTTAAATGACATTAAAATTCAAAGCAATCACTTTGGTAATCTAAAATAACTAAGCATGTATTTCGTGACTCCCCAACCCTGTTTACATATAATGATTAAAAAAACAAAAACAATATACCGATTTCTAAAGACATGTTTTGTAATGTCTACTGAATTATTATCAAATGACCAAAAGTCACTTTTACTGGACTAAGACTTCTAGCTATACAAAACACGTCAGGCCTTCATAAACAGCAAATATAGAAGGTAGCAAGTTGACACTTTTTTTCACACCTATTCCCTATAGACTGCACCGGTCACATGTAACAAGCATGGCAGAGGCGGAAGCTGTGCACAGTATCTGATACAGCGTGACTCACCATGCAGGCTTATTATCGAACAACCTTTCTCAAATGTCAGATTCAGCAGCCTTTCTATACTAATTTAAGATAAATAGTGAGTGTAGCTCTGAAAACGAGTGAGAAAATGAGGTAAAAGTGGAAATAATTACACAAGCGTGTATAGCATCACAAAACCACAATGCATATAGCCTTTAGATTCGTACAATACCTACTATAACTAATGAGGATTGGTCTATTTCAGTGAAAAATGCTATTTTTCATTGTAAAAGTTGAATAGATCCAAATAACAGTTAACCCCCCCCCCCCCCCCCAAAAGTAAAAAAAAAAAAAACTATAAAAGTAGTAGAAAGAAAACAGAATATGGGTTTAGAAAGACATGAAGTTGAGTAAATAATGCCAAAACGTTCATTTTTGGGTGTAGCTACTCCCTTCAGAGAGCACTGTGAACTAAAGACAGAGATAGGCCGAGAGACAAAGGTGTGTGAAAGAGAAACACTCTCGCAATTTTGGGAGGAGGGAAAAGAGGCTTGATTATGATTAGTGTTTATGTTACATAACACAGAAGCACTCCATTAATCATGGTGAGCTATGGGGATGAACTGTTCCTGATGGAGTGCTCGTTCAGCACAATGGAGCTCAGAAAGGGCACACACATGGCAGGCCAATCCCCATCAGCCTGCCAGAATCTCTGGTGCGTCCCATTCAAGGCTCCTTTATTAAGAAAATAACAGCTCTGCATGAATGAAACTAGTCATGAAAACATGTGAGGTAAATACTCACACATTCACCTCTGTGGATGTATTTATGATTAAAAGGTGATAGACTGCTTATTTGCATTTTATAATCAGCCATTTTAAGTAGAATTGACTCATTTTGGTAAATGATTACATTAGCATAAGTATTAATCAGTATAGTCACATAATATATGACTATGAAGGCTTTGGATAGCACAGGGAAATGCTACAATGAAATGATCTGGTTTTATAAACGGAGACGAGCGAGGATCCATTTGATCATCTCAACACTTTGAACCGAAATGTTTGTCTTTGAGAGATTCACCCCGAAAATGAAAACTCTTGTCATCATCCACTCCCCTTAATGTTGCTCAAAACATTCTGCCGCTTTTCATGGAACATAAAAGTTAGTGTTAGAGTTTTATGTTCTGTCTATCTGTTTCCCCAGTCCTGTCTTCAGTCACGTGTTCCTTGTTTTGAGTTTTAGTCCTGTCATTTGAGTTTCAGCTCGGCATTGTATCATTATTAGTCCACTGTCGTTAGCTGTGTCTTGTTTGTAGTAATGTCTTTCACCTGTGTCCCTGTCGTTAGTGTCTGCTTATATACCCTGTGTTTCCCTCACTCCTGGTCTGTTATCGTTCGTGTGTGGACGTGTTAGATGTTCATGTAAACCTGGTTTTTCTCATTAAAAGAGACTTCTATGTTCCGTCCTCGTCTTTGTGCCTTCCTGAACACTCACGTCACGTAACAGTTAGAAATAGTCCATAAGTATTTCAAGGCTGCTCCTTATGAAAGGGTATTGATGACTGCAGCTATCAAGTTCCAAAAAGTACAAAATAGTATCATAAAAGCAGCTCATATATTTCAAGTCTTATGAAGACATACTATAACTTTGTGAGAAACAAATACAAACTGAAGTTGTTATGGTACTTTTCTGAAGCTTGACATGTGAGAAGATGTGGAGAAAAAATAGTGCAACAGCTTGTCACTGGAGCAGTACACTATAAAGAGTCATCTTTAATCCTTATTTACCTCTACAATGTTCATAAAATATATTAAAAGGTACATATTACTACTCTAAGGTACTAACACGCACCTTTTAGGAATACCTTTAAGGGTACTGTCCTTCAAGGGTACTGCCCCAGTGTACCTGTAAGGGATCAATTTTTGCAGACTTTTGCTCACCTTTTGCAAAAGAACATGACAGACATTTTGCTAGTACCTTTTGTGCCTTGTGAAGGAAAACTGTGTTTTGAGTGAATTTTTGGGTGAACTATCCCAACCGGAAATTAGACAGTTCACAAAAGGCAGCAAGGCATTATAGAGGTTTCCAAAATCTATATAACCCTCCCTTATTGGACAAGTATGGAAGCTTTCCACCATGGAATAAAAAGGATAATTGTGTGATAATTGAGTTTACATCTTGCAGTTCTGACATTTTGCAATTCTGACTTTATAACTCAAAATTCTAACATTATAACTTGCAATCGTGAGTTTATATCTCGCAATTCTGAATTCATAGCTTCCAATTGTGACTTTATAACTCAATTCTGACTTTATATCAAGCAATTGCGAGGAAAAAAAGTCAGAATTGTGAGATAAAATGACGCAGTTACTTTTGGCTGAAACAGGCTTCCATAGACATGTCATCAATTTGTATTTAAGATATATATATATATATATATATAGTCTCAGTCATACTAAAGTAAATCATAACACAGAATTAAAAGGACTTGTTTAAAAATCTGGAATGTGAAAAAACTTTTTCCAAAACATCTTTTATATTACTGATACAAATGCACTAAACCTGCTGAATTGCAGCTGATCTAGAGATGCAAGTACACTTATCCATGATTCAGTAACAATGTGTGAACATTTTAGGAGATGGCACGTTCTGTTGGCAGAACATCATAAATCTTTACCTCAGGTTGAACTCTCCTGTTCCTGTGGCTCTGTTGGGTGCCCCAGCAGTTCTGGAGGATCTCAAATCCACAGCAAGGTGGTGTGGTCTCTTTTCCACCCATGATGGGTTCTCCCCATGCTGTAGTAACCAGCGAGGCCTCAGTCCTACCACATTATGTCGGAAAGGAAACTGAAGTTAGCCAAAACAACTTCGGTCTTTGATGATCCTGAGCTGCAGACCAGTCCAGACTTAGCAACCTGAAGGGATCCTTTCCTTTCAGACTTCTACAGACATGTGCTTGTCCAAAAGATCTCTGGATCTATGATTAAGGAGGATGTTGTCACTCTCACTTCTCTTCACTGAATCTAAGAGTCCATTTCATGTGCCATCTCATGTCTCTGCTCGAGGAGGTGTGTGTTGTAGGCAGGGATAAATGGGTGGTAACGTGGAGTGCACAGGGAGAGCTTGGTGACGTGTGGATGAGACTCCACAAGGGAGCCATCCTGAGCCGGAGGCTGAGCAGTGGGGGCTCTCAGTGGCATCTTCCTCTTCCTCTATGGGAAGCATCAGGGGAGTGATCCCTGACAGTGGAGATCCACTCAAGAGCAGCAGAAGCGGCTTCTGTTGGGACTTCTGGTAACTCCTCCCTCCCAGAGGCCGTCTCCTGGAGACAAGAGTCGGAGATATTTCCTCCCCTCCGTTGCTCACTTTCCCCCAGGACGCTGACAAACAGCAGTGAAGTGCAGAGAGGAAATCTTATCTCCCGGCATGCACACATCGGCTTTGGTTTCTACAGCTACAGCACAGAGAGAGTGGGAAAGCTAGCCCTCCCCTTCATAGTGATACCTCCACCATTTGCCTCCATGGGTAATATTTCTGACTGTTTCATCCATGGGGGCTTAGGTCTAATATGTATATCCACATCTCTCAGCACCACTTATGAGAGGACAAATTAGATCTTGTGCACCTGCCATCAACTGAGAATGGGAATGTGTTTACTAACTTTGTGTTTACATTGTAACTGACATTTGGAAGATCTTAAACATATCGCTTCAATCATGTCACTCAATGGTTATGTAACAGATGTTTCATCTGTAATCACATGGCCATTGGGGTTTTCAATGTGAGGTGGATGTGTTACAATCTACTATGACATTACAGGCCCTCTGGCAATAAAACAGTTTTAAAATAGAACAGGCTGGAAGTGTTGTTAAGTTAATGTGCCTCTTGTCCTCTTCTACTGATTTTCTCCAAAGGTAAAGATATGTTTGGATTAGCATCAGCTTTTGTAAAAGATTTTTAAACCAATATACAGGTGTCACCACTGTCCTGTAAAGTTTAGCTCTAATGCACCTGTCTGAAAGTTTTGAGTCATCCTGAAGACTTTGATTAGCTGTTTCAGGTTGTTTAATTAGGGATAGAGCTAAACTCTGCTGGAAGGTGGCTCTCGGGATCAGAATTGGACTCCTCCGCAATACCCACATTCATAGAACATTTATGTCAGGCATCACCAATCTTAGTCCTGGAGGCCAACCTTCATGCAGAGATTATCTCCAACTTGGTCCAACACACCTGCCTTGAAGTTTCGATTGATCCTGTTGACCTTGATTAGCTGGTTCAGGTGTGTTTAATTAAGGTTGGAGCTAAACTCTGTAGGGAGGTGGCCCTCCAGAAAGAGGATTGGGCATTTTTAGTTGTGAACAGTTGGGAAATATGTTTAAAATTTCAAAGTTAATTTAATATTCACTCAGACTCTTTAGGATTCAGTTCCAACTACTTATTCTAATCTAGAGGAATGTTATGGCTGTAAAAGAACTGAAGAAACGAAGAAATTCCTGAGAAAAATGTAAGAAAGTCTTAAGTATGGGATTTTGGCTAAATAGTCATAGAAGAAAAAAGGTGATTTTGACTTACATTGACCCTAAAATTACATCTAAGCCACACCTAAAAATGCAAGTTTTTCAAGTATTAGCACATTAGATAATCAAATATGCCAGGTGCAATGCATATGTTTTTTTCTTTGTTTGTTTGTTTTTTTGCTACTTTCAGCCTGACACAGTTATCATTTTCACATCCAGTTCCCGCATTATTAGCAAATGAACTCTTGCCCATCTGTTTGCCCATGTGCGTGCTGGTCTGAAAACAAGGTGTGTTCAGGCGCATTGTTGGCGTGTTGCTATTTTGAGGCAACTAAATACGATTATAGCACTGAACAACAAAAACTTAGTCTAAAGTCAATATTTTTTTGTAATTTAAAGGGCGTTAGTAATATGTGCCTATAGGCGGGTGCACAACGCTCGTACACATGCAGGGGCGCGCAGCACAAACATGCCAAATATTAAAAATAAAAGGATTACAATGTAAAAGATTATTATTGTGTACATGAAGATAAAAATTCCTACATGTCATAGTGGATAGTTATTGCATGCATCAGAATTACTTATTTGCAGTAATGACGATTGCAATTGGCTAATTATTTGACCAATCTTGGCAATACACACATGTATTTAAAGTGACTCGTCAGATTGAGGGTGTCTATATTCTGCCATGTATATAGCAATCCGCCATGGCTTTTAAAGGTAATGGGAGATGACACTGATTGGTTTATTGCATATTACGCCCAAACACACCCATGACTCATTAAGAGACTAGGCACAACCCTTTTGGACCATGTGCCTGCCGCACTGACCATTTTTTCTGTCATTAAACTAGCAAAAGTGGATTCAGACATGTCCTAAGTGCACCTGCACCATGCGCTTCAGATCATGAGCTGCTATTTCTGGTTCATCTAATGCTATTTATATTAATGGTGCAAATTGGGTGTGGTTGCTAAGTCAGTATCACCCATGATATTAACGTAAATTCATGAATGCAACATACTGATGGCTAATGACCTAGATGGCAGATGTGCAATTTAAGCATATGTAGTGGTCAAGAGGTACAGGAAACAAGTCGTACAGGTGAGAAAAGGGTCATCCAATAGCAGGTGTTGCAGAGTAATGGATTAATCACATGTGACACGTTTAGGAAGCCAAAAGATAAGGTAAAGTCTTCACCTTTGCGAAGACGTTATTTTTGCACATGACCATATATATGTGCGCCTTATTGAAACTACAGATGGCAGTCTATTTTAACAGGTTAAGTATGTTGATGACATACATACCTGCTCTTTGCCCTAACATAATTAAACAATATAAGCAGTTATGAAACAGTTAGGTCACCTAGCACTGTCATTTTTAATAATATTATGTACAAGAAGCTAAATATTTAAGGCAGATCTTAAAGAAGCTCTGCATATATTTAATAAGGCTGGCTTCAAGGGTTATGAGACACACTTTTAAAAGACTATTTTTAACTTGACATACCGTACTAAAAAACGCAATACTCAGCGAGACGATCAAAAACAGCACAAGTCTTGGCACAAAGTCCAAAGCTGTCAGCCTGAATATGTATAGCCGCAACAGCATTGCTTTAAGGATGCATTTAAAGGCACAACTTTTTGCCAGCGATATGCCATCCAAACTAAAGGCCCGTTAACACCACGTGCGATAACTATAACGATGCAGATATAGTTTAAAAAAAGTATTTTAACAAACAAACAACAAACAAAACAATTGCAACAATGATAACGGAACAGAGGAACGATATTATTGGAATCCCTTTTTGTTTCTTCCAGCTGATGAATGATAAATAAAACTGACAGCCAATCAGAATCCATTCTACTTTAGAGAGCTCGAGCAAATGGCAGATGAATACATTGTGCACCATTGATGAAAATAAATGAATAAATAAGAAGCACACTTCAATCTCTCACGAATAAAGTTGGTGTATACTGATGCTAAAGATATACAAGTGTCCAACAGTAGTTGAGTGTGTGGGCAGAGAGACAGACTGACAATGCCCCACTCACTTCTGCCAGCATGAGCAGCATGAGTAACATTATCTATCAAGGTCAGCTGTCTGGGCCGGGCCTCACATGGGCTAATCCTTATCACTCACACAAATACACAAACCCATATACATACACACAGCGGATGGGACAGGATGGCAATAATAACGTTCAACATCTATTCAAGTTCAGATGACATCTAATTACTCTGAGAAGCTTTACTTTTGTTGCCAGGGATTTCATTTTGGCTTTGACCTAGACTTTAAACATGCTGAATCTGAGCACAGATGCCCCATGGACTGTCTAGGCCAAGGATTGAACCAAAATGACCCCACTTTTTTTTAACAGTGTCGGGAACCTATTTTTAAATTGTAACTACAAGCTACAAATAATTTTCAACAACGTAATTTACAAGGTACCAACATTAAAGGTTTTAAAAGTATGTAGGTATTACAAGTGTATATATATACACAACCGGTCAAAAGTTTTAGAACACCCCAATTTTTCCAGTTTTTATTGAAATTTAAGCAGTTCAAGTCCAGTGACCTGAAATGGTACTAAGGTAAGTAGTAAACTGCCAGAGGTTAAAAAAAAACGTTTAGGTTACCAAAAACCGAAAAATAATGTAAATTTCAGAGTTATACAAAAAGGCCTTTTTCGGGGAACAAGTAATGGGTTAACAACTTACAGCTGTTCTGCACCAATGGAAGTAAATTAAGCCTTGAAAGTTGATGCTAACAATTCCTACAGGTGTCCCAACTTTTGTTGATTAATTACAAACCCTCTGTCTGTATAAAAGCAGTGTTGGAACAGACTGTGTTACTACACCCTCTTAAGCATTATTTGGACAGTATTGTAACGCAGGAAGTAGTATATTGCTCTCATAATGGCGAGAAAAAGGCAATTAACAAAGGAAGACAGACAGACCATCATAACCCTTAAAAGTGTAGGTCTTTCCCTTAGAGAAATTGCAAAGAAAGCCAAGGTGTCAGTGAGTACAGTTTCCTATACCATCAAAAGGCATTTGGAAACTGGAGGAAACTCTGACAGGAAGAGGTCTGGCAGACCCAAAGCCACAACAGAATCAGAAGACAAGTTTCTGAGAGTCAACAGCTTGCGTGATAGGCGGCTCACAGGACAACAGCTTCAAGCACTGCTTAACGCTGGTCGAAGTAAGCAAGTCTCAGTTTCAACTGTGAAGAGAAGACTTAGAGCTGCAGGTTTGACAGGTCGAGTGGCAGTAAGAAAGCCATTGCTAAGATGGCACAATAAGAAAAAGAGGCTTGCCTGGGCCATGAAGCACCGCCAGTGGACTACTGTAGACTGGAAGAAGGTGTTATGGACTGATGAATCTAAATTTGAAATCTTCGGTTCATCACGCAGGGTTTTTGTACGCCGTCGAGTAGGCGAAAGGATGGTTCCTCTGTGGGTGACATGGAGGAGGAAGCGTGATGGTCTGGGGCTCTTTTGCTGGATCCAGAGTCGGCGACTTGCACAGAGTGAGTGGCACCCTGAACCAAAACTGCTACCACAGCATTTTGCAGCGCCATGCAATACCCTCTGGTATTCGCCTAGTTGGTCAGGGGTTCATCCTACAGCAAGTTAATGACCCAAAACATACCTCCAGGTTATGTCAGCTTCAAATTATGGAATGGCCAGCACAGTCTCCAGACTTAAACCCCATCGAGTTGGTTTGGGATGAACTGGACAGAAGGGTGAAAGCAAATCAACCTACAAGTGCAACACATTTGTGGGAACTTCTGCAACAGTGTTGGGAAGAACTTTCCGAACAATATTTGATTTTCATTGTAGAAAGAATGCCACGAGTGTGTTCGGCTGTTATATCTGCAAAAGGTGGCTACTTTGAGTCAAAAAATTTAGATTAAATTTTGTTAAACAAAATGATTCCATGATTTCTTTTTTATCTCCAATTGTTTATTTGTTCTATGTTTTAATTGCAGAGTACTTTGAGACTGCGTAAATTTCAATAAAAAACGGAAAATGGAGGTGTTCTAAAACTTTTGACCGGTAGTGTATATCACACTAATATCTGTATAATATAATATAAAGTCTGAATCTTAAGGACGCCTCCACAAAATTTAATTTAGACAAACATAACCGAATGTCATGATCACTTTACACATTATTTGAGTCAGTCTTGTTGATTCAGCCGCTCTCATGGATTTATTCAGGGAGTTAATCCAGTAAAAGTTTCAAGAGTCTGATTCAAGCTGGGAGCTGGGTTTGTAAGTTTTTTTTGAATGATTCTTTTTAAAACAACTGACTCAAAAGAGTCATTTGCACAAGAATAGGTCTACACTAGTAGACCGGGGGGGGAAAAACTCAAGTTGTGTGTTCTTTTGAGCTACAGTGCCTTTGAAAAACACATCATATTTCATATTTTGACTGCAAGCTAATCAGGTAAAAATATCATTTAAATATTCAAGCTACCCACAAACTGTAGAGGATAAAGCGGTTTGGAAAATGAACGGATGAATGGATGGATGGAAAGTCGAGCTATGAATTTATTAGTGGTGTTTTACTTAAAAGCAATTCTCAGATAAATCCGAAGCAATCAGTCGTCTCATTCAGGTCCTACTGCTACGGTCATTAAAAACACAGTTTGTGTACAAATTCACTGCCTTCACCAATATATTTCAAGATAATCACCTTCTGTGAAGAAAAGCTGAATCCACCAGTGAGGGGAGGTGGAGAAATTAAAGGACTTGTCATCATCATGTTTTAGCCGATTCTTTATGGTGGTTGCAGACTGCTGGATGCCATTAACTAGATGTTAATGTTACAATATTTGCAATGCAACAAGGCTCTTTAGAGCCCAGTGAGTCCAAAACCTCAGATTATAGCGAAACGCATGTGCATAAGCAATGACACTCCAAGGTTTTGATAGTTTTCTGAAGTTAAAAGTTATATAGTTGTTTATTGAATTTTTTTATATATTTTATAGTAATTGAAGCCGTGCACTGAGTGTTGAGTGTACTAGTTTTCTGTCCTGTGTTTGAACCTAATGCAACCAAACCAGCTTTTTCAGCTGTCAGTCAGAGGCTATCTTGAACTTGAGCATTAAATCAAGGATATAAATATGGAGATTCATTTCAAGGCTATGACCCAACCTTGAAGACATTTCCCAATACCATAAAAAGGAGGCGTGTAACCAATGAAGAGCTTATATCAACATTTAAAGGTTCAACACTCTCACCGTAATTTCTATAGTCTGCAGGAAAAGATGTTTATCTTACAGGATTATGGGCATCAGTTAACTAAGCCCGAGAGACTAGTTACTTCAGTGTTCTCTGGTTGCCGGGGTGAAGGGAGAAACCTCATATCCCTAGAAACACCAAGCAAGGGACTGTCTTGTTATTACAAAAAGAATATCCCCAATGGCTTACCTATGTAGATTATCTTTGACTGAATTACAAATGCATGAAATCTACCTCCACTACCCTTTAAAAAATGTATTAATTAATTAATTAATTAATTAATTAATTAATTAATTAATTAAATGCCACTCAGTTTGGTGTGGCATAAGTATCCAAACATTTTGGGGCAACACAGTGGACTGCTTAGAGCTAAAGTGTAAAACCAATGGGATAGACACACTTTCACTCTTAATGCATAACACTCTTTTTTTGTCCTTTAATGAATGACATATCATTCTATCACAAGTTGGAAATTCCCAGTCATGACACCACAGCATCACATACCTGCTCATTATATACATTGTTCTTCCATAGTCTTTCATCTTCCTGTTCAACATCTTACCTTGTCTCCTCTGTTGTCTCCTTCCCCTCTTTCTGATTCTGCTCTCGGGCCCATTTCTACGTCAGGCAATGTAAAATAAGAACGTTCGGATGAATCCAGGCAACAAATTAAATAACAAATCCAGTTCTAGTATGGACAGCAGCTAGAGCGTGGGCTAAGATGAAGCTGTTTGGGTGCTGTGGAGCTCCAGCCAGTGAGTCTGCCGTCTAGTGCTGACATGTTTGGCCCGGACAGGGAAGGAACCTGACGATAAGGCATTGAGTGATGGAAGCAGGTGCAGTCAGGCCACCACGCGCTCATCTTATGCCATCCGCCAGGTTCAGTTATTGCACTCGCACTCTTGTGCTCTTCAGAAACGCATTGCATAATGTCAGTGTGACGTTCAGGTAAACATGGAAGTTATTTTTATTGTAGACTTATTACTTTCTTGGCATGTATGTACAATAGCTGAATTGAGTTTTTTTTTTATATATAAAGTGTTATAATTTTATATATACACATTTTATGTAATAAAATAAAATAAATTATAATAAAATAAAATATTTTTGAATATTGTGTTATTAAAGCATTATAGAGAGAGGTGCATCGTGGGAAGTTCAAGAATTGTGTTTACTAACCACTGTCTGTGGCACTATAGACCACTGGTGACCAAAGGAGTCACACAGGTAAGCTGAGAATTGTTATGTCACTGTCTGTGCATCTTTAACACAACCATACAGTACACAGTCAGACACATGCGTGACGACATCCGTCAGAAGGCAAGGTGATCTCCCTTTGTAACAGACACAACACAGAATCTGCTGAAACAGTCTGTGCCTGACTACATATTGAAAGCATTTTATATAGTCCAGTCAGTTCTGTTTGCTTCAAAGAACCAATTAGCAGAGACAGATCCAGTCATCTCTGATATCTAACTGGCATATTACATTCTAAAACTTTCATATGAAGGCAGATTTTTTAAGATGAAATTGCTTTAGTAATTCCATGTGTCCCATTTCAATTTGTAACTCTTTTACGTTTTGGCAAATTGGTGGTGAATGTGCATGAATTTGTCTGACTTGAATCGAACGTTGTTTACTTAATGGGTTAGTTCACCCAAAAATGAAAATGATGTTATTAATTACTCACCCTCATGTCGTTCTACACCCGTAAGACCTTTGTTCATCCTCGGAATACAAATTAAGACATTTTTGATTAAATCCGATTGGTTCAGTGAGGCCTCTATTCCTAGGAATGTCACCCAAACTCAAAACATATTTAAAACAGTTCATGTGAGTACAGTGGTTCTACCTTAATATTATAAAGCAACGAGAATACTTTTTGTGCACCAAAAAAATTGGAATGTCATCAAAAATATCTTAATTTGTTTTCTGAAGATGAACAAAGTTCTTAGGGGTGTGGAACGACATGTGAAACAGAATATTCATTTTTGTGTGAACGAACCCTTTAAGCACTGAGGAACAAGTGTGTATATTCATGCTTTCTTTAAAAAAAGAAGCTTTTTCTTAGCTGCTTAGATTTTCGTACGGATCAAATCTTAAAAAATTGTCCACCTATTGGCCAAAATAGTTTATCTTGTGAGATTGGGTTGGATGGTTTTAATAAAATATTTGTTTGTTTCACGAACAAATGATTCAGATTGGTATTATGAACCATTTCAACCAATAATTAAAAATATTTGACTCAAAAGATCGCAAAAAACTAGAGGTTCCTTAACACCGAAATCGTGACTCTGGTGCTGTTTGGAACCATTTTTAAAAGATCTGTGTTAACAACACAATTCAACATTAGATCACCATCTAGTTGAGCACATAACTAATCCAGCCTTTCACTATTTCACAGTATCTCATCAAATTAAGCAAGCTCCCATTTGTAACACTTTTTACGTCTGCGATATCCCATGGTACATCACATGGAAACACACACTTCTATGATGGCTTATCATAGTGACACATCTCAAGATTTAATCGACACAAGATTAACCAGCACTGTTTGCGTGACAACGGCTCTGTCACCAGTGTAGTGATCCCATTATATCATAATCGCCATCTTATGATGATGTAATTCCAATATTTGTTTATAAACAAACATCTCTGATAATCAGAAATTAGATGAATTAGTTGAGGCATCTCCAAGAATAAAGAAAGGCTAACAGCCTATTACGTAACAATGTTCCTTGCTTTATATATTAGACTACTTTATATGTTCGACCGCTCAATTATATTTGTTATGTTCTTCTTTGATAGTCTGAGTGCGTCAACACTAGTGAAGTTTACTCTAACAAACATACAGCCTCATTAAGAGACTCTTGAGTCACCAAATCCCCTACAAATCCAATTATGCCTTGTTAAGTTGAAGGGGCAGCCCAGCTGTCCAGAGCTATGTCCAAGGGGGCGGGGCTTGTGTTAGCCCACTGAAACAATGGAATATCTAAAAGAGACACCGGTCACAGACAGGGCAACCTACACAGCAGAAGCAAACCTATAGAATCTATTCAATAAAATAGCAATTTGCACTCAATTTGTTTCATGAGATTTAAACCCCTGAATCATTCTTTTAAAGGCATAGTTTAAATTACCTAAAAATGAACATTACCCCATAATTTACTCACCCTCAAGCCATCCTAAGTGTATATGACGTTCTTCTTTCAGCCAAACACAATCAGAGTTATTTTAATAAATATCCTGGCTCTTCCAAGCTTTATAAAGGGAGTGATTGGGGGGGTGAAATTTAGAAGCCCAAAAAAGTGCACCCATCAATCATAAAATGTACTCCACGGGGCTTTGGGGGGGTTACTAAAGGCCTTCTGAAGTGATTTGATCCATTGGTGTGAGACAAATATCCTTATTTAAAACTATATAAAGTAAAATAATGAGCTTCTGGCACATCAGTGTTAACTTCCGCAACGTAGTACGCAATGCCATGATGTTCTACAAATCACTCTTATTATATCACTCTTATTAATCACTCTATACTATATTACCGACTCATCAGCTAATGGCACATATCCCAACAAACCGTCCCATACCGGCGTGATCAAAAATATCTTAAACTAGATGGAACTAGATTAAATATTTTGACTGGTGCGATTCCAAATCGGTTTAATGACCTGTAACTCTGCCTGAGTATCGGACAAGTGTTCACTGTTGGCCAGAGGAAAACTGACCCCCCGACTAAGCCTGGTTTCTCCCAAGGTTTTTTTTTTCTCCATTTGTTGGAATTTTGGTTCCTTGCCGCTGTTGCCTTTGGCTTGCTTAAGTTGGGGACACTTGCTTGATATTCAGCAGTGTTTTTGATATGCCTACATTGGCGCCGTTGTATACGAACTGAGCTGAGCCGGACGATTACGTCACTGTTTTCTGCAGTGCCGCTATACCTAAATTAACTAGACTAATAACTACTGATATTTGCAATGGAATGAATCAATAATATATAGAATAAGCTGGACAATAACACCATTTTCTTATTAATGTAAAGCTGCTTTGCCACAATTTGCATTGTAAAAAGTGCTATATAAATAAAGATGACTTGACATGACTATAAATCTTGGAAGAGCCAGGATATTTTTAATATAACTCTGATTGTGTCTGGCTGAAAGAAGAAAATCATATACACCTAGGATGGCTTGAGGGTGAGTAAATTATGGGGTAATTTTTGGGTGAACTAACCCTTTAAGCAAATAACAGGAATCGAACTGAATCGAATTTAGTGTTGATGACACAAGTTGCACATCTGAAATAGCTGCATGCTCTTTGTGCAACACCTAATGAGTCAATAAACATGCCCAGATGTCAAACCAATAAGCATGTCCAAAACAGAAAAGAATCAAATCTACAGAAGAGTTGAAAGTCAGCTTTTCAGTCATGTTTGACTCAAAAAGAACAGAATAAGCATGTTCTAACTGTTGGCTCATTCGTTTGTTTGTTTGTTTTTGTTAAGCTTCTTTGGTTCAATAATCTGTCTGGTTCATTCGGTGTTGTGCTAGGAGCGTGCAAACTACTTACAGTGTTGCCAAGTCTGCGTTTTTTTTTTTATTCACGGGTTGATCAACACCTCCAAAATACCCCCGTAGACGAACAAATTCAGTTGAGAATTCCCCGCCCCATGGAGAACGCATTGGGCTATTTTTGGACTACTTTTGTTGCACAGACCTGGAAACCCTGACTACTCTGGATGTGTGACTCTCCTGAGCCAGCCCTATGAAAAGCGTTCCGGTTGCTAAAAATCCACTCCCCAGTTTCAGTTAATGCTACAACAAATAATTTAACTAATTCAAACTAATTTAGGTAGTCCCAACTCAAAAGAAATTAAGTAAACTTCACTTCTTTTGCATATTTACGTAGATTAAGCAGAACTAAATTAAGAAGAAACAAAATACTTAGCAATTGTGTTGCTTTAACTCATTTTAGTTGATAATTGGTTCAGGGGGGTATTCCAGAAAGCAGGTTATGTGATATACCCATTTATGTTTAAGAGTAAGTAGGCAGATAACCTCAACTTTCGGTTCCAAAAACGGAGGTAACTTTCAGGGTATGTTCCAGGGTTAGTTTTCTTAAGAGGTTTTCTTCAGATGTGTTATTTAATTAATGTAGTTATTTTAATGTAACTAAATTTGTTGAATAGTTGCATTTAGTTTATAAATACAGTTATATTTAGTTAAATGTACAATATTATATTATACTATATATATATATATGTATAATATTTAACATCAAACAAACATTATAATTCTTATTCTCAGTGAATAAAGATTACTTATTCAATAAAAAGATTGAAAAAATTATTACACAACCACCAAATGCGATGTGCACTAATAGATTTGGGTTAATCAACCGAGAGTTCAGGGTATATGAGACGGTAAGTTAACCTTGCTTTCTGGAATACCCCCCTGTTCTCCTCCGTTCAGTCCCTGTTTGTCACCATGGTTTCTGATTTGATTATAGTTTGAGTTCAGGTGTGTCTTGTTATTCGTCCAATTAGTTCCTTTGTTTGATCAGAGTATTTAACCGATGTGTCTCCGTCTGTTCTTGGTCAGTTCTCCTTTGTGTTATGTTGGTTGTTCTGCTCTTGTTTTATAGTGAAGAGTGTTATTCTTAATAAACTTTATTCTGCTGCACTTACATCCAGCATTCCTCTTTCGTTTGCAACCACATGTGACTAAGCTGCAAACTGTACTGTTACAACCCTTCATATGCAATAACATCACAGCAGACAGGAGAACAAAAGAAGAGATAGGCTGTTGGCATGCTTTCCGCATGGTTAGGGATGTTCCAGAGGGCACCGGTTGATGCCAAAGAAAACATTCATTCATAAACTGCCAGTCAATAATTCAGAGAGGCTGATACTAATGCAATATGTTGGCTTGTAAAGAGAGGGGAAGCATAATTAAGAAACGGTGCCCTATTTTGTATTTGTTGAAAATGTTATAGACAGATATGGTGATTACACACTTAAATATGCTAGCGTGAGTGTGTAAACATGGCTGGTCTTGTCATGTAAATCGTGTGTACGGTGAAACCCGCTGCACTCTGACACAGAGAGGTGAATTGCCGGGTTTAATTTGTAGTATCCAATATCATCAGGAGCGCTGCAAGCTCCCATAAGAAACATTATCGGGTGAGGAGTTCATCTCGATAATGGCTATATCATCAACGCACACCCAGTTGGAGGTCTAGGGCCTGCCAACACAGTTTATCAGACACCAAATCCAAATCAGTCAACATATTCCATATGAGACTGATATCTTAACAACAAGGCTGTTTTGAACCTTCTGGTTATCAGCATAAATGCTAGCACAGTCTATTGACGATGAAGTTTGTAGTTTCTGAACCACTTGCAGCAAATGAATTGCATTAAATTACTTGAGTAAAGCTCATGGCAGGTTCTTGGGAGTTTGCTGGTTTGACGGACATGAAGAACAACTTTGTCATGACCTAGCACCTTTGTGCCTTTAAGAAAAGCACTTCACCCTACAGTCCTCCAGAGGGACTGTAAGAAGGTCAAGGTTAGGCTGGTTATCATGATCCAGTTAGCCAGGTGGACGCAGAGAGTGAACCTTAAATGGCGATTACACAGAATGTGCTTTTGCATTCCAGTGTGCTGCTTTTCAATTGTTTTCTACATGTAAATATATGCTAGACGTCTTGTATCTTTTCCAGTGTCAACGCATGACATTTGAGTTTTAAAAATGCAGTGCTCAAGTTTAAAGTAGTTCAACTTTTTAAAAAAAACGCCTCTCCAGGCTTTTCATTTTTTTATTTCACTGCCCTGTGGCGTTTTTTTTCCCATTCCACTGCACTTATTTTCCATCGTTTTTCTATGTAAATATGCGATAAACAGATGTGTTTGACCATTGCGCTCGCATTTTTCATCTTTTGCAGTGTCTCACGCATGACCGTGTTCTAAAAACTCGGAACTCAAGTGAAAGTAGTTCAAATTTTAAAAATTGCATCTGTAGACATTACTTTTTTTCATCCCACTGCCTTTCAACTTAAATTTTGCATTTCATTTTTCATGCTTTTTTTTTTTTTTTTTTTTAAATCAATGGGCTAGACAGACACATTTTCATTTCACTGCCCAACATCCCTCATTTATAAACACAAAAAACATATTCTGTGTGAATGGCCCCTAAAAGCATCTTTCTCCATTGAAGGCCACTTAAAATTAGCCCTGCATTTGACTAAATAATGTTTTGCAAGCAACATATAGATCATATTATAGTAGATGTTTCAGCAGTTTTTGGATGCCTTAATCTTGGATAGTCGCTATTAAAAGGTTTTGATAATATGTATTGGTTCTTACTTCACTGCTCATAATATTCTCATCTTAATGCATTTACAAATGCAAAAAAAAACTGCTTTTCACAGTCTTTTATTTATAGCTTGACATAAATCTTCCCAGGTTTAAATTAGAAAATATGTAGCAGTAAGTACATATGGACGGTATGTTCCAAGCACAATCTGGAGCTAATGATAGCACAGGGCCATGTTCAGATGTGCCACATTCAGTGAATCTCTCCTGCAGTCAAAGGAATGGTGGGAACACAACACCTCCACTAAAAGAATTGAAATCAGCACCACTCCACTGTTCCAAAGCGGCAGCTGTTTCCATGGCAGCATGACTTGTTGGGCAGAAGTGGGCTCTCTCTCTCAGAGACTGGCCTCAAGGTCTTTACTGCCTCTCACTCTGACTGAAACGAGCTTCTTCAGTAAACAAATGTTCCCGTTTTTCTGCCAGCTGACGTATTAAAGGGAGAATCTTGTTCAGCTTGAAAGCAAAGACGTACATCACCTTCTACAACAGACTGAACAAAAAAAAAAAAAAAAAAAAATCAGTCTAACACTAAATTTGTGACTAATCTTAAGCAATTCCTTATGCAGTGTCCGTTCAAGCAAAGATTGCAACAGTCATTCAAGACAAGAAAATCTTCAAAAAGTCATAGATTTCACAGTTGCTTCAGTTCTGTTTAACTGTTCTTTCACAAAAGGAGATGATGATCTGTCTTCCATGGAACACAAAAGAAGTTTAGCAGGATGTTCATGCTGCTCTTTTAGGATATAATAAAAGTGAATAGTGACAAGCTCCAAAAAAGAAAAAACCTCAATACAAGTTATAAAATAACCTTGAGTTTTTTGGCATGAAAAAGAGCAGCGTGAACATTAGGGCGGCATGAAATATCGTTTAAGCATCGAAATCGTGATGTGCGCATGTGTGATAGTCACAGGATGTGTGGTGTAAAGTATAGAGATCATTAATTTGTATGTACCAGACACCATAGTTCAAAAATCTGACTTATTTACCCTTCACCAGCAGTTTGATTGACAGGCGATCTAACCAATCATAACCCCAAATCCGCCATTTTGTCTGACAAAGCAGTCAGGGGAGTTAGTAGATTAACGTTGGTGAACTTGAACTTCAAAAATTGTGTGTATTCACGTCTTTCTGCGCTTGAAACAACATTCCTTCTGATGTTCATTCATGTTTATTTGATGCTATAAATGAACTAGTATGAAGAGATGATGGTTCATGAGCCGCTTGAAGGAGCTACAGCGATCTGTCACGACACATTAAAGAGACACTATACGCTATTTATTGTTTAAACTTCTTTAAAAAATTACGATATGTTAAATATGAAACTGTTTCATATGTCTGTCGTCGCGTTGTCAGTGTCCTCTTTACTCCGGGATGTCATTTTCGCTGTGTGAGAACATGATGTGTGGCGTGAGAGCGCATGACTTGTCTGACAAAGCAACAGTAACTAAAGGTGGCGGGTCAATGCGAAGGGTCAGTTGCAAAGTTTGACCATTGTACAGTTAAAGTTTATCATACATCATATCAAGTTTATCAACATGTTTAGGTCCTGCCAGTTTAAATATTCAAGTGTTTTTATACCATTTCTGAACGTGCACACACACACAGAGCCGCGAAGATGCAAGTGAATGCTGAATGCCGTCCTCTTCCGTGTCTATTTGTGCCTGAATGGACCATAGACTATAAAAAAAGATGGACGACACACCTTCACTCTCCTCCACTGTCGTAAGTAAAGCTACCAGTGTGCCAATATGGTGCTAACATCTCATGTCTCAAATCTGCATCTGCGCATGGTGAACATGGAGCCCGAGTCTGCGCTGTAGTGAGCGCCAAGTCGAGGCCCTGCGCTATTAAGGCCCTGCCCACACTCCCGCCGAATCGGTCAATACAGCAGAACAACTCATTATGTCGATGTAAAACAAATAGTTCTAAAAATTTAGAAATTTTAGTTAAAGCTCCAATCTTCTCCCAAAGATCAAGAAAAAAGTCCGCTCAGAGAAGATGTCAATCTCAGCTATCAATCATGAAGTCAAAACCCGCATTTTTATATCAAATAACTAACTATAAATAAACTTATGTAAAGAACAAACACTTTAACTAACATCAGCTTGATTAAAAAAAAAAAAAACTGCCTAAAATTACAGACGTGTAAGTTGACTGTTTAGTTTGTTTCGCGTCCCATTTCATTACATATATTGGGCGGGGTTTATTACCTATACTGCATCCCGCCACTTGGGGGTGATAAAGATGCTTTGGCTTCACTTTTCAGAACTTGTGTGGCATGCTTGGAACGGATACATTCAAAAAAGGTCAAAATGCATGTAAAACATCCTCTTCGTAAACACAGTTTCTTATGGTGAACTAAACAATTGATAAAAACAACCAGATGTGTAACAATATTTTGGATCCGCACATTCGGTCTTAAAGTGACAGCAGCCTATTATAATTCTGCTGCTTTCTGGCGTGGATGTTGATGAAACAACAAAAGGCAGAGAAAAATTAACACAAATGAATTATATTTAATTTATAAAGTAAAGACTAAACAGTCTTCTTTTTCATTTGATTATTCAATTTCCGTACCCCAATACTGTTAGATGTGCTGAAAAATATAAAGCAATAAATCTATTTCATTCATATCTTTGTTCTGTTATATTTATCTATGCTCGTTCATTATTTTCTATGCATATTCACTCCCCTACAAAATCACCCCAATCGTCCTAGAATGATTAATTCTTTACAAATATAGCTATTCAAGTCATCTGGTGAATTGTTTTCATATCGCAATATATATTGCATAAAAACCAAATATCGCAATGTCAGTTTTTTTCCCAATATTGTGCAGCCTTAGTGAACATCCTGATAAACATCTTTTGTATTCCATTGAAAATCTTGCAGGTTTGGAATGACATTTGGATGAGTAAATGACTAAATAACTGCCTCCGTTGATTTTTTTTTTTTAATAAACTACCAATTTAAAACCCCAGTGCTGAGCAGGCAGGTCTCAGGAGGATATTATTCCCTCTATAGCAGAGGAGGTCAGCCAAGCAAAATGCCTCCAGTGTCCCAGTTTTACAGGTACATTGCAATGACCTGAGGACAAATGTCACCAACCTGTCATCCATAGAAAATGATTGGCAGTATTTTCAAAATAGATGCACAGAACGTGTAGTATGTCAGCAGAAACAGGCGCCCACAGTTTCATAACATCACGTTGCAGTTGCTTTATGGGTTTACCGTTGCATCATAGTAGTGGTATCAGCCAAACCCTGGTTGTGTCTAGAAGGGATACAGCTACAGCCGGAAGTGAGGCAAAACCTCAGGATAAATAACAGAAAATTAAATGTGCTACTTATAAAACTGTGTTTTATTAACATCTACACCTTCCCCAACCCTAAACCTACCCATACAATACTGCAAAAACAGTTGTTAAATTAAATAAATAAATATTAAATGACGCAATACTGATGTGCGCATGCCCAGTGGCCGTAGCTGAACTTGTTAGAAAGTCATTGAGAAGGGGCTGTGCTCCTAAAAAAGAAAAGAAAAGAGGAACACTCCCTCATCTGCCATTGGTCCAACAAACAGATAATTCTGCCCCAAACTCAAACCTTATTTTAACACTGAAAAAGTTTCACCTTTAAACAGAGGTTTGTTTTCATGCACATGTTGTTACAAGCCATCCTTTTGGACAATGCATTAAATTCACGTACCTTTTTCACCAAAGGAAGGCTAATGTTCTTCTCCTTAATGAGTGTTTCTAGTTTCTTCCTTGCAACTTTTCTGTTTAAAGGAAAAAAATCTAAGCTTTAGAAAATGCTATAACTACAAAAGGGAAAAAAGAAACATTTTTTCAGTCAGAAATTACTAGCATGTTTCACAAATAATTACCATACATTGAATTAAATGTGTGATTCTGAAGTAGAATGTATTATTTTTTTTCAAATGGCCTTCATTATTACAATGTACACGGAATAGAAAAACTCTAGAAAATATAAAAAAATATATATACTGACAGAATTATACATATTTGAACGAATAGTGTAAGTAGAAGCTATAGCACACTGCAAGCTATAGTGACCCCAGCTGGTTAAAAAGTATTTATGTAAATATCTTAGACATGCTGGGTTGTTTCAACCCATAGTTGGGTCAAATATAGACAAACCCAACCATTTTTAAATCAAATTTTTTAACCCAACGGTTGAGTTTGTCCATATTTGACCCAAATTTTGTTTAAAATAAGCCAGCATTTTTTTAGCCTATTTATTTTCTCTACACATATATGAACTCTGCATCATAAGGCTTAATATATTTTTGCAAATCTTTTCAGACAGTATAACTTGCACAACTTCATGCGACTACTGAAAACGAAAATTGGATGAATGTTTGCAACACGCTATAAAACAAACGTCGTTAAGTCTACTTACTGTTTGTCCATAGTCAGATGCACTCAATTAATGAGTTCTATGAAAATTCATACTCTTCTGTCCATCTTCAGATCCAGTCTATTTGAGGGATGATTAGCGTGTACTGTAGTAAACGGGAGCGCGCAGAGTGAGACTGATGAGGGCGGCAGGCAGGGGGCGCGCCTCCCACGTGCGTGTTCCCTCTTGTTGTAGTGGTCTCCGTTTCCATGGTGACAACGTTACAATGCGAAGATTATGAAAGGAGAAACACGCCTAAATGTCTCTGGAATTATAAAAACTGATTATTTTTGAGTTTTATAAATTAATGTTGGATGTTGCTTCAATTTTGGGCACTTTAGGTGTGCTTTTTAATAATTAAAACTAAATCGAAAACGAGCTCTCTTTTTTAATCTTAATATGATTTGTATTCATTTATTTATTTCATTGTTATTTATTGAAATATATTCATTAAATTATATATAATATAAATATTATAAATTATATATGAATGTGAATTATTGCATGTTTATGATCTAAAACAATGAGTGCATGTAAACCATTTCAATATTTGTCACGTGAAAATGATTTAATTATAAGCACAACCAACAATTTGCTACTAAAAGGTTGTTTATAATAAGATAACAATGAAAATATTTCACTGCATGCACGCCATTTCCATCAAGCTGTAATTTTGTCAAATTATGCAAAAAGTATAATATTATGTATATTATTTATGATGCATAAAGTCAGTCATTTTGCTCCAAAAATATTACAGATGCCATTTAATTAACATAATGCGTCAAATGAGATGTGTAGAACATAAAATAAGATGTGGTGCCAATGTGTATGATTTTCAGAAAAGCTGACAGAATAACAGATTTCTTCTGTAAGTGACAGTTTTATACCAGTAAAATATTAATTATAACATCAAGAATAATCAAAGCATTACATTGAGTCAAGCAGGCTTTATTGAAACTCAAGCCACATGATTATATGATGATGTCCTCATATTTTCCACGTGGGGATTTGAAAAGAGACAGTGCCGTGCGTGATTTAGGCTTCAAGAGACAAAGAGCTCAACAAATGTGTCACTCTATCTGTAACTGATACAGCATGCATCTTTAATAGAGGCCTTGTCTATGTAACAGAGAACAAATCCTGTATTCACACCTCATGCTTCTGTCAGTGACAACAGTATCCCATCCGAAATGATACAGTGACACAAAATACTAAACTATTAATATTAAACTATTGCAGCACAAAAGGTATTGATATTATTCAGTGGACCATATGGGTCCTCGAGTGGCATTAGGTCTATAAAAACCTATTTGAACCTTTTCAATCCTACTTTTTTCACTTTTTTTCTTATTCCTTTTTTCCCTTGGTAAATGGCTGCTCATTCATACACAACTTGTGGAACCCATTGATTGTACGACAAATAGGCCTATTAAAAATAAATTATTACATCAGGCTAATCGCCTAGTATTTTATCTGATAAACACATTGCAGATTTTACATGCAGTAGACACAAAAAATGTGTTGTGTTTGCTTGTATCTTGAAAATAAACATTTTCAAATACAAAAATAATCAGATTTCATGTGATTACAAGCAAAAACCGATTATTTGTTATGATAAATGTTAATTGCTGCTTATTAAAGTCACATGACTGTGCAGGAGAGGACTCAGATATGTTGTTTTGACTGGACTACATGAGATTTATATTGAGATATTTACACTGTGCACGATTTACAACGCTCGTGATATGGCTCTTTAGTAGTTTGTGTTAAAACACTTTCAACAAATAATGTTTCGCTATCTTTTTAACTTGTTGTGGAAATATTAAATAAAAATATTGAGAAAGTAATAATAATAATAATAAATAATAATAATCATAATAATTAAAAAACAAAATACGAACAGTCTACGACAAACCACGATTCTCCTTTCGAGTAGAATCTGCTGTTACTAATCGCACACTAGTTGATCAGCTGACAGCTAGGCGAGTAAAACAAGCGGAGGTAAGCCGGAAGTGTCTTGCAATCAAATTGAACAGATTACTGGAAAATGCCCCGAATATTTAAAGCTCACTTGATTTTTCAAACATATTTGACTTAGTGTCTGGTCGTTTAGTCTTCTGGCTCGATATCGTTTCCGAACACTGAATTCATTCATATAATGTGAGCTACCGTTGAACAGCATTTGTTATTCAAGTAATTAAAAGGACGTGCTTAGTTATCATCAGATATTTACATCTATATTTTCTGTGTTTGTCTAACGTCTAATCACAAAGGCCGAGTTATTTGACGTGTTTATATAAATATATATATATATATCAGTCCATCTATGGCTGTATGTCAACACCTCAGGGAGCTCCCTACCTAGTCAGCATTCACAATAATGATGTCTGTATTTGTCGTCTATGCTGTAAATCCATTATTTGTATGTCTGTCTTCTGAATACAGGTTAAGATGAGGAAAAACAAAGGGAAAACCAATACAATTGAAAAGGAGTTTATGTTTGAGTTTAAGGCAGGAAAACATCACTGCGTCCTGAAAGTCCCACTTCAGTTCCCCATCAAAGAAAATGTCAGTGATCTTCATGGGCGGATCATGCTACTTCATAAAATCCCCTGTTTTGTAGAAAATGGTAATGTATTAACGTTTATGTGAACATGCATCAGATTCAATCCTCAGTTTATCATCAAGTCGTACATTTGAATTGCTGTGTACACACTCTTAACATTTTTGCATTGATTTTAGATTTGAAAAATAGGCTCGTAAGTTTCATAGAGAGGGAAACATTAACAGATTATGACCGGGAGGCAGAGGCCGCCCTGCAGAGACTCACTACTGGAGAGGTTGACGTCAACAGACTTACAAATTTATGGGCCAAGGCCTATTCTGAGGTAAGAGCACAGTCTCAGACAAATTATTAAGTTATTTCAGTATCATTCCATTCCTGCGACATGTTTTTTCATTGCCGTGACCTTTGCATTTCTTCATAGCTTTCTTTGCATATTAAGAAAAAATACACACTTGAGCTTTTAATTCTCAATTAATTTCCATTTAATAAGTGTCAATCTATAGGCAAGTCAGTTTTATGCTTTACGGAAAGTTTCAAAGCAGCTTCACGTTAGTAAAACAGGAAAATAAATAACTGCCAATTTTGAATTGGATTGAGTTATGAAGTTAATGGTGTCATATTTCAGCTCAATTTAGTATGACAATATCAAGTCAGTGTTGCAAAGTTCATCAATTATTAATCAAGGTCAATTCAGCTATAAGTCGCTCTACAGAAGTTACATATATTTCAGTTTAATAACAGTTTTTATGTTGCGTCATAGATAGACCATAGTGCACAGTGATGCACCGAAATGAAAATTCTTGGCCAAAACCAAAAAAATCCAGATGCGCTTGGCCGAAAACCGAAACCAAATATTAATAATCAATTAATTAATCAAATGTATTTAATATTCAACTCTCAAGTAGCTAAAACTTGTACAAACATTTAAGTTGCACATAAGGCAGGTTTTGTATCAACGTTTTAGAATAACAGAATTGTTTCTATTCCAGCTTTTTGGTGAAATAGAAATGATATTAAACTGTAATAACTCGTTTTCATGACTGTATTTAGATGTACAGTAAATACGCTAATGAAGACTTAACTAACAAGTTAAGAAAAAATGTAATGAATATGTAATACAGTGCACATATTTAGCCAAATGCTCTCCTCTAGAGTAATTTTTTCTTACTAATTAAGTAAGTAATTAGTAAATCAAACATTGATTGAGCGATTAAGTGAGACAGGATTCATTTTGGTAAGTTGTACTGTATCTTTCAACATAACTTCTGATGTTTTGGCCACTGATTTCAGCCCTCCAAAACCATTTCGGCCCGAAACCGAAATAGCTGTTTCAGACAAAAATTTTCGGTGGCTAAAATTTTGGTGCGTCAGGTTAGATGCCATATTGAGTTTAATACGCATGAAAATGAGGCGCTGAGGGATAGATTTAGTCTTCACAGTGGTACACACTGTGTAAAGGTTCTAAATCATGTAATTTTCACAACTTTCCTTTCAAACTGATTTATAGAGTTTTTGTTTTCTGAAAGTTTTTTTCCGGAAAGACGTTTTGTCTGTTGAACAATCCATTGAATGCCCTGTATTTTCACAGACTCATCTAATTTTCATTCCTGTCAATAATTTAATATGGCCCTACCCTGATCTATTATCCAGCTCAATTCAGTTAATTTTTTTCCCCCCGATAGCATCAGTGCAGTTAAATCAATGCTGAATATTTAATGTATTTTCATTTGCTAATTTGTCTTTTAAACCAATAAATCACTCTGGCTCTGCCCACACTAGAAATTCCTTTGAAATTGAATATCTGTCCTATTTCCACGTTTAAGAAGGTCATCCTGACCATCTGCATTAGCACTTCAAAGTATTGCAGTTTAAATTCTGCTTCCACTTGCTCCAGCAAACTTATAAAAAGAAAGCAGAATCCACCCCTCCCTTTTCTATGAAGCACAGGATAACCATTAACATTTTACAGCAGCCGTACACAAATACCCATGGATGCTCTCCAATCTATTTCAAGCCCATCAAATGGCCTTTTAACGACCACCTGGTTGTTTGCGTAAAAAGATTCTTATGGTTTTATTTATAGTGGGTAATAAAGCTTCCAGGTTGTTCTGCATAGACAAAGTATGTAGGAAAAAGTTCATTTAAAAGTATAAAAATAGGTGAAAGAACCGGATTTTGTATTGAAGAACAATTATGAGAGATGCGTATTAATAAAAACACCAATATTTAATAATCCACTGTGGTGAAAATCTTAAAATGTTAAAAGTTGTTTTTACTACGTTTACGTCCAGCACTTACAGGTTTTACGTCAGAACGCCGACTCTGTATTAACCAACGCTGTAACACACGAGCAGCAGGACACATGCATGTGCTGCTGCATGCGCTGCTGCATGCGTGTGCTGCTGACGCAGGAGCCGGCCAATAATGATCCGGCGTTCTGGCATAGAACTTGGATGCACTGGATACAAACGACGTTGCAGAAAACCAGGGGAGAGAAGTCGTTTGTTTTGTTTTGTTTTTCTTCATAACATTAGGTGTTGAACTACTGTTCCAAAGATGAATGAAGGTCTTACAGGTGTGGAACAACATGAGGGAGAGAAGTTTTCATTTTTGGTTGAGCTAACCCTTTAAGATAAACCATGTGAATTGTTTAGCATTGACCGAGTGGATCAGGTAGTTCAAGCTGGTGTGACTGAGTGGAGGCGGGGACTCATTTGCATATTTATGGATCTGCATATACTAATTGAAGCAAGGGTGTAGAGTTACATTCAAGCTATTTTATGGTGTTGCAGGAAATGTTTTTTATAAATGGGTCATTTTGATTATCAAAGGATGAAATTATTGACTGCAAGGGGATTTTAACAACAACAACCAACAATAGCATTAAGGTAAATCAGTTTATTAAGTTTCAGTAGTTGACTAGTTGGTACAGTAAGTACTCAATAAGTCGGTTATTTTTGTGTCACTCTGGTAAGCATTTCTGTGCTGTATCATTTCTGTGTGTAGACTACACTGGAACATGCCCGTCCCGAAGAAGCCAGCTGGGACGAGGATTTTGCGAATGTCTATCATGAACTGATCCACTCTCCAGCCTCAGAGACCCTTCTCAACCTGGAACACAGTTACTTTGTCAGTGTCTCTGAGCTCATCAGTGAGAGAGACATGGAGCTCAAGAAACTTCAGGAGAGGTTTGTGTGGGAGGTTGCAACGAGAGTAATTCTGTTTTATGAGGGGAAAATGCCAATTTGGAGATCCTGAACATAAATGCAGAATCTTTCCGTAATGAGTATAAAGGTAAAAAATAAGAAGTTTTGTTTAATTGCAAAATTAATCGATATTTATAACCCTTTTTTGCTTTTATTTTTAAGAAAATAGAAAACATATGACTGAAATACAAGTCAACATTTGGACACACCTTTATTCTCTATTAGGACTATTTTTTCACATGGTACAGAAATACAAAATTATTATTTGTTTAATATATGCACTTACAGTTTAAAGTATTTTATGGTTGGATAGATTTTTTTCTTTTTCTTTTTTTAAATAAATCTCATGCTCATCATGGCTATATTTATTTGAGTAAGAACATAGTAAAACAGTAATAGAGTGAAATATGATTACATTGTAAATGAACTGATTTGAATATATTTTAAAATGTAATTTATTCCTGTGATGCAAAACTGAATTTTCAGCATCATTACTCCAGTCTTCAGTGTCACATGATCATTCAGAAATCATTCTACTCTACTGCTCAAGAGACATTTTTAAATAATATCAATGTCAAAAACAGTTTTGCAGCTTAATATATTTTCTTTGATAAATAGGAGAACAGAAAGAGTATACAGGGCACACTGGCAAATGGGAACAGGGAAAATATAACCAAAATACGATGAACAAAACATAATCCTGACACTGTCCTTACAGACAGGCTGTTGAGATGAATAAAGTCATGCAGGAGCTGGGAAAGACCTTGTGTGACCAAGATGTGAATACTGTGGCTGCCCAACATTTTGACGCACAGCAAGTAAGACCAATCTGACGGTCAGATTGAAACGATATTAATGATTCCAGACATTAATGATCCCAGACTCTGTTTGGTGTTTTTGTGATGGGAAGGTGTTAGAGAACAAGTGGGCCAGTGAACTGAAGCAAGTCACAGGTATCCAGAAACAAGAGTATCAGGAATGGGTGATGAAACTTCACCGGGACCTACAGAACCCTAACAACAGCACAATAAAGTGAGTAAAAGAAAGTTTTAAAGATACTAATGGCATTTAGATTATGAATCCTTGCTGAGGTGATCAATGATTGTCAGGTTGTGAAGTGAATGGGGCTGTAAAATTGATTAATTGCAATTAATTTCATTCAACATAAAAGTTTGTGTTTACGTAATATATATATGTGTGTGTGTGTGTGTATATGTATGTTATGTAAACACAGACTTTTATGTTAGATGCGATTAATCGCGATTAATCAATTTTACAGCTCCAATTGTAGAAACCGGACACAGAGAGGCTGAAAGCTGCCCTTGTAGGAGTAACATCCTCAAAGAGATTCTTCTGGTTCTGACTCAGGAAATTCTGCCTCAACTATTTCATTCGGTTTCAGTTCTAACTGCATTTTACGACATCCCCGCTTTGACACATTGACACCGTCTAGCACTTGAGTGAATAGTGTTACACTTGAGCCAACGGCAAAACAACTGTATTTATCATTGTGATTGATGGACGGCGGGGAACTTCAGAAGTTGAGCCTGTTATTTGTGTTTCAGCGAGGAGATCAAGGTGCAGCCCGGTCAGCTGGGGGAGGCAGGGGAAGCGGGGGCCCGGCTCTTCGAGGAGCAGCGACAGCTGGAGGAGAGCTTCACCATCCACTTAGGTATGGCGTTTCTATGGAAACATTGGGCGCTACAAAACGGCATATATATAAATACCCACATACAACAAACCGGCGCGGTGATTTACGCCCACTTCCAATGTGTTTTCAGTCTGCCTCTCAAGCTCATTATAAACAATGTTTTGTTCACATGTAATGGACATGTTCCACTAATGTTCGACAACCAGAAAGTGTCCAAATGCATTTTGTCTCAATTTAAAAACTTAATGTTTTGCTTGATCTTTTTTTACCTCTGTGTTTGATCTTTTATTATCTAGTACAGTGACATTCATGCATTTTTAGTTGTGGCTTAAGTGTTCAAAATATTTTTCAGGCCACAGTACTTAAATACACTACATAGAAAAACAGTCCGCTCACATTTCTGACATTTTCTTGCGGTTGTGAATTTATTACTTTATAACTCACAATTTCAAGAAAAATATCAAAATTGTGATAAAATCACAATTACCTTTTGTATTTTTTATTCTGTAACGGAAAGAAGCTTCCATTTCAATTAAGGTGTCACATGAAAAATGGACATACATTTTTAGATTTTCTAAAGATTACGTTTAACGGTGTTATTAAACTGTTAGTGTTCATAAATATTAAACGCACAATGAAATATCTGATATCGACCAAAATACTCTACTGTTCAAAAGTTTGGACATTTTTCTTAGACATAACAAGTAACAAGTGACAATAAAGACATTTTTTATACAAATTTTTTTTTTTATTTCAAATAAATAGTGTTGTTTTTTTTTGTTTGTTTTTTACATTCTATTCATCAAAGACTCCTGAAAGAATGTGTCACAGTTTCCACAAAAATCTAACTTTTCACCATTGATAATAAGAAATGTTTGAGCAGCACATCAGCATATCAAAATGATTTCTGAAGGATCATGTGACACTTCATCATCACAACAGGAATAATATATTAAAACACAATTGCATAAAAAGAAGTTATTTTCGAATACTTCAGATACTTTTTTTTTTTTTTTTACTGTATTTTTGATCTAATAAATGTAGCCTTGGTGAGCATAAGAGACTTCTTACTGACCCAAAACGTTTGAACAGTATTCAATATTAATAGTACATCAACATTTTTATTTTTAAATAAGTGTAATGGATTCAAAAAGCTACCAATGTGATATATTTATGTCTTTCAGGTGCTCAGCTGAAGACCATGCACAATCTCCGTCTGCTGCGATCTGATGTTCTGGACTTTTGCAAGCACCGTCGTCACAGCAGCAGTGGGGTGAAGTTACGCCGGCTGCAGACTGCCCTCTCGCTCTACTCCACATCTCTTTGCGGCCTGGTGCTGCTGGTCGACAACAGAGTCAACTCGTACAGCGGCATCAAGAGAGGTATCATATCTAATTTGTAGCATTTCGATGCAAAGATCAACAAAAGTCAAAATAAAAGACAACTAACATAAACAACAATAACATCTTCAATTGTTCCTGTGGCATCAGACTTTGCAACAGTGTCTAAGGAGTGCACAGACTTCCACTTCCCCAGAGTGGACGAGCAGCTGGACATCATCCAGCAGGTGGTGCTGTATGCACGAGCTCAGCGCAGCAGCAAGCAGAGAGAGCAGCCCGGTGAGTGACACAACAACTGTGTGTGTTTGTGTCCGTCCAAAACCAGCACCTCTGCATTGCACCATCACGTATCCGACTTCAGTCCCACCACGAGGAAGTGTTTAGTTTCATTCGACAGGGACTTGCTACAATGAAACTTGACACACATTTTTTCAAGATGCACAAATGTTTTGGCAGAAGGTGGAATGCACTGGTCCAGTTTTGCATTTTGCTGACTGTTTGTAATAACTGTTGTAAGTTTAATGAACACAATGACATAACTTTGATTGAAAGAGAACTCTTACTACCGTGATATTATCTTTTTGAGTTTAAGTAATTTGCAGTAAAATTAAACCGCATAATTCAAATTTTATTGTGTGGTAATTGGGAGTGTAAAAGACTTTTTTCAAAAACATTGTACCCTGAAGGGGGTGCCGTGCATCAGCATGATATTGCACCAATACATACAGCAAGACTTGTGACAGAATGGTTTGATGAACATGAAAGTGAAGTTGAATATTTCTCATGGCCTGTTCTGTGACCAGATCTAAATATTTTTTAGCCACTTTGGGATATTTTGGAGGAGCAAATCAGTAAACGTTTTCCTCCACCAACATCACATTGTGACCTGGCCACTGTTCTGGAAGAGGAATGGCTCAAAATCCCTCCGGTCACTGTGAAGGACTTGTATCTGTCATTCCCAATATGATTTGATGCTGTAATGGCCATACACCATACTAATAAATTATTGTGGTTTAAAACCAGGTGTTGCGGTTTCAAGGTTTTAGGTTTAAGTCACATTTTACTTCCAAATCTAAAGGGAAGAACAAGAAATACTTATTGCGTGACCCCCCCCCCCCCCCCCCCCCATTTTTATTATTATTTTTTTTTTTTTAAATAAAGCTCACTCGCCCACCCCAATTCACAGCACCCTGTTTCTCTTATTACTAAAATAAATATTTTAGAATTTTATTGCCTTTAGTGTTTTGTAGAAATTTTTCTGCTTTTTTATATGACAGTTAAGCACATTTTCTCCCTAATTAAATTACTGTAATGCAATTAAATTTGAACATGTATTCATACCTTATTTTTGTGTATGTTTTGTACTGACTTTAATGTTTGATGGTTTGAATGAAAATATTAATTGTCCAATAAATCTAATGACAATCACTGTTGAAAATAATGACAATTACAATCTCAAAAGTGAAATACAGCATATTTAGATGCATTACACTAATGCACATCTTGAATTTGTTTTATAGAGATGCCAAGAAATGGGGGAAGTGAAGACAAAAATAAGATCATAGATAGAAATTCCTCCAATATCCTCCCAGGTAATTCAGACATTTCCGTATGCTTTTGGTGCTTTGTTTGAGTTGTCCTAACATGCTGTATTTTTCATCAGGTGAATTCTATATCACTCGCCATTCCAACCTGTCTGAGGTTCATATCGTCTTCCACCTCTGTGTGGATGATAACGTGCGTTCGGGGAACATCACAGCCCGGGACCCGGCCATCATGGGCTTGAGGAACATCCTGAAGGTCTGCTGCACCCATGACATCACCACCATCACCATCCCACTGCTGCTGGTGCATGACATGTCTGAGGTAAGAGAAGATGGATGACGTTTCATTAAAGAAACACAATGTTTATTGCTGAACTATTTTGTGAACATTTACAAACAATGACTTATGTTTACATTGTTCATTTTTAAGGGATTCATGGTATTGTTATATGTCTGAATTCCTGAAAGTCTGAACTTTTGAGCCGCTACACACAATTTTGATGGGAACATCTGTAAAAATGGTAGTTGAGGAAGTTGCCAATATCGTAGGGTGCTCAAAAACCCAACTAAGCCTCAACTTTTCTATTACAGGAATCTATAACAATCTACATTCTAAGGGTGTTTCACAGCATTCCGCTGCCAACTACCATCATTTAGATGTTTTTGTGGGAATGTTGGAGGCTTTTGGCCCTTTAAATTGGCATTTAGTTCTAGAACATACAAACAAGCAGCCAAACAAAACAAAACATTCCAGTTCCAGTTTAACCTCCTGCGTTACACTACATGTATCTGATATATTTGCCCTCAAGAAGCAAAAAGCATTTTTGTTCACTTGTGACCTGTTATTCAGCAAGCATTTCTGTTTTCCTTGAAAATGATGCTTCATTGTGCACACTTATTTACTGTAATTTATTAACAAGCCAAAGCATGTGATCTGGCTTGCATTGATGTGTGGAAAATGAAAAGGATTTTGTCCTATTATGCAAATCTTAGAAACAATTATATTGTACTGAAAAATCTAAATAATTAAGCCATTTTAGAGTGCCAGAGTGAATTTTGGTAGTGATGGGAATTGAAAAATAAATTCGAAGCAGTTTCGAAGCGCTCGAAACGCCACACTCTGGCTCGCCCCAAAACATGCATAAAAACACTTTTTACAAACCAATTGCAAATGTTTTATTGGAAGTGTAATCTGTTAAATACAAATTAACATCATCTAATATTATTAAATATGAAGCGTCTGTATTATGTTATTTTAATAAATTGTAGGGCTTGTTTTATGGAGAGCCTGGTTAATCAGGCCAATAAGTCTAAAAAAGGAAGAGTTGTCGTTTCTAATTACATATTTGTAAAATAAAAGGTCTACAATTGTAGGAAACTTGAATTATATAGAGCCTGGGTGATGTGTTCACAGAAATCATGACCCCCTAGCGGCCAACCATTGAAATTTTGAAATGTTTCGAAACAGTTATGACAGAACGAAGCCTCATTTACTGAAATTACGTAACTTTGATTAACTAGCCGAAGCGTCACAAAGTGCCAATCACTAAATTTATGCAATGGGGATCGGGAAAGGCCCATGAGCCGGAAATCAAACTCGGGACGCCCAAAGCACAACCGCAATATATGTAGGCGCGCTGCCCACGAGGCTATCGGCACTGACTATTAGTAGTGTTTTTAAAGATTAACTTTAAGTGAGCATAAGATGACAGCAAAGTTAATTGACTGAATGTAAAAATAGAGGAATATATAATTAAATAATAACCAATGTTGACATATAAATGGATGATAGCCAGTATATTACAAATTAAGCTAAACTCTTCAACTTTAGGTTCAAACCAATTTTTATTTTTTTTTTTTTTTACTTGGATGTTCAACCTCAAAACTCTGTGTCGTCTAATTTAGAAATGGTCTGTTTTGGATCAGCCTGTCTGGACTGACCAGTGTACTTCTGGGTAAACGAAAGCCTCAATCACAGCCTCTCTGACCACAGGCCGATGTTGAGGAATGTTCGGTGTTCAGGAAATGTTTTTCATCCGAACAGGAACTGTGTGTTCTCCCAGCCAAAGGCCAAGGATGGTTTTAAGGCTGAGGTCTTAAGCCCTATTCGGACAGGATTCGTTTTTAGGACATATGTCTGTAAAGTAATTGTTACTATAGATGTCTGTAATCATTGAATGTCTGTAGAAATTGGCAAGATGAGTGTGACTACTGCGTTTATACATTGCTGTTACACATAAAAGACTCATCACAAAATTAGCTATAGTAAATTATTAAACATACAACATTATTAGGAGAAAATTAATAATTTTTTCTAATTTAAGTAGCATGTCATGTAAAGAACTGTAAAATTAATTTGAGATCTGAATAGTCCTGCATGAGAAGTTGTAGTACTTGTTGCTCTTCAAAGAGAAGTTTGGTTTTGCATCCTGGTTATGCACACAGTTAAATATTATCTCAGTCACTGATTTTTTTTTTTTTGTCCCTTCTCTTCCTCTTGCTCCTCCTCTGTACAGGAGATGACTATTCCCTGGTGTCTGAAACGAGCTGAGCTGGTCTTCAAGTGTGTGAAAGGTGAGCATGCAAAGAACTCAAATGTAGTATGTGCAAAAACTGTCATTAATTATCAACATATTCTATCAATATCCTTTATATAATTTGTATGCAGTATGATTATTTTTGTCTGTAATGTTGGTTTAAAATGTTTTTATCTAAATTTACCAACTAATAAACCAACCATACCGTTTGGTTGGTTGTGTAAGACCAGCCTTAATGTGGATTTTTCCTCCCCTACTATTACCTAATACGCTATTTTTTTTTTTTTTAAATGTTCAACTTTGTTTAGTGTGTAATGTTGCTGTTTGAGCATGAAAAAGGACTGCAAAGTTACAAAGCACAAAGTCCACTCTAAATATCAGTAAGCACTCAATTGTAGATTCTCCAAACGTACGCATAACAATATTCCTCATTTAAATGGTTCCCACCTCACGCCTACACAAAAAAAGGGGCCAGACCTGGTTGATTTGCTTTACTGGTAACACTTTACAATTAGGTTCATTAGTTATACATTAGTTAATGTATTAACTAACATAAATTAACCTTGAGCAACACATTTGTTGCTGTATTTACTAATCTTCATTAACATTAGTTAATGAAAATACAGCTGTTCATTGTTTGTTGATGTTAGTTCACAGAGCATTAGCTAATGTTAACAAGATGTTAATAATGTATTAGTAAATGTTGAAATTAACATTAACAAAGATTAATGAATGCTTTATAAGTACAGTTCATTATTAGTTCATGTTAACTAATGAACCTTATTGTAAAGTGTTACCGCTTTAGTAGTGTGTTGGTTATGGTAAGGGGCGTGATATTTCCGAAGCACGCTTGAAGCAGTTGGCCAATTACAACACACTGGTCCAGCCGACCAATCAGAGCACATCATGCTTTTCGAAAGGAGTGGCTTCGATGAGACAGGAACTAAACAGAGCGTTACAGACAGACTGGAAAGAGAGGTGCTGCAACCATGTAAATTTTAACATTCAAGCATGAAAACCTATTCTAGAAGGGCAAAATATGGCCTCTTTAACAACATTTTGCAAGATGTTTATTATTTACATATTATCTGAAAAAACATGTTCAAGTAATTTTCAAAGTTCATCCCTTTTGGAGGATGAATCATATAACAAAAAAAAAATTTTTTTTACTTTTGATGGTCAGTAGATGTAGTATAATCAATGAATTTTGTCGAATGTTGTTCACATTTACATAATTTCTGTTTCAAATAAGAAGTTATTTTCTCCATCATCTCAACTTGAAACAATGCGATAATGGTAAGAATAAAAATTTGAGTTGACTTTTTTTATTTAGGTTTTATGATGGAAATGGCCTCCTGGGATGGAGGAATCTCACGGACTGTTCAGTTCCTTGTTCCACAGGTTAGTATTAGCCTCATTGACAGTACTGCAATGTCTTTTTTGTCTAATAAGTGACTTTTCAGGAAACTGGCATTAGAATAAATAAAACCATAATACTGTATGCATTCTCAAACAATAGTGTCCATCGGTTGACACATGCTTACAGGCTTAGTGGACTCTTCACATTCACAGCTGCCTGTTTTACTCTTTAACACCTTTTAAAATAACTCCTCTAAACTAAACCCTGTTGTCTAGATGCCTCCCACACACTGTGTACTTACACTGTATCTATATCTACACTATCATTCAAAAATTTGAAGCTGAATTTTCAGCATCATTACTCCTTCACAAATCATTCTAATATGCTGAATTGCTGCTCAGGAAAACATTTCTTCTCATAACCATTGTTGAATAAGTTTGTGGAAACATTAAACATTTTTAGAAAGTTCAAAAGAGCCTCATTTATTTGAAATAGACATTCTAGGGACAATGTGAAAATCTCACTTTGGATCAATTTATTGCAACCCTCCTAAAAACACTGACCCCAAGCTTTAGCCATTTATTTAAGAATATGGCATCAGTCTGTCTTTCTGTTTGTCTTTTCTCATCAGAGTATCTCAGAGGAGATGTTCTACCAGCTGAGCAACATGCTGCCTCAGATCTTCAGAGTCTCCTCGACACTTACGCTAACGTCAAAACGCTAAACACACACGGCACATCAGCCTTTGCGTTACACCTCAGCTGGGAATATGGAGGACTTCTTGTCACTTTAGGTTCTTAATTTTCAGAGAAGTACAAACGTGATATGCACTGTCATGTGATCAACACAATCCTGTAACAGGAGGCTTAACTCCATGTCCTGATTATTTCACTCAGGAATTTTCACTGGAATTCATAGATCATGATCATACATTCCACATCAAAGGAAAGTGTTACATTTTAGCTCTTGTCATGCTGTGACTGCCGTTCACCCAATGCTGCATGGGAAACAGATAATGCCAAGACAAGCAATGTGTTTGTGCTGCATTGCAGGCCCCTTGTGTCATCGTTCCTTTCCACAAACACCAGATGGCGCTGTATTCGGTAGCATTTACATGTAGTTTGAGGTAACTCAAGCTGCTGATTCCAAATGTCAAATGTTCCAACCTTCCAAGCTTTCTAAGTGATTTACCATGTGTTTGTATATTAGGTGCCAGTTGTAAGCCCAGGCATGTGTACAGTTATATTTGAACTGTGTAATCTTTGTAAAGCATTTGAAAACCGTATCATCTGTTTTTATTGTAAATCTAACTTGTATAAGAGGAAAATGATGCCCCCTTTTGTATTATTTATTTCTTTACAAAGATAATTTACATATTAACTACTTTGGATGGATTTTTCCTAATGAGGATATTACCATATGAAGTAGGTAGTAAAGTAGGGCTAATCTGAGGGTTAAAGCATTTGCATCCATATTGGCCTTTTGTCTGATACTACTGACATGCTAATTACACGTTTATTGCTAAATGTCAATGGTTTGGAAGTACAGTACACCTTTAATTTAACTCTAAATTGGACTATTTGATAACTCAAAATCTCCTCTATAAATATTAATTGTATTTACAAAACATATGTAAATAATATATAATCAATATACTGTTTGTGTGTTATATACATGTATAAAGTGTAGATTCATTTCCCTCTTACACTTAATGTTGTCACATTTTCCTGGTTAAATAAATATTACATAAAAAAAGAGTGACCACATACAATTCTATTTTGTATTGTTACACTATGTAATGTTCTATTTATTAAAACCGAGTTTAAATCTCATCAAGTTAGTGTTTTTATGCATTTTTACATTTATTCCAAACTATAATAACTAAAGGCAGTAACAATTTAAGCCATATATTTTATTTGTGAACTGATGTCCAGCTGTTCTTTTTAATAATTTTTTTTGAGGAGACCCTGAGATCGATATATATACACGGTACAAATATATTCATTTAATTTGATCTATGGATCCAACAGGTCACGAAAGGAAAACAAAAATTCTAGACTGTTCTGCTGTCCCTACCAAAGTGAACTCAATCAGTCTCTAATGGCCCAGCAGTCTCGCTGTCATTGGTGCTCAACTCTGAGAGCTTGTGCTAAGGAAATGTGTCACCAAATGTCTCACATTCTTAGTATCAGTTAGTGGCAGAATCTGGTCTCTGGTTACCCCTGCCTGGGGTAGGGGACATAGGTGCATGCTCAGCAGCAGGCCCCTCCAGCACAACCACCTCCCCCCTCTTGGCTTGCTGTTTTAACGTTCTGCTCTTTAGCCATCTGAGCCCTAATCATCCAACAACTGTGCCTGACAGAGCACTGTTTATTCAGCCAAGCCGAAACATTGAACGGCCTCCCCTGATGGACTGGCCCATTCTGATTGTGTGATGAGTGTAGGATGTGTTCATTTTAATTAGAGCTCATCATCTGCACACTGTCTTTATGTGCTGTCAGTACATACAAGGGAAAGAACAATAATTGGAAAGTTGATTCTCCTGGTGATAAAGATGTCAAAACAAGCTGACACTCAATTTAATAAGTTTTCTGCCATGTATCATTTCAACACCAAAATAGCCGACACTCCTCATGGGACCTGATAGTGGTACGGACTGTTCTATTAAAGTCTGCATGAAATGGAAGTTGCGATGGACTTTTCTTCCCTGTTGTGTGAAGAAAAAAATGCGTTGTCAAAATGATTTTGTCCATTTGATTGGATGGTTGTGGTTTTCTATTGCTGTGATCTCATGTGAATGACCGGTTGTTCCATCCTTGAGTCAGTAGGCCTAAACATTTTGATTTTGATTATTTTGATTAAAGATATTTTTAAATAATGTGCTCAGATAAATCACAAATATATTCATCTATTCCATAAAAATAAATATTGTCCATTTTGCTTCATGGTGACCATGGATTGATGGATGGATATCAACTGTAGCCTACCATAGACATTTTACTAAATTAATAAATAGAGACGTCGCTAGAAACTTAGAAACTCGTGTTTTTCCAGATGCAAATTCAGGCACTTTCATCCATATTAAGCCAAATAAGGAAATCAAGAAGTTTTGCTTCAGTAAAAAAAACGGTCCCTATAATTACGGATCTAGCTCTAAAGAAACTGAAAATGGACTTTTTCCACGTCTAATTGGTGGTTGACATGAACTCAATAGGAGGATTTAACCCATCCTCTACACCTCCCGGGCTCCTGCATTGATTCATGCCTTTTCCCGGATAATTTCAGCACGTCACTGAGTCCTTCCCACAAAGTTGGGAAACAGCGGAGCGTCCGTGAAAGAGAACGGACACACGAGAGCCGCGTCTGCAAGGTAAGATCAGTCCTGTTCTGTATATAAGTGATTATACAGTATATTGAAGCTTTACTTGCTGTCATTGATGTGGTCGAATTGAAAGAGGTTTCCGAATGAATGATAAAGGCAAGAAACTTGTTCATTGAATCAAAATGACTTCCGCTTCCTGCATGATAGGCTACACTCGCACTGCATGAAATCACTGGAGGAGAACAGCAAACATGTTTGTACCGTTATGCAAACACATTAGACTAGCATTGTTCGCATGAGGTTGGATTTTGCTTCATTTGTTCTGTGATGTCCACGATATAAACAGTGTGTTGCTTCTCTAGAAATTTAACGTATAAAGCTTGACTCTGATTTAAACTCTTTAACTTCTTGTACTCTGCCTTTCCATTATATTTATATGGGGTTCCAAGTGTCAGGGTGATTAGAGTCGATTCTTTATTTTCCCAAGTGAAGCATTTGGTGAGACACCCGCTGTTTTGACACATGGATGTGGGGGAGGTAATGCTTAAGTATTTTGAGACTTTGTTTAGTCTGCCTCATGTTTTGGCTGTGTCTCAAAAGAGCGACTTGCCTGACTAGACAGCATTTTTTGGCGTCCGCTTCATGAACGAATCTTCAGTCTCACCTTTTATGAATTAGGCTGTAATTTACTTTCAACCACATTCGATTCGAAGCGAGTCAACGCTCGCCGACTCAACGAACCGAGTCTTTTAAAAACATATTGGACTCAAAATGAGTCAGATGAGCAAACCTTTATTGTTATTGCAATAGACTTTAATAGAAAATGGCATCTAATATGCAATATACCTTATTAATGTAAAAGAACTGCTGAATTGTTTATTGAATCGGTTTGATTAATCAGCACTTGTATGCAAAAAATGTTGGCAGTTCGTTCAGTTTTACAAGATTTTGAGAGACAGACACTTCTTTCAATGCAAGATACCCCCCAAAAAAGTCGATTATATTATATTTTCTGGTTCAGTTGTTCATGTTTCGAACTGAATGAACTGTCTGAGGCTGCAAATTTGGTCACATTTCCATCCACCAGCACAGTTATTATGAGTCACTGCTGACAGCTAGACAATATTTATGGGGAGTCTAGACGAGTATTTATTTATAGCAGTCTCTCTTGACATTGTTCGCCTGAAATTTAATAAACAGAAAATGGCACATTTAAAAGCACATTGCTCAGTGGGAGGTTGGAGTGTGCCTCTACTATGTTTCTTTTAAACCAAACAGACATAATAAATTAAAAAAAAAAAAAAAAATCCATTAAGTTTAACTAAGCATAAAGATGCTTTAGGGCTTGAGATCCAGCACTAACAGGGCTCATCTGCTTCTTCCCTGAGAAATGTTCCTTACCCGAAATTCCCTTGCTAGACCAGCTGTTCTCAGCTCGCCTAACACCACACAAGATCATGCAACCTGCAGAGCCTCTTAAGCCACTCAAGGTGTTTTGTTTTCTTAATTAATTTCTTAATTAATTCCCTCCATACTGTATAGTCGGTACAAACACATTTACCAGCAGGCATGTTATATATGTAGCCTTGTCAACACTTTTTTGGTTTAAAGTTTAATGGTGATCATCTGATTTAATCTTTATTTAGTCATTTTTACATTTGATGACTTTGCATAGTAATAGTAATAATAACAACAGAAATAATAGTAATTGTTATTATTATGCAGTAATTTTTATTACATATGCAGATATATTCTATTTATATTTCAATAATAATAATATTTTTAATCGATTTTATTTGTAAATTATTTTAATGATTTTTTATAAGTTTTTTTTTTTAATCTAAATCACTGGAAGAGCAAAAAATTATTTTAATCAAATACTTTCTTTTGTCTGAAACCCATGGACAAATAATCTATAATAATAATAATTTATATTGTTATTTATATTATTATTTATGCTTTATATATGCACTGATACACTTTTTTTTTTTTTAATTTAAAAAAAAAAATATATATTTTGATGTTTTTTTATTTCTGAAACTTACAGTCAAATACAATAGACTGTTTGAGAAACAAGATTATTTGGTGGCCATTTTGCATATTTATCTGTCCCATACACCCAGTCAGTATTTTCAGACATCTGAAATTTAAGTTGCTGTAACTCACCTAGTAACTCAACTAGTTTTAAAAACTCTTTTGTCATTAAAAGACACAAAAGCATTCCAGAAAGCCTCCCCTTGCCTCAAGGTCAGCGTTTACACCGCTAACCTGTAATACTGAGCTATTGCCAGCTGGCTTAATGTGAGTGATGTCTCCATGTCTACACCAAAGGGCCAAGTTTGCAAGATTCGGATGGCTGCCAACCAGCTTTGGAAAGTCACCTTCCATCCTCTTGGCTTGGTTTATTCCTTTCAAGTTGTTCATTCCTTTAATGTTTGCTGGACTGGATTTCAGTAAATAATTGGAGTTGCCAACTAAGGCCAGACTGAGTAAGTGATGTCTGCTTGAGTTGCAAAATGAAATATATTCTCCGACTGATGTGGTGTATTCTTAGGACTACAAGACAATGGTGGTGAATGCAAATTTTGTGATGAAAACAGTTTGTTTTGCATGCCTGTGGCAGTGTGGTTCAAGTAGTTTTATTTGCCCAGTATCCTAAGATTGCAGAAAACTCATATGACCCATCTTGTGTAAAGAATCAAGAATGATTTAAAGGACATTCATTTAGATTCATTCATATAGGTTTTTTCATTGTCATGTCAGCCTCTAACTTGTAGAACAGAATGATAAAAGTGATGAAAGCCACTGAGTACTGAAAGAGTATGTGGGAACACTGTGTTTCATTGCCGCTGTACTAGCTGTTTATTTTCTGCCTCTGCGTATGTGGTCTCAAAGAACTTTCATTACAAAGAACTAGGGAGTTGCAGCCTTGTAGATGGGATATTTTTGGCATCCTTTGAAAAGATGCTGTTTGGTATAGTCACAATAACTGACAAGAGAGTATGACTACTTTTTTATATGCCCTTGAACAAACCGGCTCCTAAAAAGTAAAAAAAAAAGCATTTATCTGAAATAGACATCCTTTGTAACATTATAAATGTCTTTACTGTAACTTTTGATCAATTTATATACGGTCGCAGTGATTTCACCAAGCAAGACGTGTTCCTGGATCAACATATTTTGTAAAAGCCTAAACTTGACATAAACTGTAAACATTTCCCTCGAATTTGATTGGCTGATTGCAAGAAAGATGTTGATCCAGGAACATTCTGTACTTGGTAAATATAAATATATATATTTTTTCTTTTTGTGGCCAAAAATCCTCATTTCTGAGCCCTGCACAAAACAGACTGATATTCTTAAGGCAATGCAATCTTGATCTTTCCATTGTCTCAACTGTCTTTGGTTATGAAGAAAAATGAGTTGAGGTTTGCAAACCAATCATCATGAATGCTTTCCTGGGGCTTTTAAAAGCTGCATTTAAGGATTTGTTTGTAAGTTAGAACTGTTTAATGCGCCTCTGCCGCTCATCAGCAGAGGGACTGCTAGACATTTTGCATCTTAAACGTCCATTTTGTGCATAATTCAATTTAGAACCTTCTCAGAGTGTGTTCATGGAGGCCTCATTACGGGTTGCAAAAAAAAAACAAAAAAACAACCACAAATGTAATGTCTGCAGTGGAGGCCCCAAAGCTAAGCTGTTTTTCTAATGGCAAGAAATACTTTTATGAAGAGTATCAAGTCAAAATCACAATGGTGTACATAGGACCCTGAGGACAGGATAAATGAGACTCATCTCGAGTCATTTTCCCAGAGTGATAAGGCCAGATGTTGGTAGAGAAAAGCCACATTGACTGAAGTGTGGGAGAACAGCCTCGTATATAAACACTGATGCTTCGGTTGAATAAACAGATTCTGTATTTGCCAGGAAACCCCAAGTTATGAAAAAGGACGGGGCTGACATGAAAGTTTGTGATTTACTGTCCCTTCAAGAAAGTCAATGTTTGGGCGACAGTGAGAAATATGGGTTGAGGGAGAAGGTCTCTTTCATGTAGTGAAAAGGATAGAAGAGGACCTTTGATATTTGAGATGCACTGAACTCTTTGAAAGGATAAACTGTGATTTAAGTCAATATGGCCATGCTCTTTGAAGATCATTTCAGCTTGGCTATTGTTGTGTCATAAATGTTTTTTGGTGGAGCGTCTCTGCGTTTTGTTGATTCAGTGAATGTTTGAGAGCCTTATGTATGTCTTTTTGAGTTTACACATCCACACCCAAAGTTATATTCCAGTGCCGTTTCAACTGGAATTTATTTGCACTGCAAGTTCAGCTGACATTATTGTCTACAAGAATAGGACCAGGTGAGTTTTAAAAGGTGCAGGCAGTAATAAGTCAATCCCCGGTTATGGATGGGCACATAAACATAGAAAGAGCTCCTGAATGATTGTAATTTCCCTGTGTTTCCAAATTGCGTCTCCTGTGTGACGGAATTTTCCACTCGGGAATTGCTGCAAGGCTGCGCCTGCTGCTGTGGCACCATTTGTTCCATTCCCTGCTGAAACTACGTCTAATTTTGGGGTTTTCTGATTGAAATAGGAGGAGCAACAAACTTTGGTTAGGCTACTGTCTGCACTACCTTAAAAGAGATTTCTGCTATGGAAACTTTCTTTTTCTACTCAATAGTATCTGTTTTACTGACTCATTTGCTGAATGTCTGTCCTTAGATGACTAACATGGAACTTCAAATTATAGAGGTACTGACTATGGTTACGTGGCTCTCTGGAATATTTCATTTGGATTGGTAAACGATTCTGTAGTCAGACTGACAAACATATGACACAGCGCAACCAGTGTAAATCTTGACTAGAGTGATCCCAAACAAATGACTCTTATGAGTCTGTTCTTTTTATGCAATGTAGTCTGATTCCTGAACAAATGACTCTAGCGAGCTGGTTCGTCTTACTGAATCAAGTAAACACAGCATGATTTGTGTAGTCTGATTTCTGAACGAATTAATCTAATGAGTCGCTTCTTTTTATCAATCAAACACATACAGCTTACAACTAAGAGAATTGAATTAGTGTAGTAGTTACTAAAATGTATTCCTTAAATGTACTGAAAGAATTGTTTACTGTTAGTAAACAGCCATATAATAACCAGGATAATGCAAGATAAAACCCCTTCAGGGTGATACAAGGGGATATTTTTCTTTTGAGAATGACCGACTAACAGTCACTGTATTTCTCTTTTTCCTTTTACTCTTATTTAATACCTAACAGATCGAATGATTCACAGTCATAAACAGCCCTGAAGGCTGCTTTCTTAGGAATGTGGGCATGTCTTCTTAGAAAATTTCATCATTCCTTGTACTAACATAATCACTATTTAATGAGCCAAAGATAGATGCCAATAAACGCAGTCATCGCAATAAAGACCGCAGGGATGAGTGTTAGTACTCAGCCAAAGATGTACAAAACACAATCCCCGTTACAGTTTTCTTAAAGGTTAATGTATAAAGTAAATAATCAGTTACGTTTGTTCAACCATTGATGACATTTTACAGTTCTTTCATGTACCAAATACCTCAATAACTATGGCTGTTCATTCGTTGTAGCAAACTTGAGTCATGCATCTTGTCTCAAAGACTAATGTCGTTCCAAACCTGTATGACTTTCTTTCTTCTGCGGGAAATGTCTCGGTGTGTTTGTTCCTGTACAGTGTTTGTTTTGTTTTGGACCCAATTGACTCACTGTACAGACATAAACGGTTTAAATTCAAAGTGCGTTAGGGTATTGTTTAGCGTAAAGGCTACATTTTGGTGTTGAGGTAATGTTGGGGACGGTTGTAGAAGATGTTGGCCTCGGGGTTGGGAGGTAGAGGTGTGAGAAAGGCCTGTCCTTATGTTCAGTTTAACCTGATCTGGGCCATTATTGCAGGGTTTTTTGGCTGGGAAATGAGATGGATAAGGGGGTTGGTGGGTGGGCTGGACAAGAGGAGAATAAAGTCCTGAGGTGGAACTGATAGGAATCTGTTCTTTGTTTCATATATCAGGATTGGGCTGCTTTGCTCGGGGCCACATTTAGTGTTGTTTGGGGGGCGAGATGACAGGATTTTTCTGTCTAAGAGGCGGATTTCTGCCCCATGCAGGGGGGTTTCCATCACACAGTACAGGGAAAAGAAGAAAGAGCTTTATAATGGGACAATAAGGGTGAGAATGAGTTTAAAGGTAGAAGAAAGAGTTGTGTACTCTTTGGGAAAATGAAAGCGTTTCAGGCAAAAATTCAGAAATCTTACCATTCTCATATTGCCTTAGAGCAAATTGTGCATGCTGTGAAAAAAATGTGTGTAATCTGGCTGCTTTGAAAGTTCAATGGCGATCTAGTCATGCTTTAGCTACCTTGAGAAGAATTCCAATGTTTGGTATTTGCAAAGGCCATGAATGTTGATGAAACCCGCAATGCTTCACATACTTCTAAAGTTTTCTATTATATATATATATATATATATATATATTATGCACATTAGTACTATTCATTTAATAAGTACAGTGAGGAAATAACATATTTGTGCTTGTCATATTGTAATGATATTCGGTTCCTTTAGTTTTGATCAAATTAGTTACATTTAATGATCAACAAACATAGTTTAGTTAGTCTGACTTGTCTTCAGCTGGTGATTTGAAGTCATTCCTCTCCAGAACTTTCCGGTAATTCCATAGCACTCCATTAGAGAGGATCAGCGCTTGCTTTATTGTGTCTCTCAGGTCATCTGCAGCCCACATTCCTCTCTCTTTTGACCTGATAAGTGTCTTTCTGTATCCAGTGTCTATCAGATAACTCGGCGCTCCTCTCCCGGGAGCTGCATAAAGCCTGAGTGTGAACGGCCTCTGCAGATTGTGTGTCTGCACCTGAACCTGATACCATTGGGTGAGAAAGTGTGGGATCTTACAGTTCAGAGAAGGCAACTTCTCGCTTTTGAAATGCATTGTTAGGGCTGGGTGAATAGCAATAAAATTATGTCTCAGTATTATATCTCCCTAATTATGTATTGATTTGTTCTAAAATATTATACAATTAATGAAGACGTCCTTCACCTGATTGACATGTCGTGCCCAGGAGAGTTGTGGGAGGAAATGATATTCGGAGAGGGAGTGCGTTGGTTTTGTATTTCGTATGGGAGATGCTTTGTTTGTACATGTGTGGAGAAGTAGTTGGTGTGGAAGTAAATATTGTTGCTATTTGATGACATAAATGAACAGCTTGGCTTAAAAGAAAGTTGCAACTAATGAATATTTTGTTAATCAGCTAATCTAGTTCGAAGGATTTATTGACGGTATCTATTGGTGGTTAATACAGCAATTAATAAAGCGACAGATTTTTTCATTCGTTTATGCCTTTTCTGTAGAGGTTGTGAATGTGCTAAGACACAATCTTTTGAAAATACTTTGGTAACACTTTACAAAAAAGGTTCATTAGTTAATGTATTAACTAACATGAACTAACCATGAGCAAAAAATGTGTTGCTGTATTTACTAATCTCCGTTAATGTTAGTTAATGAAAATACAGCTGTTCATTGTTTGTTGATGTTAGTTCACATTGCATTAACTAATGTTAACAAGATTTTAATAATGTATTAATAAATGTTGAAATTAACATTAACAAAGATTAATAAATGACAATATATTATATATACAATATTAATATAACAATATAATATTGTTCTAAAAATTTTTCAGATATTCACATTGATACCGAATTTTATATCACCAGCAAAAAACGAGCACCGCAAACAAACAGCAACCACCTTTTACAGTTCCTACCGAATCAAAATGACGAGCTTGTGCTGTTTTCATGCCTTAACTAACTCTGTAAAAAATTATTTTCATGATTTCTCACATTTTTTCTTTTGTCAAATCAACTTAAATAATTCATGTGGTTTAGATTACATAATATTGAGTTTCTGTTCATTAAACCAATCACATTCCTTGTATAAACTTCAGTTAACTCAAAACTTTAAGGCAACCAAGTAACTTAATTAATAATAATTAATTATTAAAATAATTAATTTTTTTAAACCAACCATTCTTTTTTTACAGTGTACCTTAATTAAGAGATGGCAACCCGTGAAGTCCTAACTAGAGCTGTTCACGTCGTTGGGGCTCATTCACACAGAACGCGGGTCTAAAAACGTGAGACGGAGCTCTCAGGATTGCTTTTTAAAAAAGCGCAGCGCAGAACGCGAGGGTTTTGAGACGTGATGCAATTAACGGCGATAACGAATAAATAAAATGGTTGCCATGGCAACTTGCTACTGTAAACAAAGCTTGCAATGTTTGCCCTGCCTCCGAGTTCTTCTGAATTGACATTGATGAGCGGAGCTGCATGTAAAAGTTGAAATTCTTTAAACTTGACACGGCGTCTTGCGCGCCTAGCGCGTTTGCATATAAAACAATGGAAAAGGAGCACATTGGAATATAAAAACGCGTTCTGTGTGAAAGGCCCCTTAGACTGTTTCCATGTCAACAGTATCAACACTGAAATGAATCAGTCAGGTACAAGCCCTCTAAGTTGTTTGCATGCATGTACTGTCATGTGCTTTGAGACTTGAGGTAGTGACGGTTTGCCGAGAGCTGCTGTGTGTGTCTCCGCGTTCATGTGTTTTGGAGGCCTGGCTTTGGATGGTGATTTACAGGGATCATATGCTTTCAATGCTAGCAGGCTAACATTAGCATTTCCCAGATCTAATACTGCACCTTTAACAAATAACTAATAATTGCTGTAATGTTTGATGTTTAATCCAGATGTTTTTCATGAAACAACTTGAGAAAAAGCTGTCAAACTGCGTCTTTGAGGGAAGGCTTATCACTTTATTGGGCCGAGTGCCGAGGTCAGGGGTCATGCTAACGGATGCTAGGAAAAGATTAATGGCTCCAGGTCATGCCATTGTCTTGGGATCTCAGATAAGAGAAGAATTACGGCAAGACCGTCCCTTCAGTCAAGACCAGGATTCATCAAGGTGGAGTCCAAGACAAAGTGCGAGATTTTAAGTCGACTGCTAAATAGCTTGTCTACGTGGAATGTTAATTGTGGGATTAGAGATCCAGTGTCGCCTCGGTCTCCTCTCAATTTCAGCCAAACCACTGTTGAACATCATCTGAGGTTTTTGGTTGGAAGTCCGCTGTTGCTTGTGGCTCTGATGTCACTCCGGAGAAATGTTGTCCCCGGCTTTAAATTCAGACACTCGGGCCGTTGTTAAGCGTGTTTCTAAGTCTCTTAAGACTTGATAAAAGCTTAACTGAAAGGGCTTGATTCCTCAGTATATCAAGTTACTAACATTGGCTCAATGTTCACAAAGCCTGTTTTGTATGGTAATAATGCCCTTCAGAGCCATTAAAGCTTATCTGCAGGAGCAGAGGGGGATGTGGTATTGAATAGGTCTGGGATTGTGGTGTATGAGAGGAGCAATGTTAGTGTCAAAAGATCCTTAACCTGGTATGCAGTGCTCAAACCATTTCAGACCGGGTGGTTAAAGCATGTTTACAAGAAACTTAGATTTTGGTGATCAGAAGACATGATGAAATGGTTTAGGGATGCAAAAGTGGGGCCATTATGCTGGCTGAATGACCCAGTGCCTTTGCTTAGCATGATTCATGTCACAGTAAAGGCACGCCAGGTTTAAAGCAAACACATGTGGCTTTCATTTGACACATAATTCAAGGAACGTCAAACATGCTGCTAAATTCTATATGGTAGCTCCGCTTATAACTCCCAGCTTCCCTTGTGTCTCTGAACCATGATACCACTGGAACGATAACACTTTTAATGCCCTGTGAGTGACACATCTCCTTGAATTGTCACTTTTCATTATGTCAAATTCTCCCCTTGGTAACAAGGGTCTGAAATTAACTCGAGTAGTGCAATCCTTCATGCTGACCTACGTTTGCATTGCTTAAAAAGAATGTTCTGCGGCAAAGCCTAATGTTAATAACCTTTGTTGGTTAACTACATTAGTTTGCATGAACTAACAGTGAAATTGACTTCTAAAGTAATCGTAGTAAATGTCGATTTCAACATTACGAATACGTTATAAAAATCAAAAGTTGTATCTGATAATATTATTTGTTAATATAATTTATTGCTTATTATTTATATAACTTAATGCATTAGCTAATGTTTACTAATGGAACCTTATCGTCAAATGTTACCAAAAAATGTTTCGGCTCTTGTATTAATAATTCAGTAAAAAGAGCTAGTTTATTTTCTTTTTGAGCTGAGAATGCTTTTAAAGTGAATGTATATAGTTATGCATTACGGACATAATTAGCCTACCGTGAAGTATTCTTCAGTAATTTGTTTGGTAGATGGGTAGTAGTCACATGTCATATAAACGTGACCTGGTTTAACAGCATTATATGGTCATCGAAGTAGAAGGATTGGATTTAAATGTCCTCATACAAGGTAAGTCATAATGGTACATTAGTCTTGAGCTTCTTCTTCTAAAGCTTTTTTTTTAAACAATATTGAGTGACGAGTCAGTCATTGAATCAACTCAGCTGATTCATTCAAGACACTGATTTATTCAGGGAACAAAATACCACTACTGTGCAGAACAAAGAAGAACAATGTGCAGAACAAACAAAAATGACACCATATTTTGCCTAAAATGAAAGTTACTCAATATAAACTTCCTTTTTGTAGATTAATGTCTATGTTTACACATTCCAGAAAGATGATCAGTCTGCAAAATATTTGTGAGGATTTTTAAGTAAATCTTTCTGTAGGTTACATCGATTTTCCCCCCTATGACAAGTGCCTTTTGAGTGAGTCATTGAATTATCTGTTCAACCTATTTGTTCAAAGACACTGATTCTTTCAGGAACAAAACAAGTGATGGCTTTGAGTGAATCAACTCAACTGATTTATTAAAAACTGATTAATTTAGGAACGAATCTATGCGCTACAACAACTTACTTAATGTCAGACTTAATGTTTATGGAATTGTTGTATAAAAACAGTATGAGACTTAATTAAATAATGCTTAATTGTGCCACAAATGTTGTTGATGGAGTTTAACCAATTAAAAACAGACTTTATCAGAACTATAGGAGACGGTGGGATAATTCAACCCATCTACATCAGAAAAGTCAATTAACCATGACTCATAGGAAACGGGCATTAATGTGCCTCTCTTTTGTAGTAGTTATAGAAAAGTCATCAATAAGGCTGACCTTGAGGGCTAGTTCTAGAGAGAGAAGGGGGGAGTTGTCATGGGACGGGTGAAAAGCAGGGGGGGTGTCTAGTCATTGGGGACAGCAGGTTGGACGTCCTACAGAGATGGACTTGGATAGACCCCTGATGGGATCCTTTCAGGAATGGACGGTGAAATGGTCGCTTCTGTGGAGCAGCCCCGTTTTGACGTATGCTTTGTGCTGAAGTATTGTGGTTGTTTTTCTTTGACCATCCATTAATGGACCATATGATGAGATCGTCTTTAGATATTTCACAAATTCTCACAATCTTGTGCATTAATGCAGAAATGGGCACTTTCGGTGTTGCGAGACGTCTAGACTCCTCTATATTTAGATTAAACACACTTTGATTTCCTTATTTATGTAAATTCTTAAAATAAGTGCACTATGAGGCATGATACAATAATGCAGAATGCTAATTAAGACTTTGTTACATTTTTTGGTTTGTTTTGGTCTCTTGACTACAGTCCTATTTAAAAACCCGTTTAATGAAGCTGTTTAATCCAAAACTTCATATTTGAATTATTTCAGCAAAGTTTCTTATAGATTCTTCAAATGGAGATGACGATATGCTTTCTATCTGCCAACGTTGAGCAGATGGCTCACATGGATGGAGGAATGTAACACCAAATATGAATTTAGCACCTGGTTGTTTTTCATCCTCCTGAAAGGTTGCGGCTGCTCTGAGTGTTCTCACACATGTCTCATAATCAGATGGCAGGGTGACAGTCAGCTCTCAGAAGCAGAGACGCAGAACTCGCCACCGTTCGTGGTTTAATATCTGAGCTTAGAAAGAGCTTGATGTTTCAGCACTTTAAACATTATCGGGAGCAACTTGGAAGCAAATCAAGCTTAGAGAGAAGTAAGTGATCGAATACGATCTGTTCTTGTTGAAATAATGCTTTTAGTTTTTTTCTTCTAGTGCGCTTTGCCTCCTATTCAAGTTCTACCAACATTAATTTGCATTTGAAAAGCAAATAGCTTCTCTCTACAAGGTCAGTATGTGAAAAGCTTCAGTGTGCCGCCTTGTTGGAAGTTTCTTGTCATTATTTGAGAGAAGACGTCCTTCACCTGATTGACATGTCGTGCCCAGGAGAGTTGTGGGAGGAAATGATATTCGGAGAGGGAGTGCGTTGGTTTTGTATTTCGTATGGGAGATGCTTTGTTTGTACATGTGTGGAGAAGTAGTTGGTGTGGAAGTAAATATTGTTGCTATTTGATGACATAAATGAACAGCTTGGCTTAAAAGAAAGTTGCAACTAATGATTATTTTGTTAATCAGCTAATCTAGTTCGAAGGATTTATTGACGGTATCTATTGGTGGTTAATACAGCAATTAATAAAGCGACAGATTTTTTCATTCGTTTATGCCTTTTCTGTAGAGGTTGTGAATGTGCTAAGACACAATCTTTTGAAAATACTTTGGTAACACTTTACAAAAAAGGTTCATTAGTTAATGTATTAACTAACATGAACTAACCATGAGCAAAAAATGTGTTGCTGTATTTACTAATCTCCGTTAATGTTAGTTAATGAAAATACAGCTGTTCATTGTTTGTTGATGTTAGTTCACATTGCATTAACTAATGTTAACAAGATTTTAATAATGTTTTAATAAATGTTAAAATTAACATTAACAAAGATTAATAAATGCTGTATAAGTGCAGTTCATTATTAGTTTGTGTTAATTAATGATGTTAACTAATGAACCTTACTGTAAAGTGTTACCAATACTTTTAATAAGCATATTAATAAAAAATTATGGCCATCCTCCTTCATGGTTTTTGCTCAACTTTGCAACAAATATTAGCGAGGAAAAAAAACAACAAAAAGGTAACGTTTTAACATTTTAGGTACCTTAAAAATGTAAAATATGTATTAAAAAATAGTGAAATCTAAAAAAGCAATATAGATAAATTGTATTATTGATTTTGCATCAGTAGATTGTGCATGGTCGAAATTATGACAAAGTAATGACAGTCATAATCACTTAGTATGTCATAATTTCACTTTTTTATGGCATAATTATGATTTACTAAGACTGGAAGAGAATTACAGTAACTTTCCAATAACTTTTTGTCTTTTATTTTGTATTTTCACATAAATTGCTTGTAGTAGATTGGCATTTAGAATGCAATGCCACCCCTGTGTTTGAAAATGAGCAAATCTCATGCTATAGTTTGATAGTTTTATAGATTAGTTTCCTGAATATTTAGATTACTTTGCTGAATATTTAGCTGTAAACATTTTAGCCTAAATCCATGTGTCACAGCAAGATTACCACTGTGAATTTGTTTTCTACAAAATTGAACAAAATTTATTTTAAGTACTTGTAAACTTCAATTCAGGCTCCTGTACTTGAAAATTCAAGTCAACAACCATCACAGTGTGTCTCACTGGAATGTTCCAGAATAAGCATGAATGACCTGCTGAAGAAAAGAAACTCTGATATTAGTCATAAAAAATTCATAATTGCACAATCTCCCCTGGTGAACAAAAAGCAGTCACAGAGTAAAGCTCTCAATGCTCGGTTCTCCGCTGGAAGCAGTAAAAATCTGACTCATTAACGTTGCTTTTCATGAACAAAGGCTGCTAATTAGAGGTGGCAACTGCACTGAGGAGGCCCGGTCGAATCAGCCCTGAGTGAACGAGCTAATGACAGAGAGCGTGGGGGAAGGCGGGCCTCAGACAGGGTGACCTTAGTGTGGCCTATGGGTGAGGAATGGGGGGGGGGAACCTCTGCAGGAATGTGTTTCATACTGTCCATCACACAAATGCATTATCACACAAACGCACTCCGTTTGTTTAGTTTAAAAGACACTAAAAATTCAGTAATCTTGTCGATTTGATGACACTATTGGATGAACAAAACATGAACTGAATGGTGACACTGTTGTCTTCTGTAGAGCTTCTTGGTAGCTGAATCAAATTTGTTTCATCCAGATTTTGCAACATGGACTCGTTATTGAACTGAATTGAGCTGATTCTGAATAACGGCACTATTGTAGAGTTGAAAGCTGAAAATGAACTTGTTTCATAATTGATTAAATTTACAGTTATTCAACTGAACTGAATCAACACTGAACCAAATAACACTTCTGTCTTTTATCTGAATCAATTCTTTTCATAATTGATGAATTTTGCAACATGGACACTTATTCAACTGAACTGAATCAGCATATAACTCATTTGAGCTGATTCTGAATAACGGCTGTTTATAGCTGAATCAAATTTTGATCATCAACACTGATTTTGTTTGTTATTGAACTGAATTGAATCAACGTTCAACTCACTTAATCTGAAAAATGACTCGTCTTCTGTGGAGCTTCTTTTAGCTGAAATGTATATTTACACATTTATTGAACTGAACTGAATCAACAATGAACTGACTTGCTGAATAATGCCACTATTGTCTTCTGTAGAGCTGCTTATTGCAGAATTGAACTGGTTTCAAAATTGAACTTTACAGTTACTAAACTGAACTGAATTAACATTGAAATGATTTGAGCTGAATAATGACAGTATTGTCTTTTTAGAGCTTTTTGGAAATTTGGATTTGTCTCATATTTGATGAAGTTTGCATCATTTATTCTGTTTATTACTGTGAAGCTGCTTTGAAACCATCTGTATTTTATAAAGCGCTTTACAAATAAAGCTGACTTTTTCTTCCTTTCAGATCAAGAATGCTGAAGACACAATGGATCCCCTACTTCATCTGAGCCCACCGAGAGTCCGCATCTCTGCTCTCCCTCACCCCACATGCCCGCCTCGTCCCTGGGCACCCAACCCTGTGCCTTTTGCCTTCTCCAGGAAGCGTCAGTAGAGTTTTCACACCGACACACGGGAGAAAGGTGAACCCCTCCTGTGTAAATATGACTGCATGGAGGTCTCACTGGCGTCTGGTCCTTCTGAACTCGCTGACATGTGGTCTGGAGATCTGCGTGGCAGCTGGGATCACCTATGTGCCACCTCTGCTGCTGGAAGCTGGCGTGGAGGAACAGTATATGACGATGGTTTTAGGTAAGGTTCCATGTTAGCTGTGGAATGTCAATCCAATGTTTAAACCAAGGGCTGTGCTGTAAACAGCAAGTCAAGGTTGTTTCCCGCTTAAGAGTTGATCCTATAATGGGGGTCATTATTATAATTACTGACTAAATCACTAGCTGCCCCAATCCAGGTGGTAATCAGGTGCTAATTGGAAGGCACCGAGCTGCAGGAAGAGGCCCAGAGGCTCGAGGGGTCAGCAGCTGTATGGAAGCTTGTATACTTTTATTATATCCTGTTAAAATTCTGTAGGACTTTCCCTTGCACTTTCAGCAGATAATATAGTCATCATGTGCTGTCTCAGAGCCAGAAGCCTCTCTCACAGATGCATTTTCAAAAATGTCACTTTTTGAAATTATTTCTTTAAAAACAAGTAGATGAAGCTCTCAGTGGTCTTGAAATTTTTATTTTTGTTTTTTTTGGAGGTCATGATTTTTTATTAAACTTTTTAACTTGACATGGTGTTATAAAATGTAAAAAAAAAGAATATATATATATATATATATATATATATATATATATATATATATACATATTATGCACATGCTACCATTCAAAAGTGGGGTCAGTGAATTTAAAAAAAAGGATGGTTTTAATCATCAAGAATGCATTAAATAGATCAGATGTGGCTAAAGACATTATTATGACTATGTACAGATATACAGATTTTTCTTTTTTTGATTTTTTTTTTTGATTTTTCTTTTATTTTCAAGGATGCATCAAATTAAACAAAGGTGAGAGTAAATATATTTATAATGTTATAAAAGATAAATATTTCAAATAATTCATTCAAAAAATCCTGAAAAAAAATGTGTTGGTTTCCACAAAAAAATAAAGAAACTGTTTTCAACAATGATAATAATGAGAAATCTTTCTTGAGCAACAAATCAGCATATTAAAATGATTTCTGAAGGATCATGATGACTGGAGTAACTGGACATCAAAGGAGTAAATTACATTTACAGTGATATTATATGTAATAATAATAATATATATATATATATATATATATATATATATTACAGTTTTATTTTTGATCAAATAAATGCAGCATTGGTGAGCATTAGAGATTTCTTTCAAAAACATAAAAAAAAATTGGTAGTGTATATAATAAATAAATTAAAAATGTTTTTTTTTTATTATATATAATTTTTTTCACGGTTTTTATGTACTACTAGGCCATAGCTAAGAACAGTTGAATTTATGTGTCAAAAGAATCATTTCCTTTTTGTCTACTAGAGACAGTGTCCAGGAGAAATTTGTTGAAATACAGCGAGGTACGTGATTGTTTTTATTCTTTGCGTCCTAGAATAACCAGACCTACGACTCTAAATATTTGGCCTCTGTGTTTGAGATTTTTCAGCATGCCATATGAACAGATGCATTATTTTGTGCCCACAAATGGCTTCCACATGGCTTTTGCCTTTTGCTGTAAATCTCTATCCAAGCCTTGCAACCAAAAAAAAAAAAAAAAAAGCAGTTCACAAACGTGCATGTGGTCACTTCACACCAGATGGACAGAAGATATTTGGTGTGTTAATACATACTCCACACCGCTCTCTTTGTCAACAGCTGCAGTGGAAAGCAGAGAAAGATCCTTTGTGTTCATTTCCATTCACAAGCCATATCCACTCATAGTTTCGTTGCCATTAGAAGTGCTTTCAAAACCACCAAAAGGCCATTGTTGCTCTTTTGGTGAGGTATCATGTGTAGTTGTATGTGATTCCAGAGGTTTTGCTGGACTGTTTCTTAATGGAGTGGCTTTTAGAGGCATTTTATTAACTCATGGTGACCTGAGAAATAATATGAACTTTTAGGACCAGTTTGATGGTCATGTGATGAGTTGTTTTGAACTAAGAGTTCATTAAAGGTATACATGAAATTAAAACCATGACCTTGCTGTTGTTAAAGCCATGCTTTTCCTTTGAAGCTACAGGGACAATTAGAATGACTATAATGAATTGCACTCTGTAGTGTATAAAAGAGTCATATGATTAATTGTCTCAAACTGTCGCAAACAGCACAAAGGCACCTTTAAAAGGAAGTGGGCGGAAGGGGAAGGGAAAAGCAGCATGTGTTGACTTTTAGGCGCTGTTGACCGACATTGTTAAATAAATCTTTTTAGGGTAGGCAGTTCCCCTTGGCTGTCCACTGCCATGGTTTTTCTACAGTACTCCTCACAATTACACATGATTTGTCAATACCTGCTCAATGCGTTAAAAGGTGGTTGCTTAAAATGGTTTTAGTTGTGATATTCCACACCTGCTTCCACTTTATGGATTAAATGGACATGGTCCCTGGAAAAGCTCTATACTTATTTGCAAATAATTACACCCCATGACTGCATAAAATAAAGCTCTGTAACACAATATGCACTGCCGTTTAAAGGTTTTGGGTAAAGACATTTATAATGTTATAAAAGATTTTTATTTCAAATAACTTCTATTCATCAAAGAATCCTGAAAAAGGGATATCATTGTTTCCACAAAAATATTAAGCTGCATTGATAATACTGTTAAATGTTTCTTGAGCACAAAATCAGGATATTAAAATGATTTCTGAAGGATCGCGTGACACTGAAGGCTGGAGTAAATTAGACTGTTTTGTACATTTATAAGGTCATTTGTACTTTTTACTTATTTAAAATTTAATTTTAAATTATTGTAATAATTTTATTGAATAAGTCCTGTTAAATGCAATATAATTTGTCACAGTATACTTTAAAATAATTAATAGGTTGTTTACATTGCTTTACCATTAAACTTACTAACATTTTTATAGTGTGCAGTGTGTAAATGGACTCCAGTGAACTTTTAATTGCATTTTGAGCATGTTCAGGTCATCTTTCCACCACGCACTTGAATAAAAATAGCTCCTGAAGATCTAGAGATGAATTGAAATGGGAATCAGTGCCCAACCAGTGGACTGAGTCATTTGCTTTAATTTAGAAAAGCTGTGGAGACGAGGAAGTCGAGCCAGAGATTGGTCACCCTAAACTACAGGCAGCTTTACAGCAGGCTGTGAGCCAAAAGATGAAGGAATGGAGCCTCGGCTGTGATTCTTTGACATAAATGTTGTCTCAAGTGACCATTTCTCTTTTTAAAGCCTTTAGTTTTAAAATTGTAGTAATGAGTAATTTAGTAAAAAGTAATTTTTTTCATGCAGTGTCAATTTTAAGATTTTGGGCTATTTAGCTTTTCATAATTTGTTTGATTTGTTTGTTTGTTTGTTTTTTCAGACTAAATCCAAGATACCAAAAGGGGGTTTTCACTGTGTTCCCTAGAAGAACCATTGTTTTAGTTCCTCAAAGAAACCATTCAGTTAACAGTTCTTAGTGTGAAGAACATTTTAAAAATCTTAAAGGGGACCTATAATGCTCCTTGTACAAGATGTAATATAAGTCTCTGCTGTCCCCAGAATGTGTCTGTGAATTTTCAGTTCAAAATACCCCACAGATCATTTATTATAGCTTGTGAAATTTGCCCCTATTTGGTTTTGTGTTTGTCCCTTTAAATGCAAATGAGCTACTGCTCCCGGGCCGCTTTCCAAAAGAGGGCGGAGCTTTAACACCTCACAACAAAAAGCTTGAGAATCTCACGTAGCCAAAATGACGATTGTCAGTAACAATGTTCAACCTTACATTGTTCTAACCAGAGTCGGACACTGATGGAGAGACTCAGGAATAAGTTACAACTGTTATAATGCATCTGGACGTTTCTGAGTGGTTAGGGGATAAATTTATGTAGGGGAAAGAACACACACAAATAGAGTTTTAAGTGTTTATTTTATTGTACTTATCTGTAAATCTTAATTACACTGCATATCTTTAAAGGCCGTTTTGTCAAAATTAGTTTGTTTTCTCATGCACTAAGCCAATAATCCAGTAGCACTTATACCAAAATGTTCTATCTACATTCTGGAGGTTTTACCATAGGGGTTGTTCATATATCATTTGCCTAATTTTGTACATTTTATTCCTAAAAACACAGTGAAAATGTATTTTGTTTTGAACATTTCTGTGCTGGAAATGTATGCAAATGAGTGCATATTTAATTAGGTAATGCCTTAGTTGCATATTTAAACAACATTTCAGAAACTTGCAATACAAAAAATGTTTGCAATGATTCCAATCCTTAGTGTAACCAATCAACTGGGCGATATCTGTTAGTGTTTTACCCTATTCGTTTTACCCTTAATATTCATATGATATTTTTCTTAGGTATTGGACCTGTTCTGGGACTTCTCTTCATCCCTCTGATCGGCTCAGCCAGCGATCACTGCAACAGTAGCTACGGCCGACGTCGACCCTTCATTTGGCTGCTGTCGTTGGGAGTTCTAATAGCCCTTTTGATCATACCACATGCTGACGTGTTGGCCGCCAACCTGAGCTGGGGCAGCACTCGCCGCAACCAGGCTCTCCAGGTGGGCCTGCTCATCCTAGGAGTGGGCCTTTTAGACTTCTGCGGGCAGGTGTGCTTTACACCACTGGAGGCGTTACTCTCAGACCTCTACCGCGAACGGGACGACTGCGGACAGGCTTTCGCCATGTTCTCCTTCATGGTTAGCCTTGGAGGTTGTGTGGGCTACCTTCTACCCGCCCTGGACTGGAGCGGTGGGCTCCTGTCCTTCTATCTGGGTGGTCAGGCTGAGTGCTTGTTCTCCCTCCTCATCCTCATCTTCGTGGTCAGCGTGTTGATCACCATGAAAGTGTCAGAGGAACCCTTGTCCACTTTAGAACCGAGGCCGTCGGAGTACGGGCCGTGTTTTCCGCGCTCATGCTGCTATGTGTTTCAGTGTAAGCTGCGGGCTCTGAAGTCCGGCCCGCTCATGTGCCTGCTGAGGACTTGCTGGTCCATGACACCGGCCATTTATCGCAGCTACTGCCACGTGCCGCATGTCATGCGACAGCTGTGTTTGGCGCAGCTCTGCAGCTGGATGGGTGTCATGTCCTTCATGCTCTTCTACACAGATTTTGTCGGTGAGGGGCTGTACGAAGGAGTTCCCAGCGCTGCTCCGGGTACCGCTCTCAGGCAACGCTATGACGAAGGTGAGTAAGACTTGGGGTCAGTTTTGATTTTATGTTGACTAGTTACTTTCTTAAAGAGATAGTTCACCCAAAAATGAAAATTTTGTCATCATTTACTCATCCTAAATTTGTTCCAAACTTGTAGGAGTTTCTTTCTTCTGTTGAACACTAACGAAGATATTTTAAAGAATGTTGGTAATCAAACAGTAGCCATTGACTTCCATAGTAGGAAAAAAAAATGTCTGGTTACCGACTTATCAAGAAACTCATACATGTTTGGAACAACATGGGAGTGAGTAAATGATGACACAAGTTTCATTTTTGGGGGAATTATCCCTTTAAGGCACATTTCTGGGGTTTAGTGTGATTCATTAACTGAATCATCTTTTTCTTCTTCTTTTTTTTTTTTTTACTACTAATGTTGTTTAGCCATGTAGGTTCTAGTTAGAAAATGAAAGAAAAAAAAGCTTGATGTTTGGTGTGCATAGGGCTGCACATTTTTGGCACAATTTTTGTGATTACCATATTTTCCAGAAAATATGTCATTTCAAGTAGTTCATTGTTTGATTCCCCCACGAGATTAATGATTAATGACATTATTGATTTCAGATTGCTCTCCGACTCCAGGCATTTCTGTTAATGTTTTGTTAATGTTAAGGGACATTTTGTTGGTTGGTTAATGTTTGCATTTTCTCAGTTTTGTCTGGAGGCTCTTATTAGGCAGCAAAATCAAAAGAAAGGTTCAGTACTATCCAAATACTATCAGTATTTGTTTCAGTGAGCTAAGCATGATAATGAACATTAACAGTCCTTCACCTCATTTTACTGTCTGTCTAGGCCAGTTTTTTTCTTCTTCTAAGGAATCATTTACTGTCCATGAACTTGTTTTCCTGTTATTGGTGGTCTTTAATTTCCGTCTTCTAGCTAGATAGTCTGTCTCAAAACTGTGAACTTGTATTCACCTCCACATGTGGCCTCCGTCAGCCTGGAGCTTGAGCACCCAGCAATGTTCATAAACACTAATGCATGTCCTCTAGCTAGTCAACAACGGGCTTACAAAATCTACACCCATCTGGATGCCTCCCACCGGGCTTTGACACCAGCAGAAAGCTGCTTTAGCAAAACATTTTGACAGATGTGGCCAAGATCAGTGTGCAAACAAATGAAGTCTGTCAGTGCAGTCGACCACAAACTGTGTAAGTGCACCATGTAATGAAAAATGTTTGAGATACTTGCTCAGTGAACATCTCGGCCCTCTGCAATTGTGTTTAAATGACGAATTCCTTCTGTGAGGAAAGTTCCTGGCTTGTTTGAAGTACAACGCCAAATCCTGCAAACACATGCCTTAGTCAACATCACTCGTAGGATTTACTCAAAGGAAGCATTCTCCATTATGCTCAAATGGTCAAAGCAAACTGTTTGAAATAACCTCATCTGTCAAATCCGCAAGGGCTGGGGAATGTTGTTTACCTGGACATGCAGTTGTTGAAAAGAATGGTGCACTCACTGAATTTAAAGTATAATAGAGGTCAGTTAACAATATACGTAAGGAGTAATGCTATACAATAACATTATTCTATAATTAGATTTTTTTTCACAAACACACAGGTTTGTTTTGCTATCAAGGTGAGGACATTCCATAGGCGTAGTGGTTTTTATACTGTACAAACTGTACATTTTATCCCCCCACATTACCCCTGCATTTTTACATTTTTAATAAAAAATGTTTAGTATGTTTTTAAAACTATTTGAAATATGAGGACACATGAAATGTCCTCATATTTCACGTTTAAGTTGTAATACCAGTGTCATACCCATGTCATTATACAAATTTGTGTCCTCATAAATAACAAAAACACAAACACACACACATTACTGGTTCAGTAGTTTAGGGTCATTAAATGTTTTTGAAAGCAGTCTCTTCTGCTCACCAAGACTGCATTTATTTGATCAAGAATACAGTAAGAACAGTAATATTGAGAAATATTACGATTTAAAATAACTGTTTTTTTATTTGAACATATTCTGAAATGTAATTTATTCCTGTGATGCAAAGCTGAGTTTTCAGCATCATTAGTCCAGGCTTCAGGGTCACGTGGTCCTTCAGATCATTCTGATTTAGTGCACAAGTAACATTTTAAACATATTTAAGTGGCTTTATAAAAAATGTATGTGATTGTATAATCCTGCGATTCACCAGTTAGAAAACAGTTCTTATTTTGAATCAATACTTTGTTGTAGGACTGCATGATTTATCTCACAATACAAAAAATAACATAGAACTTGAACGCGATTATCGCGCAAACGCGATTCTTGGTGCGATTATTTTTTTAATGCGCAGCTTGTCAATGAAGTATGGCTCCAAATGCTAGTCCATCTGAAAGCACAGCCAGTTTGAGCTGTACATTTGAAAAAGCAGTGCGAGTCAAACGTCTGTGCAGACATAGGAAACATTTATTAACATCTTGTCCAACAAAAGACAACATTTATATTTTTACTCCAAACTCCAAACTTCTGTGAGATGATGTGGCTTCTTCTGTGGCTTACACAGAATAAGGCAGTCGTGTGTTCATTAGTCATGTTTAACGTTTCAATCTTCTGTTTATTCAGCTACAGCGCGTGTTATCTTCTTCTTCGGCAGGCCTTTATTTAGAGTTTCTGTGCAAGAGGGCTCTCTGGCTTTCAGATGGAGAAGCACTGACAAGCTGCGCATTAAATATAAATAAAAGCCTTTGTCAAATCACGTGCGATTTAATTGCGATAAATCGTGCAGCTCTAGTTTATTGATTCTAAGTTGGAAACAAGTAGTTTCTCTTGTGAAATTCTCATGTCAACTCTGCAGGTATCCGCATGGGCAGCCTGGGTCTGTTCCTGCAGTGCGCTACCTCAACCTTCTTCTCACTGGTCATGAGCAGGCTGGTGCATCTCTTCGGGTCCAGGACAGTCTATCTGAGCAGCATGGTGTGTTTCACCGTCTCTGCACTGGTCATTTGCTTGTCCAAGAGCGTGCTGTTAGTCACAGCCATGTCGGCCCTTACTGGCTTTGCCTATGCAACTCTGCAGACACTGCCTTACACTCTTACCTGCCACTACCATAAAGAGAAAGAGGTACGCATTTAATGTATTTTCTCTCTTAGCTTGTATAGAAAATTCTTTTATGTATATAGAATCAAAATGTTTTTGCAAGTAGTTTTAAAATATATTTTTATATTTATAGAAAGGTCAGTTTGAATCTGGCTTGCAACATTTCCAGATGTAATATTTGAAAATCCATGTCTATTATAAAAAGAGCACAAACGTATTGTAAAACTTGTATGTACATAACAGGTTTTCAATATGAAAACTAACAAAATGAAGAAATTTTCCTTATCATTTATTGTTATACTTGTACGGTGCCTATAAAATTACAAAAAAGCTCTAAAATAAATGCTAGATATATTTGTCATATATGTGATGTCTCACTTGCTTCTCATCGCAGGTGTACATGCAAAACAGCATAACCAAAAAAAAACGCACTCAAACGGATTTACCATCACAAGGGATTCTGTTTGTCTGACACTAGACAATGGCACTGGAGATCTCAACCACAAGAGTGGCGTTTCCAACGGGCATGTTCATTACAACCGAGATAAACCAGAGTATTACACACCTCTGCACAATCCGAATGGTGTGGAATCAGAAGATTTTGAGAAACGTGGAGTGGGACTAGACTTTGCCATTCTAGACAGCACCTTCCTTCTGTCTCAGGTCTTCCCTACCCTCTTCATGGGCATGATAGTCCAGTTCACAGAGTCCGTCACCGCGTACATCGCCTCCTCTGCCATATTTGGCGCCATTGGCATTTATTTTGCCACCCACATCATCTTTGACCAAAAGGACCTCAGAAGCTGAAGAAGTGGTAATCATACGAGTCATTTCAGTTGACCTTTTACTAAGCATCATCTTAAATGTTACTCACTAATCTACGGAGCCCCTAAAGGGACAAGTTAAATGGAGGAAAACGTTTGTTCGCTCACAAAACATTTACGTTCTCTCGCAGAAGTTGTATGCTCACAAAATGATTTTGTTCCTCCAAGCAACTTTGTGTTCGCTTGCAAAAACATTTTTGTTCATTCACAAAGCATTTTCGTTCGCTTACAAAACATTTGCGTTTTCTTGCAAGAGTATTACATTCCCCCGAAAAACGTTGGTTTCACTCGCAAATGGATTGCGTTCCCCTGAGATACTTTGCATTGTCTCGCAAAACATTTGCGTACGCTCACAAAATATTCGTTCGATCACAAAACATTTGCGTTCTCTCGCAAAACATTTACATTCTCTCGCGAAAGATTGCTCACAAAATGATTTTGTTCCTCCAAGAATCTTTGTGTTCACTCACAAAACCTTTGTATTCGCTTTTTCTTGCAAGAGTATTACATTCCCCCGAGAAACTTTGGCTTCACTCGCAAATGGATTGCATTCCCGAGAAATTTTGCATTCGCTCACAAAATATTTGTTCGATCACAAAACATTTGCGTTCTCTCGCAAAACATTTACATTCTCTCGCAAACGATTGCTCACAAAATGATTTTGTTCCTCCAAGAATCTTTGTGTTCACTCACAAAACCTTTGTATTCGCTTTTTCTTGCAAGAGTATTACATTCCCCCGAGAAACTTTGGCTTCACTCGCAAATGGATTGCATTCCCGAGAAATTTTGCATTCGCTCACAAAATATTTGCATTGTCTCCCAAAACATTTCCGTTCCTTCGTAAAAGTTGGTTTCCTCTCTAAATGATTTTGTTCCTCCAAAAAGCTTTGTGTTCACTTACAAAATATGTGTTTGCTCGCAAAACATTTGCGTTCACTCGCAAAAGTTAGCTCGCAAAAACAGTTTTGTTCATTCGCTAAACATTTTCGTTTGCTCGCAAAACATTTATATTGTCTCACAAAACATTTGCGCACAAAAAGACTTCATGCAAATTTAATTTAATGCCAAGTTTTGTGAGATAATGCTCAGGGGAAGTTTCTCAGGGGAACGCAACACTTCTGCCAAAGAACACAAAGATTCTCTAGGAAATGCACTCGTTTAGTGAGAGACCACAAGTGTTTTGAGAGAGACTGCAACTATTTTTGTGAGCGACCCCAAATTTTCTCATGACCACAATACTTGTGCGAGAGAATACGAATGTTTTGTAAGATAATGCAAATTGTATTGAGGGAATACAATCCATTTGTGAGTCAACCCAAAGTTTTCAGGGGAACGCAATACTTTTGCGAGAAAACGAATGTTGTGTGAGCGAATGCAAGTGTTTTGCAAGCGAATGCAAAGTTTCTCGGAGGAATGCAACACTTTTGCAAGAAAAACTACATTTCTTGGGGGTATACAATACTTTTGTGAAAGAACACATGTTTCTTGTGGGAATTTTGTGAGATAATTTTTGCAGTTTTCCTCACATCTCATTGTGTCCTCTTAGGGGCTCCATATCAGTTCTACCTTTGACAAGTTTTTTGTCCTTTGTACTACATTTTACTGACTGATTATTGTGTTCTTCATAGGTCATGTTTGCTTTGAGGATAAATTGTGCTTTCTCAGATCTCTATGGGACCAATGGACACATCAAACTGGACTCGATGTAATTCCTGTTGTGTTTTAAAGACTTTTTGTAAAGAACTATTTTATTGTATATATATTTTTATATTGATAATATATACATATTTATATCCCTATGGGAATTTTTATGCAACCTGGCAAGGTCTGTATTTATGTAGTATTCTAACCTCGTTTGACTTGTTTGTCGAACAAATGTGGCTTAATTTTTTTTTTTTTAATACCTGAAATCTTGGTCAGTAACCAAGACTAATAGTACAGTATATTCAAGTATAAAATCTCAGTCTGGTGTTCAAAATGACAATCTGGGATACTTTTCTACAGATGACTTAACACGCAGGCCCAAGCTATCATGTGTTGCAAACCATCATTAACAATATGTAAATGGTATTTCTATGGTGTGACTGAGTTACAGTAGGTTATTTTTACAAAACTGTAACAGTTTCATATACTATTTAAGTTATGCGTAGGTACACTCGTTGCCCAGTGAGTGTGTATGTGGAGCTTTATTTGTATGAGTGTATTGGGGTGTGACATTTTGAAAAAGTAAGATTCTCAGGATCACAGCACAATGAAATAATAAAAGCGGTACTAATATTTTAATTGTTGAGAATATGAGAATATTTTCTTACTCCTATGTCATTTTGGGTGAACTTTCTTTAAAGTGGTGAATTCAAGTAAAATTTTCTGCTCAACATGATTTTCATCAAATTAACACCATGAACAATTTTGTTTAGTGGTAGGTTTCACATGAGCTTCAGGAGAAACCATATCCAATCAGTTCCCAATGGATAGTTGGATAATATACCATTTTTTTCCTCAATAAATATGGTCATCATCATAATTGCTGTTTAATGTTAACTTTAACTTCTATTTTAAAATTTCTCTAAATTTTCCTTCCTTTCTCCCTCATTAGATCCCCCCTCCAAAATTGACTGGCTGACAAATCTATAAACAATTTCTGTAAAAAATAAAAAAAATAATAAAAAATCAGTTGCAAGTGTCTAGAAAGCTATTGAATGAAATATTTTTCAGAAGCAAGAAAACAAGCTCAATATTTTCCTTTGTGTTCCTGAATGATTAAATGGTTTTTGGTTGACCATATATCGACAGAGGACAAAACCTTCCAATTAAAAATACGGTAAGTGCAGTGTCATGTTATAAAGCGGTTGCAGTTTCAGCACTCAAGTGACATGTTGCTGTCTCGCGCAACTACTCAACATTTTCTTTTGCTCCTTAATTTAGACTCCTAAAGTGTTTTGACAATTAATGCTGCAGATAAATGGGCCAGGATTTTTCATTGAAAAAAAAAAACTGCATTGAGCTTTATCTGGCATCCACTGGGATTATGTCTGACTCAGTTTTAATTATGGTTTAATCATTACTTTATAGGTCAAGGCCCTAAATTCAGAGAAATAATTAATCATCTTTAAAAACCAAGTATAAAGAAGCAAGGATTGAGCAATGATCTTCTAATCAATGTATTTGCCTTTTATTACATGATATTTCTAAATTTTATTTCCCCCGTATTATAAACTAATATAACATTTTGACTGATTTAGGTTAATTGGGTTCAAGAAGTGATGAGTTTTGTGAGTCTTAAATATCATTAATCCCCAAGGAAATTAAAACAAATAGCCTATTACTTCCATTAAAAGAATCTCAAGCCAGGAGATGTATAATTATGCATAAATTATAAAAGAAATAGTAATAAATACCTTAATATTTTTATAAATATATATATATATATATACACACACACACACACACACTCACATGGTGTAATTTTAGTGGTTCTTAAATAGGTTATTTGATGCACTTTCGAAAGTAACATTGTGATACAGCGCCACCTGTTGGACACACGCTGTCCTTCATTTTTGTGTACCTGCCAGGTGTAAAATCTCTCTGAAGTTCTCAGTCAATTGGACTACGTCAGCGATCAAAGACATTCCGCTCGCGCTCGGACGTGCGTTACGTCCAACTTATGTGTTTTTACCCAGATGAATAAATCACGGGGGGCATATTCAAAATATAGCTTAGTGAAAGCTTCCTGGGCAAACAGCGCAGGAAGTGTTTTGCAAGATTGACATGGCTCCGCGGTGACAACTGGCCTGTTTTTACACCTTCCTTCTAAATAAGGAAGCGGCCCGTCAGGCATATGACCACCGGTCCAATTTGGGAGCTGCCAACGAAGCCCATCACGCCCCATGTTCTCCCGCGAGCTCTCGCGCTCTCACTGTCCCCGGGGCCGCTCGCGTGGATTGACAGCGATTGGGTTTTGGTGTTCGAACTGACCCCCGGCGGCGGTGAGGTCAGCGTGATGTCATCCTGAAGGTGAGTGATGTCATCCCGAAGATCTCCCAGGCAAGGTGAGCTTGCATTTTGGTGAGTGTGTGGTGCTCCCCATCCAGAGAGGTGAAACATGGTAATCATCATCGCCACCACCGCCACCAGCTCAAGCTCTGCCGCCCTGCTCTTCTCATCTACCGAGGGGCTTATTGCGTTACACGCCCGCAGCCCCGACCTGCCTTCCAAAAATAAGCCCCTGCCACCATGCCGAAAGAAGAAAAACAAGAGTGGTATTTTTAGGGGCATTAATTTTGACCACGTGCCCCGAGGGTAAACCGGATGGCCACTGCGCAAAGGTTCCTCATCAGTATGTGCGAGAGCAGCGGACGCTGGACGTGGACTGCGGTTGTTCTGCTGGGCTTTCTGCTTGGGATCGTGTCCTCCTACCCCACCTCGAACAGGAGTAATGCAACTTCCCTGGAGAAAAGGTGGGAGACGCTCTTCTCCCGCTCCGTTTTGGGGATCTCGGTGGAGAAATCGGACCTGAACTGGGAGAGTGACTATTTGCTGGGCATTAAGAGAGTGCGGAGGCTGTACTGCAACGTGGGCATCGGGTTTCACCTGCAGGTCCTGCCAGGCGGAAAGATAAACGGTGTCCATAATGAGAACCAGTACAGTGAGTTGCATCCAGAAATGTCATGCATGACTCGTTATACCAGGGATGCAGGAGGATAGAATGACGTGCTCAATTATTCTATTATTATTATTATTATTATTATTATATATAAAAATATATTTTATACAATGTTTATTAAAAATATAAATTGTACTATTTATATAATAATAATAATTATTATTATTATTAATAACATACTATTGATTATTATTATTATTATTATTCAATGTGTTCTAAAGTAATGACATATCTATTAAAATAAACCCTAGTGTCAGTCACTGCCGAATTTCCCGAGGCTCAAACATGACACGAATGCTTGGACGAATTTAGACGCCAACTAATTTTACACAGCGTCCATCTGCTTGTCGTACATGCCAGAACTGCAGGGCTTTTTTTTCCATGTCACTGTATATATGTATAAAAAAAGAGCCAGCATGGGAGAAAATGCAGAACAAAGGCAGTGCATCCCCTGGATCCACCCACTTGTGCAGAACGCATCCTGCAGAATGAGTAAATGAGCTGCTCTGTGCCTCGTTGTCATGTATGTAACACTGATGTTCTGTTCAATCAGGTCTAATTGAAATCTCAGCGGTAGAGAGAGGAGTGGTTAGTCTATACGGCGTGAAAAGCGAGATGTTTGTCGCGATGAGCAGCCGCGGGAGGTTATATGGAACGGTAGGTATGCCTGTCGTTTGATTTCATTGTATTTGAAACGCCGCTTCAGTTTTACTGCGGTGTAAATTGGGTCAATGGCAAATAAGGATTCATCCGGTCTGAGGCGATACAAATTTGGATGTTTTCACATTTATAATCTAGTGCGAAGTTCTTAGAATTAAAGTTGATTCATTATATTTCTCTAAAAAGGTGTATTTAGTCATATTTGTTCTGAAATGTAATAAAAAACGATCATTATTTTCAATATAGCTTTCCACAAATAGGGGCTTTTCATAAATAGGCCTATTGTTTCTGAACAAAACGTGCCACCCGAAATGTTTGACTCACAAAATATAAAATTATCGCCATCTCGACGAACGTTCTCGAACTAAGCCAGTTGCTACGGTTACGGATAGTTTCTTTTCAAGATTAGACTGTACGTAACTTCGTAGACGCAACATACGGGACTTTGGAGCCAGCGTCTTGTGGACGATTATTACCTCAGAAAAGTAAAAGTTACAAGACCAGCATTTACTGACATTAAATTACACTAATAATACATACAGTGAACTAGCATAATGTACCTCATTGATGAGAAAAGCGTGTGGGAAAAATGACTAAAATCAACCATCAAACTTACGGTTTGTAATCGTACCGTACCAAACCGTTCCTTACCGTGCCCCAATGATTCAGAAGGTTGAAATTTTAAGAATTTAAATATGGCCTGTTTTTGAACAACTTAATCGTACGGAAAAAAATATTCTTACATCATTGACCCAAATGCATACATTTTGTGTACGTTTGTTTTTATTATTCATTTGAAGCGCACCCAAATATGAGCGTCATGGCCCGGAATATGTCATTCGCTTTGGATTTTTTTATTTGTACTTTTTTGATTCCTCAACTGGAGGCCTAATTGAAGATACATTAAATAAATAGGCCTGTCATTCATTTTTAATAACTCTTATCACATCATATGAGCAGTGGGGAGGACTGTAATGTTGTGCATGGCTTGAATGTAAATTTGACGTACTTTGCTCATGCATTACTTGGATGCCAGATCTCACCACATTATCTTTTGATGACATGGTACTTCTCAACCTTTGTAACCGCATGGTCTTCTAGTGTCAGTCAATATTCAAACACATTACTCTTTAAAAAAAAAAGAGAGAAAATAACACAAGGTTGTAACAGTATTATTTAAAAATGTATTTATATATAATTTATTTATATATTTTTTTAACATTTTGCATTTAATCGAATTCCTTAGTCTTAAAAATGTTTAATTAGCTTCAGTCTTTTATTTTTCAAACATAAAAAATGTGAACTTAAAGCTTTGTTTAGCACACAGACTACATCATTAACAGTACCACAATTTTTGCCAAAGCAATAAATCTGCTCTATTGATAAAATCTGTTAATTAAAGTTACTTAAAAGATTTATTCTGTTGGCACTGTCAGTTAAACTGATAAGTTTGCGCTTTTCTGACGTTCAGCTGATTGTCATCTTCATTAGAAACCGCATGGGCCTTGAAAAGGAATCTAACCTTGAATTCATGTGTATGTTACGCGATGACTGTGAAAGATTAAAAATTAATTCACACTGAGAAGTTTTAAAGCTTCTAAGAAAACTGGAAATGAATTGCTTGGATTTTTAACGCAAACTTTTGTCAGTCACATCATGATTTATTTAAGACGAACCAGTGCTGCTTTGCGAGTTTCCTACACTTTAGATGTAGAGGAAAGAGTAAATTGAGAGTGTGTGATGGAGAAGTGGTGGGTGGGGCTTAGAAGGAGGATGGGAGGAGTTATGCCAAACTAACTATCTAATCCATACCATTTTTAGAGGTCCTTCCATGACGAGTGCAAGTTCAAGGAGACGCTGCTGCCCAACAATTACAACGCATACGAGTCTTCCATTTACAAGGGATTTTATATCGCCCTCAGCAAACATGGCCGCTTGAAGCGAGGCTACAAGGCTTCCCCAGCAATGACTGTCACACATTTCCTCCCACGTTTATGAGCAAAACTGGCAATAACACAATAATTTGCACATGTTGGATGTTCTCGTAGGTAACCCAAACATGCTAAGAGGTGAACTGCAAAGAACTAAAATAACACTTACGGTATTTATTCTCGTTGAAATAATAATAATAAGCCTAATATATGTATATTTCGGTAGCTTACTTTGTCTGAACTTTGTGTACATGCCATTCTTTGCTGCTTATGATTTCTATTATGAATATATGAGAGTCGAGGAGCTTTTTTTTTTTGCCCTCTCACTTTTTATGGGTGCTTGCCATAACTGGTGTAAACCATACCTGGCATTGGACTAACATCCTCAGCTTTTAGAAGTGAAATGGATACTTTTTATTACCTCAAAGAGCCACGTCTGCACTGGAAAAATTATGGAGGGAAAAATAAATATCAGTTTACTCTGATCTTCATCTGTTCCGGCATTTTACGAGGGAGATGAAAGCACTTATTTTTCTGTAGTTAATCCTTTTCATGATTAGGTGGTGCCTTAGCCTCCTTTTGTGCATGCAAGAAAGAGGTATTTGTTCCATAGTTATATCAATAACTAAATAACTGACGTAAAAATCTGATTGCATGCATCCTTATTGGTGGTTAAACTCAGAGAGGGCCATTTTACTACTCATTGAAGGTCAGAATTTGGCTGAAAGTCTTTGAACTGCTAGACCTGTAAGGCCCCGATCGGACAGAACTCGTTTTGTGCATTGAGAGGCGCCTTTTTTAATTGTTTTCTATGGCCCCGATCACACAGAACGCATTTTTCAGGTCTGAAGCACTGAAGCAGTGTAGCGCGAGCGCTCTTTGGTTTGCTGTTTAACTGTCATATTAGCAGAAACTTTAAAAAAAAGTATGTTACAAGCAAAGGGCTCCATCTTTGCAGTGTCCAAAGAACTGTAAACATTCATCAGCACGACGGAAAGCCGTCTCTCCATTCATTCGATTGGCCAATGGAAAAAACATGAATGACGTTGGGCGATTTTCCGCTCAGAATTGATTTTTTTTTTTCAACTTCAGACGGGGATACGGCTACGACCGGAAGTGAGGCAAAACCTCAGGATAAATAACAGTAAATTAAATGTGCTACTTATCAAATTATGTTTTATTATCATCTACACCTACACCAACCCTAAATCTAACCTTACAATACTGCAAATGCAGTTATTAAATTAAATAAATATATTTTAAATGAGGCAAAATAAATGTGCGCATGCCCAGTGGTCGTAGCTGTATCCCTTCTAGTCTTTACCTTCCTGCAAAAACTCGAGGCGCAGCAGGCGGCTAAAAAACGCGTTCTGTGTGCTCGGGGCCTCAGGCCTCCATTTGAACTGAATAGTGAAAAATGAAGCTTGTGAAAATGCATAGAATTGCATTAAAGGTGCAGTAAGCCATTTCTGAGAAACGCTGTTGGTATTTGAAATCTCCAAAACAAACATACCCAATCCAAAAGCTATCTTGATAGCTCCGCCCCCATTTCCACGAACACACTATGCATCACAGGCCCCTCCCCCCTAATGAATGTATACACCCCTTACTACTGATTGGCTACAAGTGTGTCTTTCAACAGCATTTCTCAGAAATTGCTTACTGTACCTTTAATCTTGAATTATGTGGCATGATTACATGCTAGCATAGCTGTTGCTTAGCGATAAGGAAACCGCTCGTTTTACTTATCAGATTAAATATGTCATGCGATTAAGCTTCTTTTTTTTTTATCATAGATATGTATTGATACTAGTCAGTGGTCTCTATGTTTTACCTCTACAGTCAGTGATCTCCAGTGAGGGATCATTCGCCAACATGTTGACTGCATACTTGAACTCCACCTCAAAAAGTCTTTGGAATGTAAAAACCAATACAACCGTCTTAATCTGTGCGCGATAACATAATTTGCTCATTACTTTATGTTTGAATACCAGGCATAGACCCGAACACCTGTGCACACTCTGAAAATCCCAAATCAGTCTAGACTTTGATTTTGTCGCACTTGAAATTGTATTGAACTTCGGTATTTAGGCATTCCCCTTCCCTCGCTTACAATGTCACCCCACTTTTTTTCTAGTTCTAGAATTAAAGGAAAAACAAATTCCTTTAAATTCAAATAATATTAAGTTATCATTAGAATATTAAGGCTGAGGCTCTTATTTTTCAAAGAGAATCTTCATTTTCCATCTAGGTCACAGCTCAGAATGCAATACTCAAGATCTGTTTATATCTTTGCTACAAAGATGTATCTTTTGTGTAACACGTCATGTTAGAACACATGCTGGATTTCTATCGCAGCTGGAATGTGTTCAGTAAGGTTCGGTAGTTACTGCAGAAATGGTTAGTACACATTAACCTGGCTTTCTCCTGCATTAATGCTTCTACTTGACATTTTGAAATGTTAATGCTACAATTAGAAGGATGTTATTTTTATAACAGTTATGGCTGGGATGTCTGAGCCAGGTACACTGATATTTACATGGTACTATATGCTCATGGACTGTGCGTGTGTGAGACTTTTTCCTCAAAACGCGTAGTTCACCCAAAATGGATGAAGATTTTTCACCCTTCTGTCGTTCCAAACCTGTGTGACGTTCTTTCTTCTGTGGAACATACTTTGAAGAATGTTTTTGTTCATACAATTAAAGTCAATGGAGTCCAAAACAATATTTTGTACCCCATTGACCTTCAATGTATGGACGAAAAAAAAAAAAAAAGTTTTCAAATTTATGTTCCAATTGTTGTTGTTTTTTAAATCACAGGTTTGGAACAACATGATGGTGAGTAGCTGTATAATGACTGAATCTACGTTTTCATTTCGGGTGAACTATGTAAGCAAAACTGAGACAATATGGGTATGGTAATTTTTTGTGTGTTCTGGGTATAAAGAGAGATTTTCAGCTGTATTATGTTGAAAATGTGATCTATCTATTAGTATTGCCAACTACAGATTTAAAATTCTTTGTACCCCAAATATAGCATGCAATGTGATTGCTTTAATGAAACTGTCAAAATGACTGCTTATTTATGTATGTGATGACTGATGTTAATTTATTGATATGTATCTTCACTGTACCCTGTCCTCTGTCACATCTCTTATCTCTTCATACTTAGAATTTTGCATGGTTTTTAATGCAAAATGTTGGACGGAAATGTTGTATCTAGAAGTTAGGCCCTCTAAACTAAGTGCTTATACAGAAACCGCTATTTCTCATGTAAGTTCCACCAGTTTCTTTGTACTGTACATTGTCTCCAGCTTCGAAATGGCCCCATTTACAGCTTGCGAGATGATTGTAAAGGGTGGTGCATGTGTGTGTGTCCTTGTACGTATGCAGCCTTTGTGTTTCCTCAGTTTTGTATTCCTGCACTGAGGGGCAGATGCCCCCTCCAAATTCCCCTCCTATTTTCTAACATATACCTCACCTTCTGCCTTAGTTCCAATTTGTTGAAATGATTGTACGATTTGTTGGAGACAACAAACATTTTGCCAATCATTTTGTTCTCTGAAAAAAAAAAGAAAAACTGAAAAAAAGAGTAAGAATTCTAATATATTAAGAAAATGTTTCCTTTTATTTTTATACGTATGTGCTGTGCACAGCAGCCAACTGTATTACTGAAATGAAAATAAAAGGTTGTTTTTTAGCCTCTGTGTATTTGCAGTATACTTTCATTATAATTTAATAATTGGGTTTTTACTTTAGCTAGGTTTGAGTTGTAGGTAAAAAAGAAAAAAAAAGAAAAAGAAAAGTGGATGGTATTTGTTGGGTTAGAGCCTCATCGTGTGGCCAAAACCAGAAATGCATAACATTCTCATTTAATTCTGTGCTTTATTTATTTGTTTTATTTGTAGGTAAAATTACCATCCTGTGTATTTTAAATTTTATTCCACATGCCTGTTTATGCACTAAATGAGCAAACAAATAAATAGTAAATAAATAAAATAACAGTAAAATATATGGTACTCTTCACTGAGTTCAGGTTAATTGGGACACTTTTCCCCTGTCATCTCAATGGCAAAAAGTGTCCCAGTCAAGTTTCTTAATGTTATCTAATAGAAAATGTTCACGTTAGTGCGCATTAACTACACAGATACAACTTTTGATCTTAGAAATGTATTAGTAAATACTGAGATTAACATCAGCTAAGATTAATAGGCTAAATGCTGTAGAAATATTGTTCATTGCTAACTAATGTAGCCATACTACAGAGGTGAAGGGGAAAAAATATGAGAGAATTTTGTCAATGCTTTTGCGTTCTCTCGCAAATGTTTTGCGTTCCCCTGAGAAACTTTGCGTTTGTTCGCAGTTTCTCGGGTGAACGGAAAAAAAAAAGCAAAAGCATTGAAATATAGCTTTTGCCTCCCATCTCATATTTTATCCATCACCATGTCCCTTTACAGACTCCGTACTAAGCTAATGTTAACACATGAAACCTTATTGTAAAGTGTTACCGAATAAATAAATAAATTACACTTTTATCTTGTAGCATTTTTCTAAAAAAAAAAAAAAAAATCTAAAATAGCCTATTTTAAGTATGAGATATGAAAGAAAACGTCTACCAAACTACAACAAACGACATATAACTTGCAGTATAGCCATTTCAGACTTTTATAGGCTACTTAAAATATGTTGAAAAATATGTAAAATTAACTTAATTCAGAATTCTAGAACCACACGAGAGTAAGATAACCTGGTTACAACCAGTGTCAGGGAAAGTTACCTAAAAAAAGCTACTTTCTATGGAAATTAATGCGTTACATTACTTTTGTGTTACTTTTTCTCACTTGAGCTTGTGCTGGGCTTACTTGTTTGTTTTTTTAATAGCAATAAAAACGTAAAGGCCCTTTCACACCGAAAGTGAAATGAATAAATTTCAGGCTGATCACAAATGTGATGTTTTTCTAAAGCAATTTTTGCTTATTATGGTTGAACTGGATCATCGAAGGCCAGCAGCAAAGACATTGGTTAATAAAGTGAGATTAAATACGTTAAGTATATGTGTAATTTAATATAGTTACTTACTACAGGTTTGCGTAATATCCCGAGTTTGCATTCCACTGTTTTTATTCATTTTGATGAATACTGAATCTGTTTTTGTGTGATGAGTAAATGCTCACATTTAGTCTAGAACGACAATTGCCGTAATGTTCAGCGCACACAACGCCTTTGTACTTACTCCCGATTTCGCTCATAGCATCAGCTGTCAGTCAATACTTGGGAAAACAAAGCAACTTGCGTTACTTGTTTGAAAAAGCAACTCATATATTTAAAAAAAATAACTATAATGCGTTACTTTACTAGTAACTTGAAAAAAGTAATCTGATTACATAACTCAAGTTATTGGTAATGAGTTCCCCCAACACTGGTTACAACTGCCAGTTGTATGCGATCAACAGTAAAGTTCTTGGTTGGTAAACATGAACTTTGAACTAATGTTCCCCCAGTTATATAAAGCAGCAGCGAAATGCCGCACTGTATACTAAGTTCTTGATCCAGTCTGATCATGCACACGGTCCATCTTCTCTGTCTGGCAGCTCTAAGCATCTGCACACTAATAACTTGTTATCCTATACAAAAGGAAATAATCCAAACAGATTTAACAAGTGAAAATCAGAGAGATATGGAGGCCAAGATCAGCAGCTATTTCCTGATGATTAAATTTGGTAATGGGACGAGGAAAGCCATTCATCAACATTCAAAAGGTAAGTTTATTTTTACATGAACCCGTTTCTACATATTTTACCTTTTAATAATATTATTGACACTTTTATTTTATAAAGGAGACATTTTATTGAAGAAAAGAAGCAAGGACTGCTTTTCAGTGCTGGATATTAAAAATAATAATATAATGCGCTTGGATGCAACCAAAAAGTCATATATTTCAGTAAGTATGAGTTTTTTTTTTTTTATTTGTTTGATCAATTAATAGATCGATTAATAGTAATAAAAACCTAATTTTACAGCTATTTATAATAAGACATTTGCAACTGTAGTAAGTGTGTTATAAAAACCATGAATAACAAATAATAATAAGTTTTAATTATACTACTGCTCAAATGTTTGGGGTATTTTTTTTTTTTCTTTTAATAAGAATTAGTTAGAAATTAATAGTTTCATTCAGCAAGGATGCATTAAAATTGACCGAAAGTGACAGTTCAGATATTTATAATGTTCTAAAAGAATTCTTTTTGAAATAAATGCTTTCTATTCATCAAAGAATCCTGAAAAAGTACATTTTTAATAAATGGCGTGTGTTATCCTCAGGACTGCTTTAAAACAACTCCAAGAAAGAATTCCTATCAATCTACATGCAGGAGTGATGCAATGATCAAGCTTTTTGGAGCTAAAAGCCACACTGCTGCTTCTAGTGCAGATTTACCTCTTTCTCTGCAATCAAACAACCATAAAACACATCTCAGGCAGAGAAGAAGCCAGCATGTTGACCCATCTGATCCTTTGGGATTCGAGAATCCCAAGTCAAGGACCACCAATTATCGAAGACCAAATCGAGAGCGTGAGCGCAGCAGTAATGTTTCTAAAGAGACCATCACTTCCTATGATGACCCTTTACACGTACTGCTCTCCAAGAGCCCAGTCAGTCCAAATTTACAAAAGGAAATGAAAAACAAGCAAGTTGCACCATCTGATCCATTCTGAACAAATTATCACACCGATCTGAAGAACTTGTATTGTAAAGTTAAGAAAACAAATGGTTCCATGGAAACATATTTTACCAGCAAGTACATGATGCAATCCAGGGCCTCTTTTCAGCTCAGTAGTGAGGCTAGTTTAGGTCACTGCTTGTCAGTCCTTTCACCTTTTTAAGTCAGTTAAAATTTAAACTACCTTGTAATGCTGTGGCAATGACGTTGTTTTCATCAGAACAGTGCAAGAACCTTTTTCATTGATTGATGTAGGCAATATCATGAAATACAAAGAATTACGTGCAGGTATTTTCTTGCAACGTTTGGATTCTGCAATGTAAAGCATTATATTTCAAGTGTCGTCAGTCGACCTAAATGTCAAACATATATGAGATGGTGCTGGCCACCTCTACAGAATTATTTATTGAAGAAGTATTGATACGTTTTTATTTATTATGTTTTATATTTTTGCCTTTAATCTAAAAATAATGAAAAATGTGACAAAAATTTCTGAAAAGATTATTTAGTTTAAGGGTAATTAAAAAATTTCTAAGAAAGTAATTTCAAGCATTCATATTGATTAAAACGTGTAACGCATTTTGCAAAATTGTAATGAACTGATACCAAATAATAAAATGATTGAAGATTTGACATTTAATTTGCTATCCGTCTTTGTTCTTGTTATATATGTGATGGGGAGTTTTCCAGCATATTATAGAAAAACAATCATAGATGTACGTTTATGTACGCAATGAAAACGGTTACATCCTATTACGCGTTCAGCCTACACGCGTAGTTTTTCTTTACAAAGTGACATCGCTAACTACTCGCTTGGCATGCATAAAACATCGCGTTTTTGTGGATCCGTGTGAACGGGGATCGTTTTGACAACGTTGTCGTCTGTGCACGAAAGGAAAGGTTTCTGTTTTTAGTATATCGTCATGTAAGTGCTCTTAGGGTACGTTTACACAACAACGATGACAACATTATCAAAACTATCCCCGTTCAAAATGACTAAAAACACTGCCAGACAAATTGTTGGCGATGTTACTTTTTAAAGAAAGACAACGCACATGTGGATACACACATTTTTTTTGTTTACACAGAGATGATAATGGTATTTAACAAAAAAGGCGGGAAACGGGGAACGGCGACATTCCACAAGTATAATTAACAATCAACCAAACCACAAAAAAACCAAGAAACAATCCTCTTCCTCACGCTCCCAGCCTGCGTCCTCTCTCGTCCATAAAACCCGTCGCTCCCTCCTGGGACCGTCCTCTCCTCTCCTCCGATCTTCCCTCCCTTCCTCCGCCGCTTCGAGAGCTCCTCTTGCGCCTCGTGAGACGGGTGCACCCGGCACCTGAGCTCTCCCGCCTCGGCGCTCGCCCTCCCGCGCTCGCCCTCCCCCCCCGCGCCCGCCCTGCTCCCCCCCAGGCCACCATCCCCGCCCCTCCACCCCCCCCGGGGGGGGCCCCTCCCGCCTACTCCCCCCCCCCCCCCGGGGGTGGCCCGAGGACCGACAAGGACGAGACGAAGAAAGACGAAGAGAAGAGAAGAGGAGAGACAAAGGAGAGGAAAGACGAGGGAAAAAGAGAGAGGAAAACAAAAAAAAAAAAAAAAAAAAAAAATTCCTGGTCACCCGGCCGCGCCCCTCTGCCCGCCGTGAGGGCCTCCGCCCCGCTGGAGGCTCTCCGCTCGGGGGCGAGCGGCGATGCCCCTCCCCCTGGCCGCCCCCGCGGCCCTCTCCTCCCTGGCCGGCCGGCCGGACTCCTCCTCATGAGGGCCCTCCCGTTCCCCCCCTCCAGCGGCAGGCCTCGGCCCCCGCCGGCGGGCGCGGCGGCCTCTCGGACGGGCGGACGGCGGCCCGGCAGCCGGCGGCGGCAGGCGCAGCTTCGGCGGCCCGGCCGCTCGGCGGCCTCCGCCGCCACCCCTCGCCGCCCCAGGCGCCTCGTCCCCCCCCACCCCGTCCGAGCTCTCCCGTCCGTTGCTTGCTCACCACCAGTACACCACCCGCTCGGTCTTTCACCTCCCCGCCTGCCTCGCGCCCCTCCTGCCCCCGCGATCACCCCCAGCCCAGCAGGGCGCTTCCCAGCATGTTCCCTCCTTCTCCTCCGTTTCGGCAGTCGGTGTAACAGTTAAAGTAAATGTAATATGTGGGAAAAGAAGGAGGGAGGGAACCGGGGGCGGGAACCGGCGAACAATTTATTAACAAAATAAAACAACATATAAACAACAAGAGTTAAATACGGCGCAGTCCTCCCACACCGCACTGCCGCCCACACAAATAAAATAAAAACACAAAACATAATAAAAGGGGCCTGGTCCCTCTCTCGTCTCCACGTCCGTCGCTCCTCCTTTATGCTTCCGGAGCTCCCTCGTGGGATTCGAGACCGGTTGCGCCGAGCACTGAAAGCTCGTAACTCTCTCGCGTCCCGGCCTCGCGCCGCCGTTCCTCACGCTCTCGCCCGCCCTGCTCGTCACAGGTATCCTTTTCAAAAACTTGTTCTTTGAAAACCCTTTCAGGCCACCAAAATGCCATTGTTGTTTAAATGAACGGCCAAAACATTAAACAAAAATTTATAATTGAAAACTTTATAACAGTCCCTTAGTTTTGTTTTCCCGTTTACATGAGTTCTAATTCCTCGTTTGTTTCCATGGTTTCTAATTGAGTTACACACCTGTTCCATGTCGTTAATCGCCGATCTTCCCTTGCCATTTTAAACCCTTAGTTTTCCTCAGTTCCTTGTCCTGAGTTAACGTTATAAATTCTAGTGTGTAATACTTTATTGTTTCTGTTGTTTATTTAAAGTTATTTGCCTGTTCATTCTGTGCAATGCATCTCTTGGATTATCAGTTGACTTGTTTATAGTGATTATGAAATTCTAAGAGGGAAACAGTGTGTACCAACAATTTATCCTTTCTTTTGGCAACAAATTTGGGTGCATGCATTTGGTAAAATCAATTAATTCAAACCTTCCCTCAACAAACAGTTCAAAATGTAGGTCAGAGTAGCTGAATATCTTCAATATTGACTGTTCTGTGCTGCTGAAGTACATGTCAGGGCACTCTGCAACTCTTATGCAAATATGAGGCACAAATGCATATATAAAAATCTTGCGTTCTTGCATAAATTCACAAGCAATGCATTTGGTTGCAAACACAACATAGATGTAGCACATTTATTTAATTAGCATTTACACTTTTATATTTAAAAATAAATCAATAACTTACACACACACACACACACACCACCAACACTCCCTTGCAGAATATTAAACATCTTCAAAATACAGTATTTAACACTGTGAGTGTCTACATGGTATACAATATATGATTCATAAGTTATACATATTGTAAAGTCAAATTAGATATCTGTATAGGTTGTCTTTCCAAAAGTTGAAGTGCTTGAACCTTGATATGTAAACATGTTTTCTATTTGTTTACATTTATATTCATATATTGTTGCTCTTAATCAGTCTTGATGTGATCTCTTCTGTTGATGAACACGCATTTCAGGCCTGAAAGTGCAAATGCCGCATTACTACATTTCAAAGTGACAATAAAACGGCACATTCCGGTGTTCGGGCAGATGGAAAACTGTTGAGCTGGGTCTAAACCACGGGCTACGGGGCACTTCAGGTCCTCAAAAAAATGCCGCATCATTATGCTCATATAAGCCCCGTGGCCTACAACCAAGGCATGGACCGGCACATTCAAAACTCCGTCATCTGGGAGTCCCGCAGGAGCCCAATGAGTTTCATCTGGTATGGATGTCTCATCATCTTGCACTTTGTCTTGATGGTCACTAGCAATTCGCTGGATCATAGACTTGAGAAAATCATTGATTCGCACCTTCACCTGAAAAGAATATAAGCTTATATACATACATATAGTAACATCTAAATAAAATTTGCCTCATTTAAAGACAGTAAACAGAAGTTTAAGATGACAATAAGATTAGCTATTTTTTTTTTTAAATGTGACGAACTGGACGCTACAAATTATAATATTGATAATTGATTTAATAAATTTATTATAAATACATGTTATATATGTGTCACATATACGTATTTAGTTCAGTCATGACTTATTTACTTCAGTCTAGTCCTGTCATGTTTAATTCAGTTTCGTCATGTCTGCACCTGTCCTAGTTAGTCCCTATTAGTTTACCTGTGCCTGATTAGTTCCCTCTGTGTATTTATACTCCCCGTTCTGTTCAGTCTGTGTCGGTTATTGTTTGATGCTGTTCCTTGTACCTGTGCTACGTCCCTGTCTGGATTGAAGATTTTGTATCGATATTCTGCTCATGATCGAGTTCTTCATCCACCATCTACACTACAAGCGTTACAGAATATATATATTATAACAGTATTAATTTTACCTGCTCCATGGTTTCTCCCTTGGGTGGAGTGAACTCTGGTAAAGGCTGCCCGGCTGCTTTAGCCATGTTTTTCATTTCTATGACTCGACCTCCCTCAGCTATACCGAAACTCTGGAGAAAGAAAATAGTTTTGAGATGCATATGAAAAGTTGCTTTGAATGGACATACTATAGGCAAACATTGTTCTTATATTATCAAGCAGTAGCCTGTACTTACCCTCTCTTTAAGTGATGGATCTGCTACTAGTTCTATATCGTGGCAGGTTCTGTTGTTCTTCACAATGATCTCTGCAGTCTGTAATTTTACAAGATGACATGTTTATTTATCCTAAAAGGGGAAGATAAGGAGTCAACAAATACACACAAGGAAAGTGAAATTTGTTACAAGAAACTAATAGGACACACTAGTTAGATATGATAATAAATAACTTCAGAAGGCATGTGCAACCTCATAACAATAATGTTTGCAAAAGTTGCATATTGCAAACTAACAGATATTGTCTGTTAACATGTAGTTAGACTACTATTGATGGTTTCTTTTTAATATTTAAAGTTCTTAAGACTCACATAAATGTATTGCTTTAATGCTTACTAACTCTTATCCAGGGAAACATGCACTTCCAGCTCAAGCATTGAACAGAGCTTTATTTTGTGGAGAAACATCTCCTTCTACCTGTGACAAACTTGTATGTTTCTACTAGACTTATACTAGTGAGTTTCTACTTACCTGCTTGGCACGTTTCATGTCACTGACAAACACATTTGTGAATTTAACATCCCTGAGGTACTGGCCAGCAGCCTCAGATTGCCGTATCCCAATTTCAGAAAGTGGAGAGTCTATTTTCTGACCTAAAAGCAAAAAAAAAAAAAAAAAATGATAGCTATAGTTTGTGGAGCATATGCTTATATAAACAAGTGAATAATTAATACTTAATGCCTGATATAAACTCAGGGGTACTGGTAGTTATGTAAAACAGGGTTTTTTTTCCCCCTTAAAAAAATTACCTTGTAAAAGGCCATCTTTGTTGCACTGCGTCTCACCACTGGTAAACCAAAACAGTAATAGTGATCAATAAAAACTTTGGTAACACTTTATTTTACAGTATCATTGTTACATATGTTGCATGCAGTTACTATAATAATTACTATAAATTATGTATAATTACATGCAACTAACCCTAAACCAATCCAAACCTTAATCCTACACTTATAGCAAGTACATGAAGTTACTTAATATTACTCAGTACTTAAGTGTATAATTACAGTGTAACAAAGACACGTTAAAATAAAGGGTTACACTTTATTTTAAGGTGTCAGTATACATTGGGGTTAGGATGAGGGTTTGGTTTAGGGTTAATAGCATGTAATTATACATTATTTCTAGTTATTACTACAGTAAATACATGTAACATATGTAACTATGACACTGTAAAATAAAGTGTTCCCAAATAAGAGTGTAACCAAAACTTTATTACTAACCAGCGCACAGTTGTAATGAATCCTTTTAATTTAAGTAAAGTATCTCTAAGGTTGGTCCTAACTTCAAGGGTTTATTCTCATAGTTTGTAATAAAAAAAAGAAAGGGACACCACAAAACCTCTTGCAATGAAGACAACATACTATAAAACTTAAATATAACTATGTCTGACTAACATGGATACAGTGAGGGAAGGACTTTTTGTGTAATTTAAAAGAGTTACATCATGTTACATCAAGTTTACCTCTGACCTTTCACATGAAGAGGGATTCGTACTGCCCTTTAAGCATAAGCTTCAACGGACAGAAGTAATATGATATGAGGAGCCCAGTAAAGTTTAAACTAAACTCCTACTAACATATTTAAACTCTACTAAATGTCAGACAGCCCTCATGTTTTCTTAGCCTTCTATAATGTCATGATATTCAGATATAGTGCTATATTTAGAACTGCTTTAGCAAAGAATAATTAAAACTATTATCTCAGATCACTTTAATTTATAATTACTTAATAATGCAGGGATCATCGTTTGGGAATGTAGAATGAATGGAAAAAAAAAATCAAACAAGACAGAAAAGCCAACTTACTGTCGAACTATTGTTAAACCAAAAGCGAGCATTGCTTCAGCTATATAACGATACAGTAAACAGCGTCGTGAGGTTATAGATGCTCATCCATTGATCCAGGAGTGAACCACAAGTTGTCACACCCGTTGCGTTTTCAAATATGCGGCTATATTTGGTATATTTGACGGCACTTATCTCCGTACTTGATTAGCCGGAAGTTCGTACGCATGGCTGGTAGGTCCGACTCAATTTCGAAAATCGGTTCCTTTGAACGGTTCAAAAACAAAAACAACTCAGTGATTCATTTGAAGTCAGTAAAACCGTCCTTCGTACGCGGTCCCTGACATTCGGTTTGGCATTTACAAGCTCTTCTAAAGAAGCTATTTGTTTTGTTACGTTTTAAATTTGGTTTATAAAGGTGCTAATTGCAATTGAATTCATCCCAGTTAATTTAGATGTAGCTGAAACAATAATAAAATTCATTTATATATCTTGGCTGAAACAGTAGTTGTATGCTTTAATAAAATGCTCTTTGTTAAAACCATATCTTTTGCGTAAGATTGTAGATGAAGCTGTCATATAGGCTAATTAATGTCATATTTCCAGCGTGTTTCACATTCTGCATCCGATTCGTATACAAATTGTTCAGATCGTTTGAGTGTACCAGCTCAACCGAATCCTTGAAAAGATCCGACTCAAAAGAATGATTCGTTGACGAATCCTGACGTAGAAGCTTGCAGTCGTTGGCGCCAGTGGCGCGCGGTGAGCTTTGAAATTGTATAACGTCTGTCACGGTTATATTTTGAACTATATCTCATCGGCATTACTTTAACTCGACAAATTTAACTTTAATATTGTTAAGCGCTCACCAGCTAGTCCTCAGCTGTAAAATATAGACGTATATAAACATTTGACAAAGTACTGAAATAAGAAGAACAGGACACTGAATACTTCTTTCATGGTAAGTTTATTGACCTTAGCATACAGTATGTCCTCTCCTTTAACTTCATTCATACTCTCAATGACAAATTCATACAGAGATCCAAAGAATATCCAAGGCCTAATGACTTTACCCCATAATCCATCTCTTAAAAATCAGTTGTAACAATTTCCAACTTAGTTATAATCATTAAGCGGATAGTTACGTTGGAAAACATGGTTAAACAGAAAAGTTCAACCCGTTTCATTTATGAAATGTGTAATTTACACCCAGTCTGTGTCTGATTATCGACACTCAATCTTTACAGTCATTCTCTACCGGGTTATAACATGCTGGATAGATTCCCATAGTTATTTTCACCATTAACATTGCCAATAAAATGGAAGAATAACATAGGACCAACATAGCACCACACTCTTTAAAGCAGATATTTATTGAACAGAGGTTGTGCAACCGATATAACTGAGGTACATGATATGGTTATAGTGGAGGGAGGAGGAGGCCTTTTCGCATTGCTGTTGCTTATTTGATACTTACAGGTTTATATCCACTGATGTGGGGTGAGCACATAAGACATTGTCACCTCCTCCATCCACTATTTCTAATGTCCAAGTGGGAGCCTTGTAAGCTTTCTATTCATCTACATCAAATTCCACTGTATTTACTACATCAGTCACAGCAGATTTATCTTAACCTCTTCTATATGCTGTCCTTTCCAAGTTCCCGATAAAACAGTTGTGAGTTGTGTGAGGTAATGGAAAAGTCTTTTATGTCCAGTAAACCTGAGGTATAGAGATACCATACTTACAGAATGTGACAGAGAAAGAAGAGGAGGAAAAAAAGACTAAAAGATAAAGAAACATGCCTTTATAAAAGCACACTGTACAAAGAGCATTTCCAGTCAAATACTCATTTCATGTTCTTCTTTTACCCTCTACTTCTGTATTCTCAAAGTATTCTGTAAGCAGTAAAATAATTATAATACAATTGTTTATAAAATAGCAGCACACTGATGTGACATCACAACTATGTAATGTTATTTTTGTGTATAAGATGAAACAAACAAACAAAAAAAAATCATAGCTTTTTAGCAGCGGAAAAAAACAATAATAACTCAATAACAATATTGACACTTGATGACTTCACACCCTTTCCATCTCGCATCACTTTGGAATACAGTATCATACCCCTTAATGAACGTAACTTCAGTCCATTTTCTAACTCAAACGACATAGCCACCAATACAATCTGTTAACAGTACTGTCATTCATTTTTCAGAGTAGAGCTGGGAAAATAATAAGACAGATTAACTTAATACAATAAGATTGACAGGGGTTTTGGTGTGAGGATGGAGGAAATGTGGCTTGTGAAACTCAAGCATCACTAAGAACTGTTTCTGGTCAAAGGAAACGTATGTAAACATCTCCTTTAGACACAGAAAGACATGCACACAAACACACACGCATATGTAGACGGACACAAACCTAAGCTTGACTGCCCCTTTTCAAGGTAAGCTATGAGAATTCAGCAAATGAAAGGCATTTTGTGCTACTGATGCACCCTGTTTTTGGACACCGTGTAATGAAGTTTTCAAATCCCATGCCAGTTCAACCTTTGGAAGCAGCATATTTTGGATGGCTGGGTATTGGATCTTATGCTTAAGCTCAGCAAAACAGGGTGAAAATCTACACCAGACTCAAGGCACTATATAAAACTTTTTTCTGCAATGGTGCAGTTGCACAAATTCATCTTTTCAAATGTCAAAAAAACTGCCCTTGGAGCGTGCAAACCAACAAGCATTTTTTTTCTTCCATTTTGATTGGTTTTCTGTCTTTTTTGTTGTCTGTTTTTGGTCTTTTTTAACTTTGTTAAATTAATTTGCATTATTATTATTTTGTTGCTGTTGTCATACATTTGCTTAAAATGCACCATAATGAACAGAACATGCCATGATCTAAACATGGGAACCCAGCCCAAAAAAAAAAAAAAAAAAGACCCTTTAATCATAAACATTTGTTATCAATGATAAATATGCTCTCTAAACTGACACCGATGGAGTAACCTTCCCCAGTTATGAGCTGGCAGTATCAATGAAACTGGTTTAGATACTGGTCTGTAATTCAAACATGAGACATAAAAACTAAAGGACAAACAAATAAACAGACAAATAGATTAAAGATCTTAAATATTAGGTGATTTATGGAAACCATAATAGCTGTTGTTTCTCCTTTGGCTTCCTTTCCTGCGTCTCCTAACTCCATATCAGCATCCTCATCTCAGCAGCATGCTTCACACCTCAAACTAACCAAGCTTCATCGTCATCATCCTCGATCATTCATGCCTACACATTCCTTTACTGCTTTAATTGAATTTGCACTTGTTTGCAAACAACTCCATGACTCTTCTCTCGGTTCCTGGTGGGACCAAACACAAATCAGCCTAAGGCTCCTTCAACACTCTCACAACAAAATACGTAATAACGTAATAAACTGTATACAATACAACTGTAATATTTAGTGGGAAGCTGCCCCAAAGGACGTCCTTACCCACAAATTTTAGAATCAACTCTTCTTGACTTTAGAAGAAATGAGGGAACGTCTCTGTCCGCTCCCTTTTCTTGCCTCCTCTTGTTCTGTGCACTGGGTTGGGCTCAGCCCTCAAGCAGTTTCCAGGCCAGTAAATAAAAGCATTTAATATAAGGCACTGATACAGGAGGCCCTCAAAGCATTGTGGAATCATTTGCTATCCCTGTCCAGACCATGTGCCTACCACTGAATCTGTCTCTATGACAAAACACTTGCAGATAGATGATTAAACAAAGCCCATGACTCTCACAAGAGTGCCTGATAAAGGGTAGCTTGTACACGCTTGCACATGAGCCAACATACATCACACATAAATGCATGCACACAAGCAGCTTGACAAAAGCTTATTTGAAGTATCTGTAACTTTATCATCAAGAGACAATAACTTGCTTGTTTAACAGGAATAATAATAATAATCATGTTAAAATAATATTAATAGTCTATTGTCGTGATATAAGCCACTGTTGCCCTAGCAAAAGAGCCCTGTGTTCTTAGCATAAGACTTGTGTCTCACCACTCCTTTTTAATCCCCCTTTCTGGTCCTAATGTACTCTTAGTACACAGCCGAAGTGAATGGGTGCGCTCATTCAGACTCATGGCACCTAAATGTGTGTTCAAGTTCAGGCATTCCAAAATGAACCAAAAATGAAAAAAAAAAAAAAAAAAAAAAAAAAATCACAACAAAACAGGAAAAAAAAACATAGCCCCACTTTTTGTACCCTTTCAAGCCAGTCTGATACAGTAGACTCTCTATTTTGAAAAGCCCTTTACGCTATCACTTTCGCATTAAATATCATATTATGTTTACACAATCAAAAGAGTTTGCAAAATACTACATGCTTCCCTTCTAAGAGTCTGAGGCACCGTAGAGCTTTTTGCATCATTATCAAATCATTTTAAAAATATCTATTTTTTTTGTATCTAAAATAGCTTCGCATTTTTTTCTTTTTTTGTCATTTACGGGAGTATTTTTTACTGGAAAATGAAGATAAAACTCTACAAAGACTAGCAAGCACTTTTTGATGGGGTTGTTTGTTTTTTTGTCATTTTTGTTTTTTGTTGTTTTTTTTTTTCTTGAAGACTGATCGATCACAGCGTTCCTTTAGCAAGCTCACAAGTTGATGTCTCGCACATCAGTTGGGGTGCTGGACTGGTCCTGGTCATCAAGTGCTTTGCTGCGAGGGCCACCCTGTTCCTGCTGTTGCTGTTTCTGCTGCTGCCGGCGACCCTCCCTCAGGTTACTCATCAACACTCTCTCAATCTGCTCTTGGCACGCCTTTAACACGTCCTGCAAAGCATCGGACACATGCTGTTAGACAAACAGGTCACTTATATCTCAGCCATGTCTTTACTTATCAAAAATGTTTTCATTAGTAGTGCCGTTGAAGCAAATGCAAATTCTCACACGGTTGATCGTTTAAGTCAAACAAGATTTAATCAAAATTACAACCCAGATATTTCTGTCTATACCAAACATGCACCTAAAACAATAGAAGTTGCCCTACCACAGTTTGCTATGTTAATTACATCCATGTCCCATGGATAAAACAAGGTAGTTTCTTTTCGGGTTTTTTTTAATACCCTTTCATTTTCACAACAGCATGTAATGACCTGAGGGCATTTCACTTGAGTCCACTGGAGTCTTCTTCCTGCTTTATATAAACTAAGAAAAAGCTGAATCTTTTTTTTTTTTGATAAAATATGAGAAATGCCCTGTGGGTGGCTCCAAAGATCACGTGTCATATCAGTATTAAAATGGCTTTCACAGTGTCACCAAAATGAGCAATGATGCCCTCTAGTGCAACAAAATGGATGTACGGTGATCAAAGCTCTCCCTTCTGTTTAGTGGGTATGTCTGAGGCACAACAGGCATCTGTGGGAAGTTTGCTGTGAATGGCCCATGGGGAGGGCCCATGGAGAATGTGTTGCTTGTGGAGAGGCTGCATTCCTTTGACATTTACTGCTAATTAAAAGCTGATGGGCCAAAGTCTGAACTTATGTTATGCATGGCTTCTGGGCCAGGCAAGTGTTTCTTGCCTGTAGAAGTAGTCTATCACACAAGAAAAACATTTCAGGTGTTTGTAGTGACTGATGGAAGGCATTTAAATATTTATTTATTTTTTGTTGAGGAAAAGCTTAGTGTCACTTGATTGTTTCTTTCATCGTGGATGACAACGCACCATCCTTCTAGAGGTCTCTTGTTTCCCACCACGAGGAGCTGTTATTAGTCATGAAAAATAAATTCCTTCTAGTAAATTAACTAAAGCATAAAACATGTAAAGGAATTGCCTGTGTCTTACCACAAGAATGCCAGGCCCGACTTCTTAAAAGACATTTCCCTGTACACTGCTCTTTATAGCTGCACAACCAAATTCATGCCAAGCCCCAAAGGCTTAATTCAGGCAACTCTAATAGCTTCAATGTGCGACTACTGGTAAAACCAGGACTTGCTCTAGAAGAGCTTCTCAATGATTAGATCCAGAGGAGGGTGGCACTTGGTGAGCTGCAGGATGGAGTGGGTGGTCCTTGCTTAATCCAATCTTGACCTAGTCAAGAACACCCTCTATCCCACCGGAATATGGGTACACTTGTCAAAGTCAAACAAATGAATAAAAATGGGTCGAAACCACAAGAAAAATGGTCTACTGAAAAACTAGCGGTTATTGTGATGTCACTCAGTGTGTGCCATCTTGGACAGAAGAAGCCTAGGAAGGGGAGAATTAAGTAGCGACAAAAAAAAAACGGTGTCTGTTTTTTTAATGGGAAGTGAAAGCAAGGATTGCCGGGTTCAGAGCAAGGCCATCACAGCATTGAGAAATGAAAGGGATTAAGATGTCCCAGAGGCCTAATGCAAGAGGCCAGGGGGCCTAACACATGATCCTATGAACCAAAAAAGCCTTGAAGTTCTTCTCTAAATAATTTGCAACTCTTCAGTTCCAAATAACATTTCGGTTGCAACTAACAGCGTCCTTATGACATTATGACTTTAGGCAAAGGAGCATTCTCAGCATACCAGACCCAAAGTTTCTAACATTTCACCTACTTTTAGAAACTGCAGTATCTCAAGAGCTTTTACTGTGCACTCTCTCTCTCTTCCTGATTTTCTACAACGTCAGAGCTTTAGCATGTATAAAGCTATATTATAAGTATTCTGGAGGAGCACAAGGACACAAATTCATGCCTCAACATCAACAAATCAGTCAAGACTTCATTTAAAAGAACTGATAACTCTGAGACCCTGAAGGACTACAACATCCTGAGGAGCATCATTTACTGTATTTACTGTAGCTACAGTAACAAACTTTACTATTAACACTCAGTGCCAGACGAATATTCAGTGCCTTTTGCTTCCTTCTTAGAGAGACGTTAGGGTGTTTGTGGAAACTTCAAGCCAATTTTTCAACCTTCCTGCTTTGGCATGCATGTGTGTACCTTACTGCTGCACAAAGTATGCTTCACCAGGTGAGTCTTTAGCTACACACATTCCAAGGACGACTGGAAGAGGCTGGCTGCCCCTATCATATGTCTACTGGAAACTACAGGCACTGGACACCACAAATGTCAGCAGGGTTCCTGATTCCTGGCTGGCAGCATCGTTTGGCATTAGGTTGACTTTCCTTCATACTCTGTCTGACCGCTCACCTCCCAACCTCTGCCTCAATATGGAAGGTCCTCATACACTGAGGAAAAGTTTAGTACACAAAAACCTTGTTTATTGAAGACTAGGTTAAGAGAGTAGGTTATCTAGACAGGACCTCTAAGATTTTCAACACAATAATGCAAATACAATTCTGATTGGTATAATGAGTTATTCGTCCCAAACAAAATCAGTGCTCAATGGTATCCCCCACTCTCCCGCTAAATTGTGTTCAATTTGTATTTTTCTTGGCTCTGAACTGTGGTATATTTGTCTTATCTGAAGTGGCAGCTGTTTACCCCTGTTGCTAGGTAATGACAACGCAAGAGAAGGCAGAAAAATGCATTGTGTTGCCCGCCTCACTTTTATAGTTTGATTTTGTTTCCAAAGCGTCAACACAGAACAGCACTTGGTTCTATCAGCCGCAAATGTGCTGCAAATATTTTAAAGAACATAGGAGTCTATGTTCAGTTTGTGGGTGCGAACCCAAAATCTGATGTCAAACCAACCTGGGTGCACTCCAAAAGCACTTTAAGATAGAGCAGACATAGCGCTGCTAGCAATAACCCTTACACAAGTGATTCTATAATGTCACGACAAAGATACTGCTGCAGTAGCCAAATGCAAAAAGTCAACAATTTGCATCCTTGGCAAAATAAACAGAGAGTTTAATTGCCTTCCTTTAAGGGACAGTCCACACAAAATCATTTGCTCACCCTCATGTCTGTAGAACACAAAAGAAGATATTTTGTTTACTTCCATTGGATAGACAAAAACACTGAGACATTTCTCAAAATATCTTTAAGTTCCACAACAGAAAAAAAGTCATACAAGTTTGAATCGACATGAGGGTGAGTAAATCATGACAGAACTATACATTTAAGATTTCTTTAGGCTTTATAACTTAGTACGAGCAGGGTAGCGCGCATACACCCTACCTGCATGTTTTCAAAGGTATGGCTTGTTGGCATCCAGCAATGTGACGAGTTGTTCATGGAGCAGACAGTTCATTCCTTCTGCCCTGGACCTCACACTCCTCAGACACTGAGCACCTTTACTGCTGTGGAGGACTATTTGTTTTTCCTCTGCTATGGTGCACGACTTCACACACCACATACTGGGGCAACAGTCATTCTACCAGCAGCAGTGGACTCTAGGGTATCTTGGGGAGGGTTGACCTTATCAGGTCAGGACAGGAATTAAAAGTGTTTCCTGGGTTATTCTCTTAATCCTAATTTTCTATTCTCTTTGGCTTTTACTTTCCCCCTAAAGAGAAACTAAAGGACCTAAAAGAAACTAAACGACCAGAAGGTGGTCCCTCGTGCGACAGTACAGTCAATCTGTATGCAAGTCATTTGCATAAAGCCATAGTATCTCTGACACATTCCCCTAGCCCTGCGGATTCTCTCCTTACAGTCTCTCAGTCAGGGTCAATCCCATTTCATTTCCAGTAATTCAGTGGCTGAATGTGAAATTGAATTGGAGCTGGACCCAAGCCCATTGAGTAAATAGGGGAAATGCACAGCCTCCTCTCAAAGTCCAACAAGCACAGCAACAGTTGTCCCAAAGATTACCAATTGCAATGCTATTAAACAAGGAATCTTCTTATCAAGTATCATGGTCTGTTTTAAATTAGAAAGCACCCTTATATGCTCACCCCACTTTCGAATGTAAACAAACTGTGAGGTGACCTTTGTAACACACAGGCCTGCAGGGAAATGCCATGTATCATAATGATTTATTAAAAGTTGTATTAGTGAAATTTATTGTCAAAGCAACAATACTCACAACTTCTGTGTTTGTGATCTTGGCGAGCAACTCTGTAAGGTTGTCTCCCCACAGCGAGCGGTTAGTGCTGTTGAGCTGCAGGCCACAGATAGCCGCTGCCACGCTGCCCGTTGCAATCATGGATGGAGGGTACATGGCAAAATTGAAATCTGAGGAAAGAGCAAACCAGGAAAGATCTGTTAAGCTTCGAGTTCATAAAAATGTAGCTTATCAGACTTTTCTACAGCATTTTGAATAGTTTTTTTCAAATATTATGAAATGGGTACAAAAATAACAATAATTATAAATACTGATCAATAAAGACCTTTTCCATTAGGTCTGTGCACACTCTTTTGCTAATGACTGCAGCCCAGGATAATGAGGGTTCACTTGGCTTGAAAAGAATTTGAAAAGCACCCCACCCCCATCCCTCTCCTCCAGTCACCCTTTGCAGATCGGCCCCTTTTCTTCCAGCTCCTAAGTAAATCGTGTGCTCCCTGAAAAAAAGCCCTATAGCCTTCGGAAAGGATGGAATAAAGAGCCACAGTCCCCCTGCCAATGCTCACTGCTGTAGGTCCTTTTTCCACGTGTGGTCACAGGCGTACATCTCAAAGACCAATAACCTTGTTAGCTTTCTCACTGTCATTCATAATGCAAATAAGACAGCTTGTGAACGGGCCTGCAACCCAAAAAGACGACTGACTGCAAGAAGGGGGAGAAAGAAACTGGAAAAGAAAGAAAGAAACAAACAGCTTAGGCTGTCTGCCCCCTGACTCATTGATTTCTATCTATCTTCTTTTTCTAAGGGTCCCCCTCTCCCTATTTTCAGACTGTTTTTCAATACTTTTTTACTTCAGACACATACCCCTAAAGTTGAATGGCACACATGTCGTTGTTGTTACAACAGCTCGAGATTTGTGTCAGCGTTGCTGCTATCTTTTAGCATATTGAGTGAGGCCACTGGTGGACCTGGGTCTAGCGAGCAAGAGAGTGTGGCCTCATTGTTCGAAATCATCACCTCATCTCATCCAACTGAGAGATGCAACATCAAGCCCTCTCTGTGGATTCCAATTCAACCTGACAGCCGGCACAAAAGATGGGTGTTGGGGGAGGGTGTTGTTGGGTTTTAAACAGCAGGGGTGACTAAGGGGGGCACTAAGCATCATTCTTTAATCAGTATCCAGAACTTCGTAAGGTTTTGGCAGAAGAAAAGACCCTCCTACCCACCTCATTCCCCCCCATGCCATTTCTCTGATGCAGGGCCACCTCTGGGCTCACGGTCCCACACTCCCTGGCAGCCTGCATTACCATATTGCCATATTCAATTGCAAAGCAAACTGTGTGATGGCTCTGAGGGTGATTTTTCTTCCCTTTTCTTTTTAGGAAAAAAAAACAATCAAAGCCGTGGGCCCTTTGATAACTGACGAGCATGCCTTCATTGCCTTCTTAACATTCAAAGCCAGCCATTTTCTCATTTTGTGGCTCAGTGTTGACAAATAAATGAACTTTTTATACACTCTTCCCTTTGTAGTTTTTTCTGGGCCAGACAAAACTTTATTTAAAGACAAGTTCTGGTAAAGCAGAAGAAGAAAAAACAAACCGCATTGCAACTCTTAGGTCTTTTGGGGCAGGGAGAAAAAACAATGGAAAATAGATGCCCACACAGAGCGTGTGCTGAGTGGGTTGCAATCTGATTTTTCACACTCTAGACAAGACAAGTTTGTCGGGGGAACAAGAGTACACGCGTGCTAGTGGCAGAGCTGGACGCTCTGGTTTGTGAGAGTCGCAAGGGAAGAATGGCTGTATTCTGCACGCCTTCATTGATATTCATGCAGAGGATAAACAGTGTATGTAGCTGAGTGGTGACGCCTGTGATGGAAGGCTCCTAGTAAGCGGCGGCTGGCTGGCCTGGTATACCAGCCTCTCACCCCCTTCAATGGACCATTCTCCTGCCCTCGCCACACTGCATCCCCAGAACTGTGCCAACACAGCAAGCTCCTTGGTGGGTGCAATGTGCTGTGTACGCATTTAACTTGTAAATTAATTAAACGTCCGGAAAGTTGAGGAACGGCCAAAGAGACCGATGATTTGAGGGGCAATAAATCAAGTGCCAGACTTTCATGCAGATGCACAGGTTTGCCTTTACAGAAAGTCTCGTTTTGAGCAGCCATGTTCGACCTGACTGATAAAGATCAAACGTAAACATGAATTTGGCATCACAGTGTAATGTCAAATGGAACAAGTCAGGTAAGGCATGTAAGTACGGAACTTAAAGATTCAGAGTTAATAAAAGAGTAGACGTAACAAATATTCATATAAATGCTAATTAATTAGCACTTTTTGTAGCATTTATTAAACCTACAAAACAGAATTTAAAAAGGTCACACTTTAGTTTGTGGAACACATTCACAAATAACTATGATTTTTGCCTCAAACTCCTAATATACTGCTGATTAATAGTAAGGTAGATGTTGTAGTGGTTAAGTTTAGGTATGGGGTAGGATTAAGGGATGTAGAATATGGTCGTGCAGAATAAGGCAATAGTATGTCCTTTATAAGTAGTTTATAATGAAAATTTGTCACCAACCTAAAGTGTTTCCATTTTTTTTTTAATTCCTAGCTATGTTGTCTCTCATTACAAGGCTACATAATTGGATATCAGCAGGTCATGTCTGGAACATTTGTGTATAACATTACATTATCTGTCAATTGTCATTTTTTTTTTAAATCTGCCACAAATCTTCAACAAAGTAATTTCATCATCAAAAGCGGCATATGGGTCTGGCCTGTCAAACCATAGTAAAACAGATAAATTAAAACAGGAACACTCTTTGACTGTTAAAATCCTGTAACAACTTGTTTCAGTCTTGCTCCAGTGCTGAGTCTTGAGCAACAGCAGTCAGGCCGGTGTGGGAGGAAACAGAGCCTCTTGAATGAGAAATGACATGAATCGGTAGATTTAATTTTCGGCCCTGCTGAACTCTCCACCAGTCACTAGTTATTTATTTTTCCTAGGGGATTTCTCTGATAAGTAACCATCTGAAGAGCGACAAGATGATCTCTACCTACAAAACATATGTTCTACAAACATCATAGCATGTCTCAAGTCTGTTTTTATACATCTACAGACAATCTACAATGGAGAAGTAAAGAGGGTGCTGGGTGTTTAACAGTAAAAATGGGGCATAATCACTTTTAATGAGCTTGTTCCTGTGTAGGCCTTTGACAGACTGCCCTCCGGAGAAACGTTTTATCGTGTGTTCTTTCTGCACTGACCCTTACATGTCTCTGCATATGAAATGGAGGGTTGTTCCTTTTGTCTCCTTTCTTGCGGTTTCTAGTCGAGTCTTCCAGCTATTTGCATATCTCTGAAAGGCCCCTCCATGTTATTAATTAATACTAAGCTGGCCTACTCTGCCTGACCAAATCTCACAGAATGCTCTGAACGGAACTGTTTTATCTAAAGCAAAGAACCATTAAAAATTAGCTGTCGTCTTTCCACACTCTTCTCTCCTTTCTCATTCAGATACAGGGGCCTTGATTTATGCATGCCTCAGAAAAGAGGGGGATGCTGAATTCTCCTCAAAGAAAGCAAACTGTACAGAGGAAAGAAAAGCAGCAGTCAAGGCATCTGCCCGGCAATTAAAATCTTTTGGACACCCCTCGAATCTTCGTTGTTATACTAGTTACTAGTTTGTGTATTACTTAAAACAAGAGATTTAACAAAAGAGGTATGTTGCATTGTAATTATTTTTTGGCATGTAAAATCCAAGTTTTGTTCAATGCTCATCTTGCCAATTCAAACCAGTTTCTATGGATTCTGCTTATGTCAGATCAGTTTCACAACAAATCTATATCTATTACACAAACCAACCGCAGAATCAAACGCTCCATGTTTGAAGACCAGCCAGCTCCTCCTACTAATCCCTCTCCCATCGCATGCCACTTTCCCAAAGTCGGAGTCACTCCTGAGGTTCCTGGGGAGCTGAGCAACCTCAGGGAGGAAGAGAAAAGCCAGAGGGAACAAGGGTGGTGCACTGGATCCCATTACCACCTATGGTGATGTTCGGTGCAGGTTGGCTGGGAGAACCAGCCTCACAAAGGCTTCTGATTATGGGAAAGTCGTCATGCCCTGGAGCATCTGGGAGGCGTGAGAAGAGGGGATAAGATATGAAAACATGACATGCTTCACTGTTTGGCTCGGCTGGAACAATATACTCCTCACGTTTTCTCACCCTTTTCTCATCGCTATGTTTGATCTCCTAAAGGTGGTACACCTCTAAGAGCAGGAACGGCGTAACCAATGGCTCAACAGCACACAGGAATGTCCTTAACTATACAACTGCCTTTTGAAGTGTCACTGCATTCAGAGTTAGCCACTGATATGCCCACCAAACATACCAGGCAAGCACATAAGGCTTCCAGTGAAATTCTCTCCATTACACATCGCTATTTCAGTCCACATACTTTCTCATGAATGTAATGAGATGGCATCTGATAATTTGCCTGCAACAAGAACCTGAATAAAGTTGCCATAGATACTAAAACCACAGAAGTCAACTTTGATTTCAAGTTTTGCAAGGAATAAATACGGATCTTGCAACACATCACTTATTGAAGTGATTATGCAAGGTATCAACACCAACTTGACAAGGCAGTGGATCTTTCATCACTCATACTTAACACCAATAGAAGACACATACAAGTTCACAAACACTTTCTGGCTACTCTACTAAGTGAATGTACAAATGCATGTTAGAGGATTTCATGGGATGAGTTCTATGGAGCATTGTACAAATTAGAGTTAAAATGCTTTGCAGGCATTTATTTATTTCTAAACATCTAAAATCTGCATTGAATACACTACCTGTCGCGCAAAGGGCGATGAAAGTTTGCACATGTTTACGGATCAGGTCCAGCTTATCCTCAGGCAGCGGAAGTTTCCTCATAATGTGTTCAATAAAGTCATTGGGAGTGACAGCAGCCAGGTTCCACTTCAATTTGCCCAGGACAACCAGCTCCCATTCCTGTAAAAAGGTAAGGAAAGAAGCAAAATCACTATGGATCCCAAACCTGAATAATTTGCGTGATCTGAATCCATTTGCTGTATTTGAAGTATTTAGATCTATGCATTCAACTGGAGTGACAAATTGCATCCTAGAAGTTGACAAGAGCTAAATATCTTGTGAAGACACAGGATGTTGGGGTAACATTCTATATCAACCATTCAGAGAGAAGTTTTAAAATTGATTTACTAGAGATGAGGTACTAATTATGTTCAAACTCTGCTGTTACTCATTAATATGTTATTTCTACACATTTGAACCCGTTTAGATCACACAAAATCTAACCTCAGTAAAGCTCTGGGACCTCCAGGACATGGTTTGGCCTTGGCTACGCAAAGCTACAAGCGGAAATCCTGAAAGCTAAAAGCCTGAATGCAGGCACACTTGAGTAGAAAAATGGGTCACTCTGATTGCCTAGTCACTTCACAAAGACTGTCTAGCATCAGGTACTTTCCTCCTTAGCATATAAACATAATTCTGAGATTCTTTTATAGCCATCTGTCCAGTCAGAAGAAGTTGAATTAGTTCAATATTGGACCTGCTATTAGCCCATTTGCAACCGCAAACAAATCCAAAATGCCGCATTAATCCAAAAATATTCATTTGTAGCCTTGTTGTATTTAAAAGGCTTGCAAGTAGATTTAGCTGTAACTTCAATTGAAATAACAAGGCTCAGTTATGACCTTGAATATGACTGTCAAACACTGCCGATGATGCTATTTAGTCTTTTGGGGGCTCTCTTGATTCATAGCATGAACTTGCTTTGGCCTAACTCACAGTGACGAATGTACACGTAAGATGCTCAGCCATTTGGTTTTAATCAAGAAGACAGCATCCTTCAAATAACCACTCCCCCTTCATGTGAACTGGGGTGAGTAACAGAGGACCAAATGACTAATTCGGTAAAACTGACATTTGCTGGAACAGTCCTTATTACTGAGCGCTTGCTGAGATGGAGGTGATTTTCTCCACAAATGAACCACATACACTTATTCATGAGGTGACCAAATACTTATTGCCATTACATTCTGAGACATGCAGTAAGCCCTTTACAACTGCTCTAAAGCACAGAGAAAATATTACGCTGAACTTATTCCCCGCAACAGCTTTTTTAGTGAGCAAGAATACAATGGCAGCCATCCGCTGATACATGATTTCTCCACTTCCTCTCTGCTGGATTTCACTGGTGAGTGACTCACACAAAAGTACAAACAGCTACATGTTCCTGTCTGTTCTCTTCTCAGGGGAAGGGCCTGATCTGAACATGTAGCTTGATATGACATATTGGAGCCACGGTTGTTCAAAACCATTGACTCCTGGTACACCAAGAGGGGGATGATGGAATGTAGAGGCGTTCTCCAAAAGAAAACCAATTATGTAAAATTGAGCCTTTGCTTTCTGTCACTTTGGATCTGTAAAGTTCGGGGATCACTTTGGTGTGTTGCTTTGCCCTTAAAATGAAAATTGTGTCAACAACAACAACAACAACAAAAAGATATGTCTGTTATTTTCATACAATAAATGTCCATGAGGTCCAATCAATGTTGTCACTTTGATTGCTTGGAAAAAAACAGCTGAAACATTCTTCAAAATATCTTTTTTTGTGTTCTGCAGAGGAAAGAAAGTCATACAGGTTTGGAAATGATGACAGGTTACTGTCCTAATGAAGTTCTGGCAACTATAGAAGGCTAAACACTACATAATTATATATAAGCAAATCATTGAGTACTGTATTTGTGTACATCTCCAACTTTGGCCATATTCTGAGCATACAGTTAAACCTTTATGATGCCATAAATCACCACAAACACCACTTTTAAGTAACTTAAGGACAAATTGTGTTCTGTGGGTATCATCTCAGCAGTCCAATATCGTCTCACCATTGCTCTGAGGCCAGCCCTAAATTCAGTCACACTCTCTTGCAACACAATCTTGATGCAGTGAACCCACTTCCTCTTTTTGACTCGTACCTCCAGGTTTCTGCGGTTTCATTTACAAGAACTTCTTGCCAGCTAACGAGGGCAAAAATGAAGAATGTGATTGTGACAGCTGATCTTTGGGTTTTCTGCATCTCTTGGAGTTTGTAGACCAGCAGAAGCTCCACAACAATAAAAGGCTGGGGTGGAAAAAACAGGAGGATCCCCACAGCATCAATTTTCTGATGACTCATGAATAAAATCATTTTTATCTTTGGCTTGAACTTCAAGAGCACTGCACATTTCCATCAAAAAGACAATGCTGAACCAGTATAAGAGCTGAGGGAAAACTCACCAAGTGCAGGCGTAACATGCCACACTCTACCGTTTTTCCTCTTGACACTGAGTAATGAGTAATTTAACAGCATATTTTGCTTTAGTGTCTACGGTTTTTCCACTGAAACAATAATTTATTCATATAGTTAATCTATGCATAAATAAATGAGAAGAAGATGAATGATGATAATCCAAAGATGATGACTATTTACTTAAATTCACTTGACTGTAACGCAATATCCATTCAACATATACAGGTGGAACAAGACCTCAGCTGATGTAGCTGCATAGTTGCCACTAGATGGCGTAATAGCCCTGTGATGCATGGAAACACACTCTTAATACCCTTTAGTTGATATTTGGATGTGGAGAACATCCATCAGACGGCAGAATATTTTGTCAAACAGAACCTAGACTTTGCTTTAGACTACTTTTAATTCTCACGTGGCTTTGTAAACACACACAATATGAATAAATGATTCCATCACACATTACAGTAGCCTAAATTAGATTTCAATGACATTAAAAATATTTAGTATTTAGCAGCATGCACTGTAGATATTAAAGCAAACATGAACATTTGGCGATTCATATTTGGGGAAATTGTGGAGAAAGTAAGTGAAGAATTATCTAGCACTTCCTACAGGTAAGTTAGTAAGTTTTGCAAAGAGTTTATTGGGTGCTTACCAGAAGTTCCTGCGGTCTGATTGAGTTATCAGTGTAGATGCACAGCTTCTCTGCAGTTAATGGACGCGTCTCTTTCAATTTAGACGCAAGAAACATGCACACAGCTCCGAGCAACTGCAAGTTACATTTTCTTGTTGGTACCACCGCTAAAAATCGGTCCAAGTAGTTCATAGCCAGTGGAAAAACCTCTTCCTCGCATTTCTGTTCCTCGCAGACCTGGAAAAGGGCAGGGCATAACTTAATAAGTTGAGAGGAAAAGATGCACGTGGCGCAACAAAATTAGTCTTAATTTATATGACTCACAATGACTATATATATGCAAAATAATTATCACGAGAGAACGAAATATGCAGGACTGTCCATCAGTGGCATAGAAATGAGGTTGTAAATCGTTACTGTAACATTAGAGATGGTTCCAAAAAATGTGCAATTCCTGTCTCGTTGTAGTTATAAATGTATACATTTAATGGATGAAAAGGGGACTCTAACATCTTTGTCAATAGACTCACATTCCTTTGGTTCATTCAGTAAGAAATGAATTCAAGTCACAATCACCCGAGCCAAAAAACACCCATGCAACACAGTACGGGATCTGCTTTTTTTAATTCGTCATATTTTCATAAAATATTTAAAAATATAAATAAATTGTCTACGTCCACTATTCGCATCTCTAAATATTCACCAATCCTTTTCACATCATTCCCGACAATTGACAAGTCATTACATCGATGTTTTATATGATAAAAACGAGATTTCCTAAACGAAGTAGCATGCGGTCTTAGATGAGTGCGTCACCATCGGACCGAAATATTTTTTTCAAAAATTTTTATAAATTCTCCTGCTCGATTCACTTGACAATTCAAGACATGAAAATAAAGCTAAGGTCCTCATCTAACGTTTACAATACTCAAAGATTAGAAATATGAAAGATTCTGACAAAAAACGAACTTAATTCCAAGGCTATAGACTTCGGTCAGCATGGATTAAGAAGAAGCGGGCCCTCGCCCCTTCCGCAACCATATTTCAAAAAATTTTACAAAATTATAGAAACGTAATTCCCAATAAATTCAACCATAATTATATACCTTAAACGCTCATTTATCAAGTCGTGCACACGTAAAGAGTTGTTACGATCATTTTGTTACGATAAAGTTGTTGAGAAAGAAAAAACAACATGGCGATGGTTAGATGTAGCACAGCGGCAAGTATTGAAGTGCATACGTGTGCATGGAAATATTTATCCTAAAAATAAATAAATAACATTAAGCACGATTCTGTCCACTGTGTTAACGGAACCAAAAACTTTAAGAAATATGCGCTTATGATCACTGACATATGTCGACAACCTTCATCCCCCAGCAAATCTAATCGTGAACTTGGTCCAAAATCAGCGCGTATGACTGCAATAAAATAAATAGCCCCGACAAAATCGGATCTGCCCTTTCGGAAATATTAAAGCAACTCCTTTAGTTGCGTTCCACAATGCTTACATGACAGAATAAAGGAGAAAACACTTTGCGAGACGTTTTGCAGATAAGCACGGAAATGATCGTATATGTACAAACCTCCAACATCCAAGTCGCGACCATCCTCCGCATAAAGGGCTGAATGTCTTTCTGAACGCATTTAAAATATGAACACTGGGGAAGAAACCTCTCCTCGATGGTCAACAAGCTCTGTAGGACCCTGTCATCATATAGAAGATTCGGGTCAGGACGGGCTCTTACAATGGTGTCCATCTCGAGACAAAGCAGTTCCATGATTGTTAAAGTCCTTTTCGATCTCGAATATATATATACCAATAGTGAAATACAATGCTTGCGAGAGATCAAAAGGTGCAGAAAGGACTTTTCGGACACATAAAATCAGTCTACAGGGCTGTCCAGGTTAGTCCTGATCCTTTTGCAAACTTTTCCGCACTAGTCTTTCTCTGCTCTGCCCCTCTCACTGCTACATTTGAGGTTTGCAGATGTAAGGCTGTGTGACGCTTCACAGCTCTCAGCTATTATTGGCCAGACGCAACAGACTCCGTGTCTTCCTCTTCATTTCCAACCCTCTTGCTCTGCTTATCAAATAATCAATAGCCTCCACAAGATGGACAGAAAGACAAGATTGGCTACGCAAAACTCATGTGCAACTATTTCAATGACGTTGGGTAAACTTAAACTGTTTTTAAAAAGTGGTTTATTTCATTTAATTGTATCATATGGTGGATAAATAGTGGTGTCAGGCAGACATTTGACCAAATTAACCCAACAAATGGACAAAAGCCTTTCTTTTTGACTTTAATGACACTCAAACGTCACCCTCTTCATTACAAAGTCAAAATAGAGCTATATCTTGCAGAGCAGCAACGCCTGTGGTCAATGAGATAGCTTTCTAGGAAATGCAGCGAAAGCATGAAGCAACTCTCTCTCTCTCGTCAAAGATAGCAGCTGAATGATAGTTATTCTCCTGAGCTGCCCCCAGTGTATTATATAAAGCATTAGATATAGCATTGTCTCTATTTAGGACCGAAAAACTAAGCCTCAAAAGAAGAAGTGAGCACTCCAAAATTGTGATCAGCTATAACACGCAGGTGACGGATTTCAAGATGTAGGCTATAACGCACTCATTCATAAAGTCATTTAAGTTGCAAATGAGCAGTTTAAGCTTTATAATAGGGGGGTGAGAATTAAATGGTATGTCTTCAAATACATATGGGTTATTGATCGAGGTGCATCTCAAGTCATGATTCCGAACAACTCAACCGCAGCTATGTTAGCTTTTGCAACAGTTCGCTTTCAACACTTGTAAATGTGATAGGAAATGTCTCTTTAAAACCTTTTTTTTTCTCGCTGTAGGTTGTTTCCTCCCCTTTTGTCGATTTGCATAGCCAATAGTTCTTCTGCGCGCTTTCGGATTGTTACTGGGCAGACTTTGTCTGTGGAAGTTCAGAAAGAGCCCAGAAGAACCTAATCTATTTTACCGATCACCTGGTGAATGTTGCTCCTTCTCAGAGTCTGCCGCACACAGATGGCATGGAGAAATTTATACAAATCCAGCCGAGCGACGGCAGTTCAATCTGAGCGATGCTTTGATGCTCTCATGGGCTGTTTTAATTATAAGGAGCGTATCCTATCAGATGAAATGATTCTGGTTACAATTTATGCAGGGCAAATAAAGCAATAAAATGTCAATAATATATAGGTCATAATTTTCAAAGTTAGTCAGCCCACAAATTTCTATTTTTCCTTTTATTACAGTACTTCACCCTGTCCAAACGCAATAGGTAGGCTGTAATAAATCTAAATGAACAGAGCAAGCGCAAATGATGCCTATCAGCTACAGCATCAAATTTTGGGATAATGAAGCAATTGAAGTGACTTAAATACTGAAACATGTAGTCAATTCATTTCCTTCTTAAAACATCCGCGTTCCTTATGTAAACTGCAGTGTTACCCACACACACCCGACACGTGAAATGTCGGTAATGCAGTGGGTCTCAAGCTCCAAATGCCGCATTAAGTGGTTCAAACAATGTGAGCTAGGAGTCATAATAACATCAAGGATGCATCCTTTTTCATTGCAACGATATAAAGCTGTCCTTTTCTCCTGGGAGGTTATCATTCAAATGTTCTTCTTTAATAAAACGATATGCTAATACATTAGTCAAATAATCCGCGATGGGACGTTTTAGATCAACAAAAAACATGAATGTTTTTTTTTTTTCTTATTACCATAAAATATACATGTACATTTATATAATATTGGTCTAAGTGTGTAACATTTTGACTCCGTGGTGTGTAATTCAAACCCTCATCTATAAATCAGCTTGGGATCCATAAGACATTCAACAAGGCATATATTTCTATATATAACGTCCAAAAGAGCCTGTCTGGGGTCCGAGTCTCTATCCTAACCTGACCATGCTGTTTTTTCGCTTGAATAATGACGTCACACAAGCTCTGCTTCTGGTCGAAGCAGTTCATGCTATTTCCCGGATGCCTGCAATTAACGCGATATCCGTGAAGACACACCCAAAGAAGGTTTGCTAGATCCTCCAAATGTCATGGTTGATTTTACATTTAAGTTTTTCACACATTACCCTAGATGTTTTTGTCAATGGAAACTCAAAGACCTTTGAGTTTCAATAAACCAAGGAAGCATTTATGTGTGGATAATAAGAAAATGAATTTTTGGACACAAATATTTACTTATTTACAGTGGTCTTTTCACTTAAAACGATAAGATATTACAGCAATAATCTACTGCTCTGCACAAACACTCGCTTTATATGAAACTATTGTTGAAACTAAGCCACAAATATTAAGAAATTTTTCTAGTTTACTAAACATATTTTTCTAGAAGAATATGTCAGCAAAATTTAAAAAAAAAAGAAATACTTTAGAAAGGAGATCTTCCTGTAAACATGTTTAACCTGTTTGTTTGTTTTTTTACATTTCAGACCATGGTTACTAAATATCATTTTAGATTTTTTTATTGTACTACATTATTCACAAAAATAATATCCACATTCAGTTAATTCAGTTTTATTTCATTGCTTTTAAACATTATTATTATTTAGATTATTGTTTAATTCACAAGGAGTTCTGCTTAATTAAGCAATTAAACTAGAGAGAGAACAATAATCCATATAATAATCACAGTTTTTTAAATATATATGTATATTCAATTACAACAGATTTTATTAAATTCCTGTAACATTCTCTGAACAAAATTCATTTATTTCCTGGAGAATCAAGTCTTTGAATAAACAGATGGCCATTCAACGGGCTTATAACTGTTTAAAAAGTACATGCATTTTTTAAAAAATCATCAAGCAGCAAACGTGTCTTTACAATAATAGCATATTAAAACTGAATTTTTAGTCAAAAGGCATGAAAAGAGAATAACAAAATAATAGTTTTCTCACAGTTATAATGTCGTGGTTGAGCAACTGCAGATGTCCTTACTGGATGAAAACAACAGCACTTAGCCATCCATCACAAAAATATTTGATATGCTTCATTAATTGACATAGATTACAATTATTGTAAATGGCAACTACTGGTTGAAACGGCTATTGACAAAACAAACAAAAACAAATCGTCTTTCTTTCAACTAACCATGAGGATCAAATATCTCCATTTAATTCTGTACACTAGTCATTCATTTAGCTTAACCGAAAATGCCCAAGAAACCTGCTCTCAGATACTTTCAAATATTAATACATTTTTAAACAAATATTACTATTTTATGTTTTTAAATGTTCAGAGGGGAAAATGTGCAAATATTTTTTAACAATTATAATTATTTTAGATAAGTTCCCTCTGTGACTTTTTATTACCAATTCATTTACATAGATTTGCTCGCCTTAAATGTTTCATATTTCACATTCACTGGGACGAAAGAATTTCATTAAAATTCACTTTAATCTTACAAACTTAAGTTACATTAAAAAAAGTCTTATTGTTGTCTGAAAATGTCTTAGTTTTGCCAAAAAATGGAGTGAAGTCTCCAAAGGTTAATAACAGTTTGATAGATGCTGGTGGGGACCTTGTAACACTGCTTCTCAATGCTATCTTATTTACTCTCATAAAACCACAACAGGTGCATCAGACCTTAGGAAATAACCGTATAGTGAATTATCAAGTAGCAGCAGTCACAAAATAGCTTCAAGCTTATCTCCTGATTGAAAAAAGAGTGACTTAATATTACTAGAGGAATCTATGTTATTTTTACCCCATCATCATTACAGACATCAAAAGCCAACCTGGACAGTGTGTTGACAGACATCTTCTTCAGACATAGTCTGTCTAGTCTAAAATGGCAATGTAGATCCCTGTCAAAACCCCCCAACATTACAGCATTCATACACCCCGACCTGTCAAAATGGGGGGCTCGACATGCACAAAGACCCTTCACCTTACAAGAAAGATCCAATATTCCTCTAACAGGTACGTGTTTTCTTTGTAACACACCAGCACATTTTATATTGGACAGCACAGCTACTGCTGTCTTCCTCTCCTCTGTGCCTCTCATATCACAAGCCCTTGAGTTTGTCACTCACGCAACAGCTGCTGGCTGATACTTTACCATTCCAGTGCCCATTTTTCCTTTCTCCCTCCAAGCAAAGAACCCACACAGAGAAACAAAAGCCTTGTTGGAGAATGCAAGGACATTTCGGGGGCAGGTTATGTCCCTCAAGAATTTGTCAGCACAAAAAATACCATTCTGACTTTGCATGGCTGACTCTTCCATTACTGGGAAAACATCCTGAGAAGTTCCACCTGGGAGCAAAGCATACTTCAGCTTTGTCAACAATGTAGCAGTCGAGATCAAACACCCTTTGAGCAGAAACACCACTTTTTCCTCTCCTCTATCTCGAAACCAACTTGAAACTAAATGAACTTTTGTGTTATGCACGGAATCTTCTTACTTTCAGCTAAAAACCACTTGCACTGATCCAAATGCAAGCTAAACACATTCACTTTGCAGTTTTGTTTTAATCGTGAGGGTCCCAGTCATGTTCTCCTGCAATCCCACACTCACACCTGCGCTGTGCGCACAAGGTATAGCATCTTGAGGTGGGTTTTCGCCTCGGTTGCTCTAGTCACCTATTTGTGTTTCGGATAAGGACCTGTGGGTCCCCCCAGAAAAATCAGGTGGGGTAAAAGAATAGATGTGAGAGAGATCGTCTGCAAATTCTCACGTTCAGGCTTCAGGTGTCACCTGATTTAGGGTGCTAAGTAATAGTGCTAACCATATATAACCTAAAAACACTTCAGAGATGATACTTACTCAATATGTAAGTAACCCAAAATTACAGTTCTGTCATTATTTACTCACCCTCATGTCATTCCAAACCTGTTTGACATTGCATTTTCTGTGAAACACAAAAGAAGATATTCTGAAGACTGTGCAGGTCGCTCTTTTCCATGTAACTACAATGAATGGGGGACTGAGCATTTGAAGCGTCAAAAAGGACCATAAAAGTGGTCCAAGTGCTCTGGAGTTTTATTATAGCTCTGTGTGAGAAAAAGACAAAATAAAAACAAAACTATATATATATATATATATATATATATATATATATATATATTAAACACTCCAACACGCCTTTTTAAAAAAACCTATTTATTTAAAAGTAAAATTCCTCAAATTGAATTGAATAATCCTTATGTATTTTAATTGAATAACTGAACAATCCTTAATCAATTAAAATATGTAAGGATTATTCATTATTCAACGTAAATCTTAAAAAAGGAGTTTTCTACCTCTCTCATTAATGGAGTTAATGAGAGAGCTAGCGATGTTCGATTGATGAACAAATGATTCTTTTAAAAGTGCAATCTTTGCAATGAATCATGGTCCAAATGATTCATTCACAAGTTAGAGTAGTTCAACTCATTGATCCACTGATTCAGTCACTTACAGGAGGGAAAGATTATCAGTGAATAATGGCTTCAATTTTGATGAGTTGATCACACAAAGCTGTCGTACAACTTCAAAAGACTTGTATTGCCATGTACAAATCATATGGACCCCTTTTTGGAGCCTTAAAGTGATTTTTTTTGTTCTACAGAGTGGAAAAAAGGGATACAGGTTTGGAATGACATGAGGGTGAATTGGATGTACTGCTTATATATTACCAATGAAGGATCTTAAAGGTTCAATGATAAGCCCCCATTCAGGTCTCCCCATCAGCAAGGGGCATTACAAATCATCTAGCCCTCCATCACGATTACCCTACCACACATGAATTCGCAGCACAGCCCCACACTTGAGTCCGGCTGCAATAATCTGATCCTTTTGGGAAATTCTAGTGTCAGGTATAATTTACGATCCGTATCTTTCAAGTTCCCCCTGCCTCGCTGCTGGCGTCAAACCCCGGGAGCCACCGTGTATGCGTTTGAAACGTGTCTCTTGCTATCTCGCTCGCTGAGGCACACAAAGGTAAAGGGAAGCTTAACATCCTGGGAAAATCTCAAACTGAGTGAAATTACCTTGATCCAAAGATTCCTGCCGCATACCAGCTCGATGAACCCATAACACACCACAGTAGAACAGCTGAGAGAGATAAAGGGCAGTACAGAGAACGATAGAGTAAAAAAAAAAAAAGAAACAAAAAATAATGAAATATTGAAATAGATGCAAAGTTGACTATAAACAGATTTTCAAGTATTGCAAAAGCACATTCTAGACCAGGTCCCCCAATATATGAAGTGAATTGATCAACGTGTGACATCAATGGTGATCCACAGCACCTCCCCACAGGACAGGCCCATGATTCTGTTTGGGTTTATTTAAGAAGGGTGGAAGTTGTTTTGGCTGTGATTCTATTGTGTGAACTTAATACTAGAGGGAAATTTTCAGGGATTTGTGGAATTGCAGATTTTAATATCAGACACAACAGACACAGTACTGTCGGATGTTGCATTCTTTTAGTGAGTGTGAATCTCCTGTGATTCAATTATGCATTCTGTAAACTTGGGCTTCATAAAACTGGTTGTTCACATCTTGTTAACCTAAAACGAACCAGTTCTCATCAAAATGCTGAAATAAACAGAAGACTTTATAAGAGGTTCATTGCCTCTACTTCCTAAACCTGAAGATAAATCTGGACTGCTGAAGGTGCAATCAGTCCTAGAAATTGATCTGTATGTAAAACGAGAGGAGAAAATATAACTAATTAGAGAACATGTTTAGATTAACATTAACGTATGAAAAGAAAGTGTATGCATAGGCGGAGGGTGAACTAACTCTAGGGTAAGGCTAAGGAGATGTGCTCCTTCTTTAAAAACACATTTAAATAGAATGAAATGAAATAGTTTCAAGCAGAGCTGGCTCTGGTTTCAAGTTACTGGTCATCTACACAGCATAAACGATTCCGCTAAATTATTTGTTATTAAAGCAGTTAAGCTCACAAACCACTTTAATTTGAACAGAAAAGCAAGCATAATGTATATGTGGTTTGGCATGGCAGGCAATTGGAATAACAAATAATCATTGCCATACCTAATGCAGTCAAAGAAAAAGTTTTATTCAAATTCTGAATAGATGATACATCAACAAATTCACAGCTGTAATTCAACCAGATTCGGGCCAAACCAATTAGCTATTTGGGAAGAAAGCGCCTTTATAATCACTAAAATGCTGTCACTCATCTCAATTCATTGCAATCTCGCAAAGTTCCGCAATAATTAATGAAGCTGATTGCTCAATGAATCGCGTATTTAACACAAAATATCCACACTTTGTTTGCTTTAAGTTAACTTATAATCAGAGGATTTGAGAGCGAGAACTCAAGAACTGGACTCAAACTTTTGAGAGGTTTTGAGATGTGACTGGATTCTAATTCACATTTACATTTAGTCATTTAGCAGACGCTTTTAACCAAAGCGACTTACAAGTGAGGAAAACAAACAAGCGGTTCTTCATGAATTGGCAAATAGACACAGGAAGTGCTCACAATACAAGTTTCATACATTGCTCAGTACCATAAGCTAGAGTAGGAAGGGAAAAGGGAAGGATAGGTTTTTTTGTTTTGTTTTTTATGAGGGGATTAAGTGTTCACGGAAGAGATGAGTTTTCAGCTGTCTCTTGAATATTGCCAGGGATTCTGCGTTCCTGATGAAAGTAGGTATCTGGACATTGAGTTCAAGATCACAACAGATATGTTTGTGGTTGGCTACATTGCTCAATGCTGCAAAACACGCTGTAAATAGAAACCTTTGATGCTTTCAAGAGAGCAAATACCAAATCGGTTTCTCCAATATGCTATTATTATAGAGAAAGATCCTAGACCAACAGTTATGTGCAGCTTTTCCCTCTAAATGCAATCAAAAGCAGCAGCAGTCAGTGGTTTGAGTAAGAATATTCCAAGCTTGTCTCAAGCCAGGAAAAGGCTAATCCTTGACTAGCCTTACAAATGCTCCGCCTACGAGTACAGAGAATGTGAAGCTATCTCCATCTTAAGCGGATTGCCACTCGAGTCCCCCCAGGAATCGGGTTTCCTTTAGGACCCTGTGTGATCCCATTGGTTCAACAGGCTTTTAATGGGCAGTATTTCTAGCGACTGATTATAATTCCTGCAAAATCACATGATTTACATTGCGTAAAATGCGTCATAAAGACCATTCATGTATTTTAAATTGGTTCATATACTAGTATATAACTGAATCTATAGGTTGTGAAATCATTTCTTGTTCTTACTGTTTATTAGTTAGCTTATGTACTAGCATAGCATACATTTACCCGATTAGCCTGCTAGCTTGGCTTATATTGTATTAGGTATGTTTTTTGCTTCCAAAAAACTTCTATTTCCAGTTTCTTTTATTAATACATAGGCATTCATTTTATATTTCAAGCATATTGCTTGTGCACTTAATGTAATAAACATCTTACGGCAATGAAATAGGTTATAATTAGTCATGACATGACGATAACAACTTTTGATCAAGCATTACTACCTGGGTGCTAAAAGAGACCTGATTCCTGGGGGGGACTTCATTTCTCATGACAACGCTACTGATACTGAAGTTAATACCAATTCCTGTACCGTTTCTTTTGTTTTTGCCTTCAAATTAAATATTCACATTCTCCATAGCATTGTTTGCAGAGAAGAGGAGCTATTGTATTGCATGGTAGTTTTATGTTTTCTCTGTAGTTTTCCAGAGTTTTGTTCATAATGTATTACCTTGAAAACATTGTCACGCTGCTGCTTCAACCGTCACATGGAAGAAATATCAAAATAAAAATGTGTGTTCAACAAGCTGAAAGAAGTCGATCCATTTCTTTGTTGGAAACATTTTTGTAATACAAGTTTTATTGTTTCGTTATAAATATTCACATTCCCATGGCCACGGAGGGAATCGGAGATTGTGGTTCACATTCAGTGGACAGACACAATCACACTATTGTTTATAACTTTATTTTAAACACGACAACAAAGATGAAATCCCTAGAAGCTTGTGAACAGTTTTGTCATGGTTGCATGCACAATTGACTGTTCGAAAAGACCCGTCCCCTTTAGTTACTGTTGCTATGTCCGACAAGCCATGCTTTCTCACGCCACACATCATGTTCTCACAGTGAAAAATACATTGCGGAGCAAAGAGTACACTGACATACATATGAAACAGTTTTATATTTAATATATTGTAATTTTTTAAAGAAGTTTAAACATTAAATAGCGTATAGTGTCTCTTTAATGTGTCGTGACAGATCGCTGCTTCTTCAAGCGGCTCGTGAACCAATCATCTCTTCATACTAGTTCATTTATAGCATCAAATAAACAAGAATGAACATCAGAAGGAATGTTGTTTCAAGCATGGAAAGACGTGAATACATGCAGGCTTTCAAGTTCAAGTTCACCAACGTTAATCTACTAACTACTGCTTTGTTGAACAAAATGGCAGATTCGGGGTTATGATTGGTTAGCTCGCCTGTCAATCAAACTGCTTGCGAAGGGTCAATCCACAAGCCGACAAACTGTGAGAGTCATACTCTCAAATGTAATGTTGAAACAAAACAAAATATAAAACGTATTTTATTAATTACTTTATTGAGTGACAGGCAGTGGGTTTAAAAGATTTGCTATCTGGTGTCTTCTCGTCACCCCCTCAACCTGCTTCCCTACAACGAGGTACATTGAACGATGATGTGAGTTACTATGGCAATTTTCAATGCAGCATGAAAGACGTACAATGGCAACATTTTCACAATCACAACAGAAAAACAAAACGCTGCTTTAATCTCCCAAGCAGAAAGGCAACGCAATCCTCCTAATACGCCGTCTAAGCAAGTTACCCAGAACTCAACACGGCGTGCGTCAGCTTCACATTCTTTATATGTCAGCAGACTTCTTATTCAGACCATCGTAGAGTGTAAAAGCTTTGAATCTGTTTTCTGCACTGTTCCGCACATGAGCACTTTTTTCTAAAAATGTATCCATGGTGAGAAGTCTTATAATATTGGTACAGAATATATTATATGCCAAGCACTGAGGCTTCCAAGACTTTTTTTTTTTTTTTTTACTTAAAATGCACACTAATAAAAATAAGGATCATGCATTGATAAAAATTAAATCTATTTAATCATATATGGTAGTCAGACATTCCTTAGACAGCCTCCTGCATAGAAACATTTAAAATTGACAGCATGCCTGTGTAAAAAATAGTGATATTATGGATCGCTCTGCACTGAGCAGAGAATGAAAATGATGAAGCAAACTGAGAGCAGGGCAAACTGGGTTTTCAAGTCACTTAGAGAAAGGCAAGTTTCTAGCTGAATGCACCTGTTTGCCAAGTGCCAATTTGCAAAAAATGATCTGCTCTATCATAACCTCAACATCTTGCTCCAGCAAGACAAAATGTGTGACTCCGTTTGTAAGCAAAAAATATATTCTTACATATTCTGCCTTTATGGCACCCGGTGAGAATCTTGTGCTTAAAATAAGTACCACACACCACAGATATAAACACACTGCCTGAAAGGTCTGAGTGGTACTATTCTGGCCTTACACTGTTTGTTGTGTTTGGAGTGATTCCAAGTCATTTTAGATATTTATCAAATGATACCTCTATTTGAAGGGATTCGGTTCTGTATTTCCCTTTTCCGTTTCCTGAAAACATTCCCTCTGTGTTGCTGAAAACAGACGCCGATGTAGAGTTTGCTCACACCTGCTAAAATTTCATTCGTCTCCATAACTGAAATATTTAACAAATATAACACAATGAATAAAATTTACAAAAAATAACACAATTAAAGAGGAAGTTATAAAATACATATGTTTACTGTTTATTATGAAGATATCATTTAATATTATATTATTAAATTCCATAAAGAAGAAGATTCACAGTTTCAGAATTTATTTTAGGAAATCCTAAAATAAAAGGATTTGCTGAAAGGAAAATCAATAAAACCCTGATTAGTTACAAAACATATGTGTATTTTTGCCGTTCAGTGCTACCTGCAATGATGACGGCATTATATTATATACATAACAACTTTTCATTTCATTTATTGGAGTAAATATGCTAGGGATATACAGAGCTAAACAGTTAAACAGAGTTTACTTTATGGAAATCAGCAGCAGCATGATGCGCTGACTAACAATAGGTGTGCGGATAGAAACAGTTTACACTAAGAAATTGCAAGTAAATTTCTCAAACAATTACAAAGAAATGGCATGTTTAATTAAACATTAACTTATACATGACATTTTGAAGAAAACCTGAAATTGTAATTTCTTGTAAGAAGTTTTCCAATAATCTTTCTTTACAACTTTGAAAAGTAATTTTTACAGTGAAATACATATGAGCAACCAACAATACAGCAACTTGGCGACCTCCATCTTAAGTGCAACAAAACCACATGCTTATATTATAAATATAATCCCAATCTTTTCATTTCATACATATGTTTTATATCAGTTTTTACTGAACATTTACAATCATGTGTAACAAAACAAGTACATTCTCATTCATATTTCATATCTTTTTTCATATATATTAATAGAATAATCCCTAGGTCACAGCAACAGAATCAGCTTTATGCTGGTTTTAACGTCAAACTTTAGCATGCAAAAATCCTACGCTAAGTTCAATTTTGAAACTGATAAAATTAGTTCATAGTCTAAGAAAACATCTTGATACAGTAGCCATGCTTACAGATATGCTTGCATAAAGCTGCAGAGGTAGACTCATTCTTAACTTTCTGCCCTGCTCCTGTCTACATTTAGGGTAGAGAAAGCCATTCATGATCCATTACCTCTGGAATTCCTCCACATAGTTGAGGAGCCAGTCCACATCACAGGCCGGCACTCACCTTTCAATCACTCCTCTGCCCTAATCACGTTAGCTCGTTTATAATCGCATTGCAATTACTGACAGGAGTGTGACCCTTGCTTTCCGCACTCCCAATCTAATACATGTGTTTCACCAAAGACAGAGGGATGCTTTGTGTCAGAGAAACAGGGGGAAATGGGGGGGAAAAGGAAAGAAAACAACACTGACATGCTGTGTCATGCAAGGGCTATAAAAAGGGATGCAGCCTTTTTCCTGAATCATTCCGGAGTTGAGAGCACTATTTTTAGCGAGGCAGGGGAGTGTAAACAGCGGCCGTGGCTGGAAACAGACCTGAAATCTTCTCCCTAACAAGGGCTTCAGGAGTCCGAAGTCCCCATTTCTTGCATCTTCCCCCTTCCTTTCTTTCATTCTCGCTCTTTCTTCCATTTGCCCCCACCCCATTCATCTCCCTGCTTGTCTCTCCAGGAAGGTAATCTCCGTTACCCTCCCTACATGCCGATTTCAGGATTCAGAACTGTCCACTTCAATCTGGGGGTGTGTATGCTAAGAGGCCATTCAATGTGAGAAGAGAAACTCTGCTGGGGACTGTGGGATGGAAATGCCTCACTCCCCCCGTTAATTTCTCTAGGGCTCGACTTCCACTCTCTGGAGCTTCCCAGCATGTCAAGGGTCAGCCCCCCCCCCAGACCTCCTGACTGATGGGTCAACCCCCCTGACATCCACAGAGCTCTCCATGAGAATGCCAGAAAGAGAGAATGGACAACAAGTTTCTAATGAACTGGGGAGGGACCAATCTGGACCAGAGCGCTCGGCCATAAAAGGTGCCTCGGAGAGACCGAAAGACCTTTAAATCCATGTCTGCTTCCACACTGCTTAGCTTGAGCAGTTCAGGAAGTTTACTGACAGTGAATAGAAGCAGTTATGCACAAACGAGCCATGGAGAAAAGCATTGTGGTGACAGCAGTAAAGCTACCTCTGAATTCCTACGCAGGGCTTGGGAGCATGGGAATGCATTAAGGGCTACGGCGGTCATGCCGCCAGAGCTTCAATCGGTCGCCCTTAGTCAAGCCTTCATGTGCACAATAGTAGAATTGAGTCTAGGGTCCATAAATGAGGTCAGAAGGGGAAAATAGTTAGTTCTAGAAAATAGCGCGGTTCTTTAAACTCCCTGTCACATGCTCCATCAAAACCATCATCTAGGTAATGTCGTTACATGTATCCAATTAGTGAAATCGGAACAGGGATAGTTACACCCTGAGCTGACCCTGTGAGAAGCACACAGACAAACAAGCACACAATTTTTTTTTAGCAAACATCAAATGGTGCTTAAATGCTTATTACATTTATATGCATTTAAATTTTTTCCTTTTTGTTTTGTCCACAAAATGGAAGTCAGTGGGTTTCTATAGTTGTCAAAAGTGCCGACTTCAGCACTGACGTTTTAATGTGACTGTTTGATTCGTAAACACCTCTGATTGGCCATTGTGTCAGTGATTGGCAATAATGATCAAAGTTTGAATGGATTTTGAAAGTGGGAGCATCGGTCCGCTGATAGACACCTGCTTTCAAATTCTCCCGTGTGTATCCTTGCAAGCTCTCGGCGAAGAGCATCAAAGATGTCTATTTACAACCTGTTTTTGAAGCAGTGATCATTGTAGCCAATCACAAACATATCTGATGAGCGCGTGAACACAATGGCCAATAAGAGGCGTTTAGGAATCCACTTAACAGTGCTCAAAGTCACATTATTAAGATTTTAGTACCTACTTGGCATCGAAGCTACTACTACTTTTGACAAAACTAGCGGGGTCCATGTAGTTTTTATTTATTTTTATTTTTATTTATTTTATTTTTATTTATGTCTCGCGGAAAAAAACAGTTTGGAGCGACAAGAGGGTGAGTAAATTATGACAGAATATAAATTTTTGGTGGAACTGTTCTTTTAAGGACTTAAACAAACAACGTATAAACTGCATCCTAGGATGGTATCAGAAGAGCAATGCTGGTGGTAGCTGCAAGCATGTAGACCATCTTCATTGCCAAGCCGTAATTATACCCAATAACACCTTTAACACAAGCAGGCTGTTGTTGTCGTCTCTCAGGGTGTGAGGTCAAGCATTTCCTGTGTCTATGAATGGTCGCCATCATTGGAATTGTCATGCTGTGGCTGCTGCCCTCCCCTAGACCATTCATTGAAGAGTCATATAAAGTTCGACATCTCTTTTCTCCTCCCTTTTTCTCGCTTTAATAGACCCACGCTTCCGTATACAGTACACGCCATTCATTGAACTTTGAGTGGCGCTCCAAAACAGAAATAAAAGTTCAGGCACATGAGTGTTTCTCAGCTTGACCTTGAAACCCACAAAAAAAAAAAAAAAAAAAATCAAAATTCACCTCAAATGCATTTCTGCTCGAGAACTCACAATGTGTCTGCTTTTTGAAATGTTCATTCAAAAATTAAATCATTTGTCCTCATGTCCTTCCAAACTTGTATGACTTGCATACATAAATTAATTAGACTAATAACTATTGATCTTTGCAACGGAATGAATCAATAATATATAGAATAAGCTGAACAATGACACCATTTTCTTTGGGAGCTGCTGTGGAGCCAAAATTTTTGCCAATTATTAATGTAAAGCTGCTTTGCCACAATTTGCATTGTAAAAAGCGCTATATAAATAAAGGTGACTTGACCTGACTTGACTTTATTCTGTGGTAGTGTTGTCAAAAGTACCGATTTGGTATCGAAGTTTTAAATGTGATGCTTTGAGCGCTGTTGAGCGGATTCGTAAAAACACCTCACACGCTCATCAGATATGTCTGTGATTGGCTACAATGATCAATGCTTCAAATCAGAGGTGTCTACGAATCTGCTCAACAGCGCTCATAGAGTAACATTTTTAAAATTTCAGTACCGACTTGGTATCGAAGTCAGTACTTTTGACAACACGATGCTGTGGAACACAAACGATATAAGGGTAGTCGTGGCCTGGTGGTGAGGGAGTCAGGCTTGTAATCTGAAGGTTGCCGGTTTGATTCCCAAGCCGGCAGGAATTGAAAGTGGGGATTGTGAATGAACAGCACTCTCTCCACCTTCGATACCATGACTAAGGTGCCCTTGAACAAGGCACCTAACCCCTAATTGCTCCCCTTGTAAGTCGCTTTGAATAAAAGCGTCTGCTAAATGATGAAAAATGTAATGTTGCCTCTGTCTTTGCATGTGTTTTGTTTAAGTGTCTGTGCAGGAGAAGATGTGGCCTGTTCCCGACTCAGCAGAGCCTATGATTGGTGTGTTCCTGATTGCTCCCGTCTGGGTTTGAGATTTATAAACACCTTCCCAACACTCTGAAAGGGCTGCCGAATGCGTGCCATTTGTTTTCCTCTGCTCTAGTCTTTAACCTTGTTTCGTTTTCTATGTGTGATATTCAGTTTTCTCTGATTTATAGTTTTGTTGTTTAAAGATTATTTTTGTATCAATTTAATTTAGGGGGAAGTTTTTTTTTTCTTTTTCATTTTCTTTATACTCGTTTATTCTCTGTTTTGGGCTTAGGGGGTTAGGGAAGTTTGTGTTGTCTTTTTTTGTGTATTTTCTTTTCAGGTAATTTAGAGGGTCTTAACATTAATTATTTTTGTTTGTTGTTTTGGCCTGGTCTACTCCTGAATTTAACCCCCATTTTTGTTTCTGTTAATTATTAATATTTGTGTCTACGTAGTTATAAATAAATGTTTTCATTTGAAAAAAAATATTGAGTGAGCACAAATTCATGGCCCTAGACGGTCGTAACATAAATTGGGGGCTCGTCCACAAGTTCGAGTTTGTCTTTGGCTTGAACAATTAAATTCGGTAAATAGCCTACAAATGGTTCATTCGAATTAATGAAATTTACCTTGTTTTCTATTTTCGTTTACCTTGGGATTTTCATGTTTAGTGGAAGGGAATTCGGCAGAGGTTTTGTGAGTTTGCAATTCAGCTACAGTGCAACAATTAGAAAAATGTCGTAAGGATGACTTATTTGCAATCGCTGATTTGTATCATATTAAGGTGCCTCGAGGTGCGGTAAAAAGGGAGCTTAAGGAAGTGATTTTTAAACACATGGTGGAAATTGGTAACTGGTCAGAGGAGGGCGAATTAGCGGGTGTTGCAAATCCATTACCGAGTTCCGTGGGTGAGGGAGCAGAGCAGACCAAACCCGGGGAACCGTTTAGCATATATCCCGCTGAGATGCCATCTCCACGAGAACCATTGCTGGCCATTAAATTAAAGGAGCTCGAGTTGGCAACAGTATCAGAGTCAAGTGTTGCACGTAAAAGCAGTCGAGCTTGAGACTCCGCCTGAAGGAGCTGGAGCTCGAAATTAAAACTAAAGTTCCTAACAAGCCTCCTACTACTGGTCCACCCGGTGCGAGTACGCCTGTGTCTTCTTCGGACAGTACTTTCACTCCAGGCTCGGATACTATACCTCGAAAGCTAAGGCTGAGGCTAAACCCACATCGACCAGCTCTGCCCAGCATCTTCCTTGCCAATGTACGGTCTCTGTTGAACAAGATGGATAAACTAAAGATCTGGACCCTCACACAGAAATGGCTTATGGACTGCAATGTTATGTTCTTTACTGAAACATGGCTCTGTAAGGATGTCCCAAACAGCGTCGTGCATATGGATGGAGCTCTTTCTTCAGGGCTGACAGAGTAGCAGCAGCCTCTGGTAAAAACAAGGGCGGTGGAGAATGCATTTATGTAAACAAATCTTGGTGCACAGACTCTGTCATTGTTGATACCTACTGCTCTGCTGATCTGGAGTTCCTGATTATCAGGTGCAGGCCATTCTATCTACCACGTGAGTTTACTTGCATTGTTGCTAGTGCAGTTTATGTACCACTGGATGCTAATGCTAATGTGGCTATGAGAGAACTTTGGGCTGCAATTAGCAAATTACAAACCTTGCACCCGGATGGAGCCTTTATTGTTGCTGGGGACTTTAATCACTGCACTTTAAGATCTGTTCTCCCTAAATTTCACCAAAATGTTTCCTGCACTAGAAGGGGACATAAAACATTGGACCATGTTTATACCAATGTGACCAATGCGTACAAAGTCACACCTCTTCCTCACCTGGGTCAGTCTGACCACCTCTCTTTGTTTCTGCTCCCCAAGTATACTCCGGTCATCAAATGTGTGAAACCTACAATAAGAACTGTTAAAATCTAGCTGGAAGGTGCTGACTCCACTCTTCAACATCAATTCCAGCACACAGACTGGAGTGAGTTTGCTGCCCAGGCCACCACAAACTCTCAGATCAACATTGACATTTACACCATCTCTGTCCTAGATCACATCAACAGATGTGTGGGTACAGTGACCACACACAAAAAAATAAAACATTTTCCCCAATCAGAAGCCCTGGATGAAAGAGATGCAGCCTTCAGGTCTGGAGACCAGGAGGCTTACAGCTCAGCCAGAGCCAACCTGAGGAAGGGTATCTGCCAGGCCAAACTCACACACAAAAAGAGGATTGAGGAACTTCAATTCTTCAGACCCCCAGCGCATGTGGCAAGGTATACAAACTATTACAGACTTAAAACCACCTAACACTGTGCCCCCCTCCAGCTCTGCCTCCCTCCCTGACGAGCTCAATCACTTTTATGCTCGTTTTGACCGTAATAATAAGGAGATCTCACTCAAAGCTGAGCATCAACCCAGTGAACTGCCTCTCACATTCCACACCTCAGATGTTTATTCCACTCTGTGTAAGGTGAACGCACGGAAGGCAGCCGGCCCTGATGGCATACCTAGTCGTGTGCTTAAAGCCTGTGCGGAGCAGCTGGCTTAGGTCTTCACAGACATCTTCAATCTGTCTCTGGCCCAAACAACTGTCCCCACTAGCTTCAAAACCTCCACCATCATGCCAGTACCGAAGCACTCCACTGCCTCGATCCCTAACGACTTCCGTCCTGTTGCACTCACCCCCATCATTGCCAAGTGCTTTGAGAAACTGGTTGCATCCCACTTAAAATCCTGTCTCCCTGCTACACTAGACCCATTCCAATTTGCCTATCGCCGCAATAGGTCTACAGAAGATGCCATCTCTTAACGCACTTCACTCTGCCCTCACCCACCTGGACAGTCAAAATACACATGTGAGAATGCTGTTCATTGACTTTAGTTCTGCATTTAATACCGTAATCCCCTCCAAGCTGATCTCCAAGCTCAGCCAACTTGGAATCAGCACATCCATCTGCAATTGGATTCTAGATTTTCTGACTAACAGACCTCAGTTTGTGAAGTTAGATAACATGTCATCCTCCATCATCACTCTGAACACCAGCATGCCACAGGGCTGCATACTGAGCCCTCTCTTGTACTCCCTATTCACCTATGACTGCGTTCCTGTTTATGGCTCCAATACCATATTCAAATTTGCAGATGACACCACGGTGGTAGGTCTGATCAAGGACAACGATGAGTCAGCCTACAGGGATGAGGTGCAGCACCTGGTGGGTGGTGTGCCACCAACAATCTAGAACTAAACACCCAGAAGACAAAGGAGATCATTGTGGACTTCAGGCGGACTAGGAATCATGCACACACACCAATCTACATCAACGGAGCTGTAGTGGAGCGTGTGTCGAGTTTCAAGTTCCTTGGCATCCACATTTCTGATGACCTTGACCATTTCCTGGTCCCTTAACACCTCCACCCTTGTCAAAAAGGCACAACAGCGCCTTTACTTCTTACGGAGCCTTAAGAAGTAAGAAGTAAGTCCCAGGATCCTTGTGGAATTCTACTGCTGTACCATTGAGAGCATACTCACAAACTGCATCTCAGTATGGTACTTGCTCCGTATCTGACCGCAAAGCACTCCAGCGGGTGGTGAAAACTGCTCAACGGATCACCGGCACCCAGTTAACTCCCATTGAGAACATTTATCACAAGCGCTGCCTGGGCAGGGCAAGAAACATCATCAAGGATGCCTCTCATCCTAACCATAAACTTTTCACCCTCCTTCCGTCTGGCAGGCGTTACAGGAGCCAACGCTCTCGCACTAGCAGGCTCAGGAAGAGCTTCTTCCCCGAGGCTGTGACACTTTTGAACTCCACACCACCAATCTAATCTGCACTTGCTCCGTTACTGCACTGGTCACTCATCCAACTGTATTTATTATATTTAATCCTTCATTGCTGCTGTTCATAATGTACATATAACCCTACATTGTGGCAGTACATAATGTACATATAATCCCTATATTACATTCATATTCATATTTATATTCTGCTTAATACTGTATATAGCAATTTTTACTGTACATTCTGTAAATCATAGTTTATTTACTCTGCACTTATGTATATAAAATCACTATATTCTTGCACTTCTGGTTAGATGCTAACTGCATTTCATTAGCTCTGTACTTGTACTTTGCATAATGACAATAAAGTTGAATCTAATCTAATCTAATCTAAAAAAGGAATTGATTTGACTGTTGTTAAAATACCCCGGCACAGTGTGTTTTTACAGTCCAACGTAAGTTTGGGGCTTGTTAAGTTGGCTGTTTGTGCTGAGTTACCTGTTGAGGGAGTCTCGCTCATTCTTTGTAATGATTTAGCGGGTAAAAAAGTTTTCTGTTTACCTGAAGTGATTGATGACCCTGTGGATTTGATTAAACAGAACGAAGTGTTACGCGAAACATTTCCCGATGTGTTTAGTGCTTGTGCAGTGACTCGTGCACAATCTCATAAGTTTGCGGAGACTGTGGATCTTTCTGAGTCTTTTCTGTCCACAGAAGTTTCTGGTCAATGTGTGAAAGAGAATGTGAATGAGTTGAATATGTGTGCTGTTCCTAACCTGAATCTACCTGTAGGTAAATCAGAATTGGTTACAGCACAGCATGCTGATCTCACTTTGACCCCTTGCTTCGCAACAGCAGTGAAACAATCCGCTTTGCCGAAGCATTCCGTCGCATTTTATCTGGATGAAGAGGTGTTGATACGTAAATGGTCTCCTCCTAAAATTGAGGTAGATTTGAGTACAGTTTACCAGGTTGTGGTTCCAAAGCCTTACCGACTACAGGTATTATCTGTTGCACATGAACATGAACTTTCAGGCCATGTTGGCATTAGAAAAACCTATGATAGCTTGTTAAAACAGTTCTTTTAGCCAGCTATGAAATTCGATGTGGCTAAGTTCTGCAAGTCGTGCCATGCATACCAGTTAGCCGGTAAACCCAACCAGGTGATTCCCCCAGCTCCATTAAAGCCGATACCTACACTTGGAGAACCGTTCGAGCGTATTTTAATCGATTGTGTTGGTCCTCTACCAAAAACAAAATCCGGCAACTCTTATCTTTTAAACCTAATCTGTGCAACAACCAGGTTTCCTGAAGTTCCCTACCGTTACGATCTCTAAAAGCTACAGCAATCGTGAAAGCCATTGTTAAGTTTTGCAGTACGTTTGGTCTACCCCGATATATCCAGTCTGATCAGGGCAGTAATTTTATGTCAAAGGTGTTTGCGAAAGTAATGAAGCAGTTGAATATCAAGCATCAAGTGTCTAGTGCCTATCACCCACAGTCACAGGGCGCGATTGAATGTTTTCACCAAACGTTGAAATCTTTGCTTCGTACCTTTTGTGTAGATCGAGAACTCGATTGGGATGAAGAAATTCCTCTCTTACTGTTTGCTGTGCGTAACACGACACAAGCATCTTTTGGTTTTAGTCCAGCGGAGTTCATTTTTGGTCATTCTGTACGTGGACCGTTGAAAGTTCTGCAAGAAAAAATACTAGGCGACAAGTGTGGCTCTTCTCAGCAGAAGAATATTTTAGATTATGTCAGTAGTTTTTGTGATCGTTTGCATGGTGCGTGGAGTTTAGCGAGAAAATCACTTTGTGCTGTTCAGGAACAGATGAAAACTCGCTATGATCGGGAAGCTGTACCGCGTTCTTTCCAGATTGGGGATCACGTTCTTGTTTTATTGCCAATTTCAGGATCTCCATTGAAGGCTAAATTTGTTGGTCAATATGAAATTCAGGCAAAATTAGGAGAGACTGATTGTGTTGTGAACACTTTTAATCGGAGAGAAAATCGAGAGTGTGTCATGTCAACATGCTTACGTTACTCGTACTGACGATTCTTCCAATGTGGTTGCTGTGGCAACTGCGGTGCCTGTGAACGTGTCTCCGTCTGATTATTCACCCGAGAGTGATGATTTAAAAATGGGGAGTGCTTCATTTTTAACTGCTTGGTTGTTAAACTCTGACACTTTGAAGAATTTGTCTACCAAATTATCACATTTACCCGTTTCTGCTCAAACCGATCTCAGAAATTTGATCAGTAAGTATCCAACACTATTTAAGGATTTTCCCACAACAACACATGTCATTGAACATGATATTGACATTGGTCCACATTCCCCAGTTAAGCAAAATGCTTACAGAGTTAATCCTGTCAAAAGGCATCTCATGAAACAAGAAACTCACTATCTGTTAGAACATGGTTTAGCAATTCCCAGTTGTAGTCCATGGTGTTCACCGTGTTTGTTGGTTCCCAAATCTGATGGTACGTTCAGATTTTGCACCGACTGTAGGAAAGTTAATGCCTTGACTAAACCTGATTCATTTCCATTGCCTCGTGTCGAAGACTGTGTTGATCATGTTGGCAATTCCAAATTCGTCACTAAACTTGATCTATTAAAGGGATACTGGCAAGTACCACTTAACGAGAAAGCTTCTGAAATTTCCACCTTTGCTACTCCTGACGCATTCCTTCAATATAAGGTTATGGCGTTTGGATTACGGAATGCTGGCGCAATATTTCAGCGACTAATGTCGAGAGTGTTATCCAATGTACCCCACTGTGAAGCTTATCTTGACAATGTTGTCTGTTATTTGAGTTCTTGGGATGAGCATGTCCAACTTTTAAACTGCGTCTTTACACGCTTGAAGGAGGCCAACCTCACGTTAAATTTGGCAAAATGTGACTTTGCTTCTGCCACTGTGACTTATTTAGGAAAGGAGGTTGGAAATGGCAAAGTTTGACCACTTGACTCAAAGATCGAAGTTATTGTGAATTTTCCAGTGCCTACGATGAAGAGAGAGCTTAGGCATTTTTTAGGTATGACTGGCTATTATAGAAATTTTTGTAGAAATTTTTCGGATGTGGCTAGTCCTCTTACCAGCTTATTACGACAAGGGATTTCTTTTGAGTGGAATTCTGTATGCCAGATTGCCTTTGAAACATTAAAAACCTTGTTGTGTAGTGCACCTGTACTTTCTGCCCCTCGTTTTGATAAGGAATTCAAGATGGAAGTGGATGCCAGTGGCATCGGTGCTGGCGCTGTTTTAATTCAGACTGATGATGCGGGAATAGAACACCAGATTAGTTTTTTTTCTAAGAAGTTTCTTAAACACCAGTTAAATTACAGCACTATAGAGAAGGAAGCCCTTGCATTATTATTGGCTATTCAGCACTTTGAAGTGCACATTGGGTCTAGCTCGTACCCAGTGACCGTGTATACTGATCACAATCCCTTGGTTTTTCTTCACCGCATTTCCAATGCAAATCACCGACTCATGCGCTGGGCACTCATTTGTCAAGGTTTCAACTTTAGGATTCAGCACAAAAAAGGATTTGAAAATCTTATCGCCGATACACTTTCGCGTGTCTAATCTTAAATGAAAAAAAAAGTTTTTTCTTTTTTTCTTTTTTGGCCTGGTCTACTCCTGAATTTAACCCTCATTTTTGTTTCTGTTAATTATTATTATTTGTGTCTACGTTTATAATAAATTATAATAAATAAATAATAGTTATAAATAAATGTCTTCATTTGAAAAAAACATTGAGTGAGCACAAATTCATTTATGTTGTGGCTGGCCCTAGACGGTCGTAACAGTAAATTATGAAAAATGTCTTTTTTTTTTGTCCACACACTGAAAGTCAATGGAGTCCAATGTTGTGTAGTGAACCCCACTACTTTCATTTTTGGGTGAACTATCCCTTGAATCCTTAATGTCGACAAAAACACACCCCCTCTTCCCACTTCAAGAACGTGAATGACTAGTTCAAACCGTGGTGCCATGCATGGTGGGCTGGGGGAGAGTGAATCAGTAGTGTACCAACAGGTTTGGCTTCCACACCCTGTAGGAAAATAAATACTCCATAATGACTGCTTATTAAAACATGAAACGTGGGTATGACCGAAAGTGTGCATTCCATAGGAAATCCATAACAAGCAAATACATGTTCTCTCATCAGCCATGACATTTCAAACACACAGGGGAGAGATTAACTACATATTTACAGTAGGTCAGTGACCGCAATGAAAGATGGCAGAGTAAAAATGTCACTCCAAGCAAATGAACAGATTGTCATTTCCTCGCAAGTCTGTGTGTAAACTATAACTTGGATCTGATTAACTGAAATAATAATATTAATAATGAGGAAGAACCACAATGAAAATACCTAAAAGAAAAAAAAAAGAGACCATAAATATCCCAATGACAAACATGTATTGTGCAAAGATGTATTTTTAAAATAAGCCTGATAAAAAAATGAAAATGTAATTTAAAAGCATTCCACCAATGGGATACTCTAAAGCGGGGGACACACCAAGCCGACGCCAACGAACTAGTGGTAACGAAAGCAGACTGCGGGGTCGGCTCACATCAGCAGCTTCTGGGTCCAAAGTTGCCCTGACACACTAAATCGGCGCTCGACACCCGCTAATAATGGAGACAACTGTCTATTTAAGCAGATATATTTGTCAATATTCGTCATTCAAAAAGGGAAAGCGAAACAAAGACTGCATGTACAAACCATAAACAAAGCAGCGCTTGCTTACCATTTTGAGTATCAATCATGCTGATCATGTTCTTTATTCCACTCTGCTCATGTTATTATGAAAATATTCGTACATTTGAGTGTTCAAGTAAGATGACGTAAAATTAGAACAAACTTCTCTGTGTGCCGTCATGACTTCTGTGCTTGCTTTCATAACTTTTGCTTACATTTTCGAGAACTGGCTTGTTTGCTATACTGAACCGCTAATCAGAGTTCTCTCTCTCACCGACGGCCCGACGCCGATTCGACATGTTGAATCGGCCGAAAAACAGCCAACGAGGACCAACTTCAGCCGACGGTGCGGAACACACTGAGAAAACTTAGTCGGTCGACGATCAAAAACTGCCCGACAGCCGACCGTTGGCTTGGTGTGTTCCTGCCTTAAGACAGCAGTGTTCATCTTTCTTTTAGGAAAGAAGAAAAGGCTTGTTAGCCCCCCTCTCGATAGACCCCCACACGCCCACCCACTCACTCACTGCTCAGACTCTGTCCAGGGCCCAGCAGTCTGCTGCGATATAGATTAGGTTTCAGCTCTGAACTTGCATTAGCGTTGCCAGAATGACAGGGGTGGAAATTTCGAAGAAAAGAAAGGACAAGAGGTAAAAAAAAAAGAACAGGAAGAAAGGGGTGTTTTAAATGCTGAGTAGAGGAGTTCGGTTATTATTGGAAAAAATCTAAGAGGTCATTCATGAGCCTGAGCCAAGCTATGAGGAAACTGCTCTCGTGTCTCAAACAGTTGGGGGATCTGGCCAAGTCCTACTTCAGCTGTTGTTCCAGGCCTTGCATTTATCACAGAGGCATTTCCCCCTGAATTCGAGAGATTCTCAGAGGCCAGGCGATCTGTCCCATGTCCTCTCAGCCTCCAAAATTCAATTCCACTGTTTAAAGCACCTAACAACAACAACAACAACAACAACAACAACAACAACAACCATGAAGCAAGACAAACAATGTGACAAGTCCTTTGCACCAAATCAACATCCCGAAGCAGATTTTAACTAAATCTAACTAATTTTAACTAAATTTTTAAGAAAATTTTAACTTTGGTGGAGTGTAGCCTCAAGCTATTTCACATACTTTTTCTGCCCCGCCCCCTAATTCCTCACTTAAAAAAACCCCAAAAACTTAAAACTTTGAGAGTGGGGGAGCTCTGTATTTGACATTTGAGGGGTTAATGATTATGAGAACAAAAAAAAAATGTCTTTCCAGGTTTCTGCCATCTGTCAGTTTTATGGACAGCCAAGAAGGAAATTGGGTCTTTGGGTTGTTTGGCCCGAGAATAATGAGCCACTGAAAATGATTGTTATAGATGACCCCTCAGCGCCGTCCTCATATGGACCAAATCCAGCTGCACTCTGCAAGCTTCAAACAATCACGGATAAATCAATTGGATGTTATGAGGAGAAGGAGGGAGCCAGGCTGGGAGCAAGGTAATGACATCCGCTTTGCTATGGAATGGAGGTGCTGGGAACGCTTTCCCGAGCCTTGTGTCAGCACAAGGTTTTAAGCTACCTTGGCTGCCTGCACACCATTATCAGGGGTGGTGCTCGGCCCCCTTTCAGCACATGAGGAGTATGTATATTTTGTGCCTTATGAAGGGGGGGTTGGATGTTCCTCAGACAAAACAGCAGATAACATGGTGGGAAGGAAGCAAGTCTCGTGAAACACATTCCATGAGGAGTTATATGTATAGCATGCACTACAAATTCACATGTACAAAGGTGCATTTATGTAAGATGGAAAGCTACAAGCAATACAGCAGAACAAAATATTCCTTGTTGTGTGTGTGGCATGGTTCAACTATGATTGCTGTAAAATAATAAAAGATATGATCATGACATAACACAGTATTGGTTATATCCTCTTTGAAATGATAAAGAACTCAGGAATGCATGTGTGAGGTGTCAGTTTGGCCTGAAGTGCTGATGCAAATCAATCCCCTGAGGTGAGATCAATTCATCCTCATGCAATAAGCCTGGCATGTGCATTCATTCCAATGCCATATGACACATCTCCTGCGAATCTGCTGATTGAATGAGCATGCCGAATACCACAGATATGCTTTGGGAACTCTAGCAACCGCCTAATAGATAGCTTCATTTAAACACAATAAGCATTGTTTTACTTCATGTTAACTGTACATACATGCTCTGCAAGTACTGTCCGACACTATTTATAGCTGCTGTGATGTTCTGCTGTATGTCATAACACTTGTGACAACAGATGTTACTGAATGAAAGTGAAAGCTCATGGCCAGAGATTTAAGTGACATCTGTGAGTCCTCCTGCTACATCATGCTAACACAGAGGCCCTTTGCCCTCGGACAGGAAGTGCAGGCTGCAGCCGCTGCATTGCCGGCCTTTCTCACAGCAGCCTGAGTTATGATGTGCCACCATCATCTGCTGTGTCCCAACAGCTGTCGGGACAGTTGTTGAGCAGCGGTGTTGTTGCATATAGCACAATTAAAATGGCTGGTAGGGTTCATATTTCTGCAAGTGTGTGTGCAGGTTTGGGCAAACCGGTTTTGATGTTTGCGATGTGATTTTTTTTTCAATGCACAATAGCATTAATGACAATTTAAAGATTAGGCAAGCTCTGCATCAGCCAAAGTCTTTTAGAGTACAGTCGAAAAGACCTTCACCCATTCCCGCCTTGTTTCTCCTATCCAGCAGGAACTGGGGACAGAAGAAAAAGGGAGAAAGGGAGGTGGGCTGTGGAGGGGGCTGCTTAGCACAAAGAAGAAGCCTGGATTAAGTCATGAGCAGCAAACGACATAGGTTGGATTTTTGACTGGTGAGATCACATCCTCTTCCCTCAGTGGCTGAGAGACTCATCCTCAGTCGGACAGCCGAGCGTTCGGCATGCCAAACGGGACATCCATTACTGGGACTCGCGCATACACATTAGCGCGTGCATTCACACATTAAAGTTAAGTACAGATTCAAATGCAAATTATCACGCAAAAATTGCAACAAGTTGCCATAAATTGGAAACTGCATGCAGACATACTGTACGGCCATCAGTCAAATCTACAACACATGCGCGCGCCGGAACGGTCTGCACAAAGGGACAAGCAAGCAGAGTGTGTCTGAGCATGTGTGCGGGTAAGTAGCATGGGAGGGCCGCAAGGTTACATAACTGTGCTACAGCGGGGCCCCCTTGTTCTCTTCCATATGGGGGCACCAAAGGTTTTGCGAGACCCTAGTGTGGAGAGGACTAGCACAAGCATTCGTTACAGCACTAGGAGAGACTATACATTTGATGTAAAACCAGATGGCAGATTTGTAGTCACAGTTCAGGCCTTTGAAAGGCACAAAGCTCATGCCGCGCTTCCAAAACAAGTTTGGAAGTAGTTCAGTTCAGCACTCAGATTGACAAATGGAGGTGCTTGTTAACACCACACGATGCACCAGGTTAAAACGCTCCCTCCCCGCTGCAGTCGGAACTAACCTTGACCCTCCAACGGAGTAGAAAGGATACGACGCTCGAGATGGTGCACAGATGGAGATATTCTCTGCTTACGGTCTCGACACTATAAGGAAATCTAAGACAAGGAGAGAGCGAGACAGAGCGAAGGAGGAGAAGAAAAAAACGACCTCGGTGTGTTGTGGGAATTTTCCTCCCTTCCTAAAATATTTCCTGTATGTCTTCGGCTGGGTTGCCTGTTTTTTATCCCCCCTCCAATTCTTTCTCTCCGCAGACTGCCTTTCACTTTGGGGGGCCCTCAGACCCCCTCAGCCGAGAGGGGAGCTTTCAGGGTACCCTGATGGATGCTAATGGGGGACTCTTTCAGATCATTTTACAGGGCTGTGCTTTGATCTGCCGACTGGCTTGCTCTCCACAGGCTGGATATCCAGAGAACATGCAAATCCCCCCCTTACACACACACACACACACAAACACCTGTGAAAAAACTCCAATAGCATGAGGGAAGAAAATAAGAGCTGGCAAAAGAAAGACGAAAGAATGAGACGCAGAAAAGACAAAGGAAAGAGCAGAGGGAGAGTATGTCAAAAAGGCAGGGACTGAGAAAGAAAAAGAGTGAGAGAGAGAGAGAGAGAGAGAGAGAGAGAGAGAGAGAGAGTGAGAGAGACGCTTTAGGGGGGAGGGTGGTGGTCAGAGCCTGAGGCGGATGTGTCTGCGCTGTTGAGAATTAGGAAGGAAGAACTGGAAAAGAAAGTCCGGTGAGGGAACCTCGTCAGTAGCACGCAGCAGCCACACTTTGAATGGTGGTTAAGTGTGGGGACAGCTGGAGGCAGTTGATTGGCTAAGAGGCTATGGAACTCGTGCTTCCTGTGGCCAGCTGCTATACCCATGGCCCCAAGTGACAAGGGTTATAATTGATTACTATCTGGCAGTTCAGCAGAGTGTATAGAGTGCACAGAACTGCTGAAGTACAGTACAGCTGGCTACACAGTAAAATGAAAGAAGGTTTTTTTTTTCTCTCTTTTTGCTCTCTCTCAATCTTTCTCCTTTAGGCCACTGCAGGCATGGCATTGCACGTGGTCCGACACCATCTAGTCTTGTCCTTTTTCTGCAGTCGAAGCTTCAGAAACCCATTCTGCATCCATCTTAAGAAGGAAATTGGCCACATGTGAAAGCAGACCTCTCAAAATACTTGACTTCAAAGCTATACATTTAGGTGCACGGATTGCTTGCAGACATCGCACGCCAAAACAGAGCTGTTCCCCCACATTGCTGGAGACCTTCCTGTGAGCCATGAGCTCAACCCTGTGAGCTCCATATTGCGAGGAAAGACATAAAGGGCTCTTGTGCGCCGATGCCCGGCTCAGGTCCTAATTCACTTTATTAGTTTCATTGCTTTATTAGATTCTGTGCAAAGGGGAAGAGGGAGAAGAAATTATGTAAGTTTCTGAAATAAGAAGGATATTTTTGTAGCCTTTTGGAAAAAGAAAGCTGAGCCTGATCAAAGCCTCCTGGAAGTCTGGGGTCAGATTGAGCTGCTTCAAAAAGGGAAGATAAGTCTTTTCTATGGCTCTCAACCTTTTCTTTCTCCACCTCCTCTCCTCCCCTTTTAGGTTTAAGTCTATGATGTCATGATTTGGGGTTCTTTAAAGGAAGGAAGGATGAAGGCTTCTCTCTTCAGCACCTCTTTGTACTGATGGAAAGCCCTCCTCAGGACACATCCGCCCCTATGGCCTCGTGGCATCCAGGAGGCAGGAAACTGCTCCGGCCAGATGAAAAAGAGGAAGCGTGAGAGGAGAATCCTTGCTGGACACAATCCATTCCGACGGAGCCTTCTCAATGTAACAGAGCCTGAATGGATATGGGAAGAACTCTGGAGTCGGTCCATTAAACGCACCCGTTGTGTTACAGACAGACTTGTTTTTTGTGCTGTGAGTTTAGGTGAATACTTTGATTCTAGGCTCTTTACCAGAAACAGAATGAGCAATTCAACAATGCATGCTGTCAGTTTCTGTGTCTCTGTATGACTACAGGATGGAGACCGTTCACCTCAGTGGAAACAATTTTTGAGTCACCTCTTTGAGACGAGTTCTTCGTGCTATGAGTACAGCAGTTTCACACCCCTAAATCAAACTTCTCACTGGCTTGCACGTACAAAAAAAAAATTTCAGTGGCAATTAACAGCATCAAGAATTGAATGCTGGAAGAGAAATTTAAGCTTTGATTTCAGCTACACAATTACATGCCAGTGCATGGATAAACGTTTCCCATTTACTTTGAAAAATTTCAAGGTTTGTTTTTAAAGAAAATAAAAGTAATATTTTGGAGTCTGTTTTTGCTAGACAACAATAAGAACAAAAAGCAACTGACAATCTTTGTCAAAAACAAAAAACAAAAAAAACAAAATGTAATGTTTCATAATTGTGTCCCTCACACTTTTGGGATCATTGCCAGCTAACAATTTATGTGCCACATTCATGAATTTTAAAGACTGAATAGTGAAAGAAAGGGAAAAGTCATCTGTGACATTATTAGATTTTTTGTTAAAGGGGACCTATAATGCCCCTTTTACAAGATGTAACATAAGTCTCTGGTGTCCCCAGAATGTGTCTTTGAAGTTTCAGCTCAAAATACCCCACAGATCATTTATTATAGCTTGACAAATTTGCCCTTATTTGGGTGTGTTCAAAAACATGTAGTTTTTTTGTCTCCCTTTAAATGCAAATGAGCTGCTGCTGGCCGCTTTCCAAAAGAGGGCGGAGCTTTAACAGCTTGTGCTTGTTGCTCAACAACAACAAAACTGGAGAATCTCACGCATCCAAAATGACGATTGTCAGTAACAGTGTTCAACCTTACATTGTTTAAACCAGAGTCGGACACTGATGGAGAGACTCAACTTTTAGAGTGCATCTGGATGTTTTTGAATGGCTAGTGGTCAATTTATGTAGTTTCTGTGGAGTTGATTCAACTCATCGACTAACATGTGCCATCATTTTAATCTTTTGTGCAATCCAGAATTGAGTTGACCATCATTTGTAAAGCAGTCCGGTGTAAAATGATGACATGGTTTTAAAATGGAAGAATGTGGTTTTACAAGGTGCTAGAAATGTGGCTTTCAAATGAAAGATTGATAATAACACTCCACTACAAAAACTCTTCATCTTCTCTAAAGCAGCCCAACATGGCCTCACCCCCTTTGTTGCATTTAACCAGGTATCTCCCTTTGCATTGAACTTTGAGCATCGTAACTTTGCAGATGTGGTTCATGCTCAAACAGCAACATTACACCCAAACTAAAGTTAAAAAAGTGAAATCCCCCTCCACCCATTTAAGTTCTCTTTTTTTCCCTTCCAAAATCCCTTGCTCCCTTTTCAAACAGTCTAATGGCTTGGTACAGTGTGAACGGGCTGGGAAAAGGCCTTTCCTGTCTTTCCAGGAAGAAAGCAGAGAGACGTAGAGAAGAGAGCCTCGTGATGACTGCAGCACAAGCAGAAGCATCTCGAGTCCACCTCGGCTTTGGGCCCAGACTCCCAGATGTGTGTCATCTTCTGGCTCCGACTGCAGCTGAAGGTAATTTTGCTGGAGAGGAACCAGGGAGGGAACACCCCGCTAAAGCTGAGCCCCACAGACACAACAGACAGCGCAAAACTCCCTCCTTTCCTCAAAGATATTGTTGTCAGAGACAGGGACACTTCGTTCCAGCACAGGGAGAGGCGCATGGATGGAGCGATGGATGATGTGATGACAACTGTGATCTCTCTTCAGACAGCAACTCCTGTTCCCACACTACAATGGAAAGCAAGACCATTACTAACTTCTCAAAACTTTTTTTTGCAACATCAAGGTGTTGCTGCTTTCAAATGTAACAAAACTGATGAAAGGACAATGTTAAATTCTTTACATGCACACTGTCACATGCTTCACTGCACTGCTTTACTGTATAGTTAGTGCATTGTTGTTTTGGTTTGTCTACGATTTTTCTTGTGAGTTATGGCCCTCCTCTTGACTGCTCTTAAGAGCCACCTAAAAATACCAAGTGAGGTAATGAGAAAGCCTCTGCACTATTTACATTTTGGCAAGTTGGACTTTCAGAACAGACTCTGCTGAGAGAGGCGAATCTTTGAGATGACTGAGGGGGAAAATTGTCGAATGCTCTATATAGAATAGCCCAGATGGCTGGGGGTGAGATAAAAGGCACAAACATTAAGAAATGGAGAAGAGGGCAAGGCAGAGCAGTCATTTGGTGAAACAGTCAAAAGGAAAGAAAAGAGAGCGAGAGAGGAAGGTGCGCAAGACAGGAAGACAGAAAAACACGAGAGACAAAAGTCAAAATGAAGATGAGAAAGACCATAGCCCTATCTGAACACTGAAAATATCCTCTTTCCTTTTCTGCTCTCCTTCATAAGTGCTGGCAGAAAAGCAGAAAGGAAGATGGTGGCTGCACAGCCCACAGCCCCATCAAAAAGGCTCACATTCCCTTTCATCAAGCAGTGAACTCATTTTAGCTCATTTACAGTACCATCATCATTAACAATTTTTTTAAAGAGCCGATGCAGTTTAAGAAATACAGAATCTGAGATGAAAAAGCAAAAATGCTGTCCAGTTGTGAAGCGTGAGGCAAGTAAAGGTCAGTGCCGTAGAAATCTACTTCTGTAGTCTTTATATATAAGCACGTTTCACTACAGCTCAAATTGCCAAAACCTGAATTTAAGTTAATTGAAAATAAATAAATAAATAAAAAATAATACCTGAATTTTATATATTATAAAAAATACCTATACATTTATACATTCATAAATATATTTGATTTAATTGCGATATTATATATATATATATATATATATATATATTATATATATATATATGTGTGTGTGTGTGTGTGTGTGTATATATATATATATGTATATATATATATATATATATATATATATATATATATTTACTTATTAAATAAATTGTTTATTTTTTTACAGCCCAAATATTTTATTTGAAAGTCTTTTTATAGCAAAATCAAGTGCTGGTTGGGAATCACTGGTCCTCTTTTTCATCTATTTAAGAATCAACAAAAAAGAAAGCGGAAAAACATGTCAAGTGTCACATGTCTGCTCTGTTGTATTTCTTAGTTTGACCTAGTTTTCCTGAGATATCTAATTAGTCATTTCCTTCGTCTGTGTCCTGTTAATCACCTTGTTTAGATCCTTGTTTGTTTCATGCATTTATACCCGGTGTTCTCCCTCAATCCTCATTTGTTCTCGTCAATGTTAAGTGTGTTGTTAGTATTCTGAGTTTGGTCATTAAATCCTGTGATTATTGTTCGCCTTCGTCTGCTTGCTCTTTCCTCAACACGTTACGTTATATCAAGTAAAGTCAATTTTATTGATATAGCCCTTTATACAATACACATCGTTTTAAAGCAGCTTCACAGTAAAAAACTGAAAAATAACAAACAATGATGCAAACTTGATCAAATATGAGACAAATTTAAATTCTGTAGCCCTACAGAAAACAACAGTGTCATTATTCAGCTCAAGTCAGTTTAGTGTTGATTCAGTTCTGTTCAATAACTGTATATAGTTCATCAATTATGAAATGAGTTCAGTTCAGCGTGTACTGTATTGTTTATAATAAGCATTTCAATTCAACTGCAAACTCTATGAAGTGTTTGGTATCATACGCTTCACTGTCTGCATTGCAATTGGTAGTTGCATGTTGTTGCATAAATATTGACTATGCTTTGTTGCATCGAAACCAACCGCTGTTGCTTACAATGTTATAAACAACCAGCTTTACCTTAAAATGAAAAACGTCCAGGCAATGTGAATCGCTGTCAGTGTAAGTGCTCCATAAGAGGAGCTACATGGTAGGCCATAAACCGAGACAGAGAGAGTGGGGCCAGATGAAAGCGGGCAGGGAGTGATGAACTGAGACAGCGCCAGCGGAAAAGAAAACTGTTAAGGCTTTCAGGTCTGCATCCCTCCGTACCATGACGTTATCTGGAGATGAGCTTGTGATGGTTTCTCATTCCAGCCTAATGGCCACAGGCCTCAGATAATGAACAGGGTGGACAGACTTCCAAACCTCCCTGGGTGTGCAAATTTATGAATGATTGGGATCACGGTAGAGGCACGTGGAAGGAAGTGCCATTTTTGTCCTCGTCTGCCTGTCGACAGCGCCATTCAGTTCAGATTCAGATGAGTTCCTAATGTTTCACATTCATTGACACAAAACACTTTCCTTTAACTTCCAACTGTGGGAATGCCAACAGCAAGGAACATGCTACTGAGGTCAAACAAAGTTAGATAAGGCAAATATCGCAGTAATGGACTGGACTCTATGTAGTCTAAACACAAAACAAAAAGAGAGAGAACAAGGACCAAATACGCTAAATTAAAATCGGCTGCCTATCAGGGCCTGCAAACTATCTTAACTGATTTTCCTCAAAGCTGGAAACAATTTTCAGGGTCTTGGGTGAGTAAAGTAATAGTCTAATACGGGCCTGATTAAGCTATTAAAGAGCTAGAGAGTGTAGTTACGTTATGTTTGAATAGAAGGGGCTAAACACAACAAAACATAAATAAAGCGGCTATTCACAAAGCATGTACTTGAACACATAGATTGGCAGATGAGCCTCAACGTGACACATTTCAATACCATTAACTACGGATTATTCACATTCCCTCAGTCGAAATCGTGTCAATCAATCCTGCTCCCTCCCACCCTAAAAATAAGAAAAGAGGAGAAATGTTTGGGTCTTATCGGCAGGAAATAGCGTTTGATGAAATTGCACTCCTGGGCCAGAGCATGAAAGTGATGGCCGGGCCCCTGCACTCATAATCTAGTCCCCTGACGCGCGGCCTGACTTTGATCCTCAGCCGGACCCCACCAGGAACGCGGAAGGTAGACTGCGGAGGGCCGACTGAGCTGGGTGGGCTCGCTGCTTGGCCCTCGCTCTGGGACATGTACAACCATCACTGTGGTATGTTGGTATGTATGTTGGTCCTTCTGTGCCCGTTGAGGGACCACAGGCTTGTCCTCAAAGCTGGACTATCGCCACCCTGCCCAGAGGAGCTCATCTCAGGGAGATGTTAAGCGAGAGAAGAAACGGCAACAATCCTGTCCACATTTCACCGTTCTTGTTGGCAAAATTTTCTCTAACTCATCCTTGACTTTTGCATACGAAGAAGTGTTTGTGTTCTATCATGTCACTGCAAGTTCTTTTCTGATCGGACTATATACCAGTAAAAAAACTGCTGTAAGAGATGGGTGATGCCATCACTTTCTTTTCAATCTGACAAGTACTATCAATTCTTGTATCATTGCAATTTATTTTTCCAGAAAATGTGACCTATGCTGGCAAAATGAGTCGCAATGAGCAAATTTTCAAGAGTTATTCTTATTCTAAAAAATCCTAAAACACCTTCAAAATGACAAAACAAATGACTGAGCTACACCTGTTTGAAGTCACTAGAGTTATTAACATTATTGAAACAGACATGAAATGAGTTTTTAATACGATTAAACTTACAATGCATAGTTTTTCACCACTAGGGGACGATAAACAATTAAAAACAATAACAAAGGCGTAGCTTGATGATGCAGTGAATATGGGATCATGGAACTTGTCGTCATGCCGATGGATCTAATAATATTTATGGGGAAATAATGTTTATGGATGAGTGAATGCATGTTTTTTTAACATGACAGTGATATGAAGTTGGGCGTGGCCGAGAATCGCCAATGCGATTACTAATGAGAGACAGATATCAGTGGCACACGCGAGTCCCGTTGATATAAAGAAACGAGGACATTTCATTCAATCGAACTACTCATAAGTGCTGAAATACTACTCTTACAGGTCAGTTTATTTGACGAATTAAAACTATGAGGTAACGCAGCTAACATTACACCATCATACTAAACTGCATTTGAGTGTGTTGAAAGTTGTAATGTTTAGTATTAGTTTCTTGGCTGTATGAGACTTAACAGTAAGATAGATCAACATTAGATTATCATACTGATGATATTCTAACACTTCGTCGTGTTGAGCTGTATAACACTGATTAGTCATATAGCCTACATTTGCTTATCTTGTCTAATAACGTTCAAGAGCGCCGTCTCTGTCAAGTCAAAGTTTGTCGCAAAGCTCTCGCCATCTCGGAAACCCCACGCTGATATTGATCCTCGTTTTATTTCTCCTTTTGTCGCAAAGTTTGCTTGCTATGGTCCATAATGTTTGGACGAAACAACAGCAGCGCGCCGCTTTACGTTACGCAGCTGTCCGTGTCTGTTGCCATGGTTACTGTGAGCCCAGGGATCTTACGTCATTTACAGGCGCAATGTGAAGTGAAAAGACCGGGACGGCCCACTATTTAAAACTGTGATTTTCTCTGAATTTACAAATTCTTGGAAACATTTAGGATAATGTAAGTACACAGCTTAACAAAATATATAACACTGTGCAAGTGGTTTTTGGATATTTTAATATAGAAATTCTACATATTGTACCTTTAAGCTTTTTGCATTACTTTTTGCATTTGATTGTAGTTCTTTCCCTCGCTAAAGCTGTTAAAGCACACAGTCTTATAACTATGTATTTTTGTCTGATTTTTAAGTACTTGAGAGGTTATGATTCATTGCGTAGCTGGTTCATGGCTTATACTGCTTTCACAAATTGTTTATTTTTTAAATCCCTATGGGAGAAATTAATGGAAGAAATACTTCCTGAACCAATACAGCTGAAAAAGTGGGCGGCATTGTTGCACTCTTTAATAAATGTCAGATTTTGCTTTGTTGCTATTTAATGTTAAATAACTCCAGATTATGTTTCTCTGCCCATCTCTCATGACGTTTTTGCTCTCTCTGTGTTTTTCTTAATTTTTGTATGTTAAAATAAGTAGATGGTGAAAGAAATCCTATCCTATACAATAAAGTAATAAAAGATCCGTAATAAAGCAATTTTTACATTTTAAAATTGACAGTCCATGCTAAATAAACAGTAAAATCACTAATAAAAACAAATATAAATATATATATATATATATATATATATATATATATATATATATATATATATATATATATATATATATATATATATATTAAAAAAATGAAATCAGAAGTATCATTCCTCTCAATACGTTGGTATTGAACGTCTCAACATTCAAGAGAGATCTGCTCATTTCTAATTGCCATTTTTTCATCCGGGACATTCTCATCTGTTTCACACAACTGAAGAGTGTCAGGCTCGACATGTGATCCTTAATTGATATTCCAATGAATAGAGTCACGCATGCATACGCTGGGGCTTTCCCCATTGGTAACCATAGAGACCCGATGTCAGCAGCCCAGCACAGGCCATAGGGCAAAGCTACCGATCTATTTCCGATACTCGAGCACTTCTCATACTCATGTATGGGATTCCGATTTGTGGTGGCACACAAAGCCCAGGAACATTTCACCTGAGAAAAAGTCCCCCACTCCCTCGCTCAGGGCGCTGCACCCCGGGACAGACTTGTGGTTAATGCCTGACAATTCTAGAGCAATAGAAACCTGGACTGACACTTCAAAAGCTCAATCTCAGGTTGCCGTCTTCAGCGCATTCAGATGTCACACACCTTCACTCCTCGGTCATTGTGCGCAAGATACAAGATACTGCACGCTCGTGGTTGGGAGATGCACTTTCCACGCGATCCCTTGTTTGATTCATTGACGAGAAGTTCTCACAAGTTCTCCAACCCAATCGAGAAGACTATTAATACGATAGACACCCCTGGGACCTGCGCTGTATCCTTAGTCCTCAGAGACTCGGAAAAGGAAGTCATTGATTCTTCCCACCACTCGCTCTGGGAATGAGTGCCTGTGCTTTCCCCTTTTGCTAAACGGGACATTATTATTGTAACGTCCGATCTCGCCCTACCCACGCTAGGCTATTTATGTGGTTGGGAGAGAGGACAGCAAAGGCCGGTGGCAATCTGGACTTCCAGAGGAGTCACTGCGGTAGCCAGCTCTTCTCAGAGAAAGAGCCTCCTCTCTGGGGATCCTGACAATGACCTTTCCCAACATTACAGTATATGTGGAAGTGGAAGTTGCAGGTGAAAAGTACCATGCCATTGCACACATCAAGGTTATTTACCAAACCAATGGTGATAATGTAACACTACTGTATATATCAATTAAATTTACAAGTGCTCCTCAAAAATTTGACGTCTGACTTTTCAAGTTAGTTGGCATTCTTTTCAAATGTATTTACAATGGTTTACTAAAAACTGAAATGGCATTAAATTACCATTACTGGTCTCCTATGAGTGTTATAGCAATTACATGCATTTGTTTTGTTTTTTTGTCGCTAAGTTGTAAATTCATTGATTCATAATTTCATATTATTGTGCTTCTTGTGAATCATGAATGCACTTTTTCATGGTATATATGCTGCTTCAGTTTCAGCATGTGGAGAAAAATGGTTTATCCAAATGACGGATGAACAACGGATGCAAATTGGGACCACTAATGCTACTAATGCAACTAATTATGTAAAATTGTAACTTATGGGTAGAGACATGTTACGTTTTCCTTACTGTTTCTCACTTTCAGTTGCATAAAGATTTTGCTTTTCCACAATTGTACCATAGTAGATTTTTCACTTAATAAAGGAAAGGTGATGTTTGAAGTGACATTGTTACAGTGTAATTACACAATTATGTACTGAGAAATATTACATTACTAGTAACTACATGTGCGTATTATAGGGTTAAGGTTAGAGCATTATTTAGAGTTATTTACTTTTAATTATGCCTCATTTACTGTTATTTCTTTTATAAGCACATACTATGTCGCAAACATTAAAACTTAAGCATAGTTTACCTAGGAAAAAAATCAGTTATATTACATGTAGCATACTGCCACCAACATTTAAATATTCTGTGCCTTTATAAAACTACATTTAAATTAGCAGTTCCATCACCCTGTTTTCATACACATTTTGAAGTACTGCATCAGAAACAAGTGAAGGAAATGCCAAATTTTGGGGGAAAAAAATGAAATTCGCAAAAAAAAACGTTTTTATGCTTGCATGAGGTGGTTTTCGACTTTCGTGTGAAAAAGAGTTCATGCGAATACTGGAAGATGGAAAAGCATTTGCCGATTACATTCTGACGTAGCCAACATTACACCCACGTGACGAATCAGCTGTTTCCACCGATGGTGTTTTACTTACTGTTGGTTATAGGTTACCAACCACTGTCATCAAATTTGCAGTTGTTTGTTTTTTCACATTGCAACATTGTAACACATTCATGTAACACGTTGCAATACGGCACAAGAGTATTCCTCTGTTAGTCTACACAAAAAAAAGTCTGTGGCACTGCATTGATCTCAGAACCGTTTAGTGAAATCCATTGCATCTAAACAGGGTTACCACACAGGGACTGTCTGCGCGTGTGAGTGCATACGGCCACACACTCCAGATGAATACGGAACAGAGCTGATGGCCAGCGGTGAAGACCGAGGCATGCTCCCAACTGGTGGATGAAAAGAGAAAGTTCATGTGTTGACACACATACAAAAACAGACACATGCACACAGCTGCTGTGGAGGATGCTGGTGGTATGCTGAAGCAGAAACTCACGTTTGTGTGTGTGTATGTGTGTGTGTGAGAGAGCAGCAGCAGCAAGCAGCAGTTGTTCTGGAGATGTGGATGTGCCGTGCAGCAGTTCTCCCTCAGTTAGCCGGCTGTGGTGATCTGGTGCAGACGGTGCAACACGCAGGCAGATGTTTCCTTCATTCAGTTGTTGTGCACTGCCAAACAGCGAGTTGAATAACAATACTTTGTGTAAACATGAGGTTGGATGTGTTTGCCTTGCATCGAGGTATCAAGCAGTAAAGTACCAACCAGACACCCTCATGGGATTGCATAGCAAAAAGACAGGTCAATATTCCATCAAAAGATCAAACGCCACACAACCAATGAAATTAACGAAAATGAACGAAGACGAGATGGAAAATTAGCATCATGGCAGTAGTTAACCATGCTGTTGATGAAAATATAAGGGAAAAAAACAATTCCTCAGTTTTAACAATTCACTAACAATGTTTTTAAGCAAGAGAATTCTAGAAGAAACTAACTGACATTTAGGCATAAACTTCTGTCAGGATTTACTTAATAAATGCTGTGACGGAAAGCACGGACAGTTATTTTTGCGGCTGACCTTCTAATATACACATATGTACGCATTTTCCTTTCAGATGCAAAATGATGAGAGGAGAGTTTGCGGCAGTTAGTTTCAGTGTTGGGGTAAGTTACTTTCAAAAGTAATGAATTACAATATTGGGTTACCCACTAAAAAAGTAACTGATTGTATTACTAGGTTTGTGCAATATTCTGAGATTGCACTTCATAGTTTTTATCAACAGATTTCACAGATTTCTCCCAACATGTGGACAGGAGAGCTGTCAGTCAATACATGGGAAAAAAAGTAACTTGCGTTTCTTATTTGAAAAAGTATTTTGCTGTAAATTTAAAAGCAATACATTACTAGATACTTGACAAAAGTAATCTGATTACATAACTCAAGTTACCTGTAATGCATTACTGCCAACACTAGTCAGTTTATTTTTGTCATTATCTAATACCCCCCAAAAAGTGGATGTCTTAACCATCTTCCACTTGAGATGGCCTGTGTTCTTTCATTTGTGCATTGTCAGTAGATCACCTGCAGAACTTTCTACTCCCATTGGCGCATTAATGGGATTGTGGTCTCACACTCATTTGGCCGGTTTAGAAAATCTTGGCCCTTGCATGTGCAAGTCCTTGAACTCAGCAATGTTTACACCTGGTATTAAGACGCATTTTGGTTGATCGGATCACAAGGAGACTAGGGAGACACTTACCTGTTTACAACTGGTGTATTAATCTAATCCACAATCAACAACTTCTGTCCTGTTTTTTTTGAGTGGATGGGCGGATCAAATGCGTTTTGGACCCCCTCTGGAAGTGGTCGAAAGTAGACAAGCTCAAAACGTTTTAGACCCCATTTACACCTGTATTTAGTGTTGTACAATTTGATCCGATCGACCAAAATTCTTCACAATACCAGGTGTAAACAGAGCCTCAGATTAAGGTTAAACGTGGTGGCAAAAACTCGTTTAAACAGCAAGTTGCAATATTAAAATCAAGTTTATTACCTGGGCTGATCCTTGTGAATCACTTCATATAAAGTAAAGGTGGAAGGAAAATTTCAACTGAGAAAAAAATTGGAAATATCCCATACAATCTTAAACTCTTAAATCCTGCAGGGAAATCAACCCTACTAAGAACCTGGCATTTTCTCTAGTGTCTTTAATGGAGGAGGAAGTGATACAGGCTGGCCTCCAAATCTGACATTTAAAACAGCACCAGCAATGACACACAATCTAATGAGACAGATGGGTCCAATAAGCGGGAGATTGGGTGGCATGTCTGAACCGCAAGGAGAACTGACCGCAAGGAAAGACGCACTAAAACGTTCCAGGAGAACATACATAAAGCAAAGGGCAAAGGGGTGCAAAGGGGTTTTAGAAACTGTGGCTCCAGCGCAAAACTCAACTGGAGCTCAGCTGCAGCAGACAGCTGCACAGATCTGATCGAAGGAACTGAAAAGTGTGCAAGTGCAAATGTCCATGTCAAAAGTGTCAAGTCATTCTCACCAGTGGTTTCTCTTATGAATGACACACATGCACCAACATTCACTGTAGCCTACACACTGTTGTACTAGAAAATTAGCTTTATAAATATTAATAGAACATACATTTATTCTCCAAATTCACCTTACTACAAAAGACATAAAGATAAAGTGTTTATTCCCTATGCTTGCTGTTTTGATTTTGCAAAGCAACACTCTAAAAATGCTGGGTTAAAAACCACCCAAGCTGGGTTGAAAATGGACAAACCCAGAGATTGGGTTGTTTTAATCTAGCAGTTTGGTTAAATGTTCGCCCAAAATGCTGGGTAGTTTTATTTAACCTGACTATTGTTTAAAAATTACAAAATGGCTGTCTTAAAATGAACCCAAAATAGATTGAAAATTAATAATCAGACATAATTATTAGGAGCAACAATAATAATCAAAAGGTGAACATTTATTAATAATCAATTTAATAAATTTGTATTGTTTAATTATTATTCATTAAACTTATGAATAAATGTTAATTTATTAAACATATTAACAAATGTTAATTACTAACATACTTTGGGTTTATATACTATTGGGAAAGCAACAATGTAATTTTTAAACAATAGCTGACCTTTGGCAAACATTTACCCCAATTGTTGGGTTAAAACAATCCAATTGCTGGGTTTGTCCATTTTCAACCCAACTTGCATTTTGGAGCGTACTTTAAATCTGGATAAGCCTGTAGTTTAGCTTTAGTTTTTGATTGAATCAGCATTACACTTTAAACTTAAAAATTAAACTTAACTTACACAAAACAACAAAAACTATATACAGTCACAAATTTAAAAATATAGTGATGTAAATACAGTAAATATAGTGTAGGCCGCAGGGACTTGAATCAGCGAATCATTACATTTTGAATAAACCAACTCACTAAAAATAAATCAAACCTTCCAAAGTAACATACAAGAGAAAAGATATTTTATAAGAGAACATTTAATACTTAAATTTACAACTACAAGTATGTAGTGTTTTGTCACACTATATCTACTACGTATTGGAAAAAATAGCTTGTGACTTTAAAATGAGATAAGACAGTCATGTGGTTAAGACAGTAGCGTGGCTACTTTTAGTTAGCAACTCCTCAACACCATCTCTAAGCTCCTTAAATTGGTACCATCTTTACTACAATTCAAACAAGTCACTCTGGCCCAAGCAAAAGTTTATACTGTTTCTCATTGGCATTCAGACAGAGGAACTGGCAAGCTGCTTTAAGCCATAGGTTCCACTGTCCATAATTACCTCTGTGTCAATACTGAATTTATTTCTTCAACTTTCAGACAACCTCTGTTTCAAGATTTACAGAGAAATATTGTATAAGCGAAGAGGCAAGAGTAAATGAAAGGAGGTTTAGTAATGAATGGGATTTATAAATAGCATGGAAACCCCTCAAGAGATCATTTACAGGAATTTAACTGTAATTCAGGTTTCAGTGGTTCAGCATGTTTAAGTATCAGATCATTTGTGATACCGAAAATATTTGCTGCTAATGGCACGATGGTTGGCCGGTGTAGGTCAGAGTCTAAAGGTCAAAGAGTTAAAAATGGAAATTGTTTCCTCATGTTGTTAGATAAATTGCAAAGAAACGTACAAAAAAAAGGAAAAATAAATAAAAAGGACACATTTATAAAAAAAAATAGTAGCCTTAACTAAGAAAAATTTATATAAAAAAACAACATAGTAAAACATACATATACATTATATATATATATATATATATATATATATATATATATATATATACACACACAGGTGCATCCCAAAAAATTTGAATATTGTGGAAAAATGCAACATTTTTCAGCAGTTACTAATCTCCACAGCAGTCATGTGAAAGTCTTCAGACTTGACGGTTGTCCAGAAGACGATCATCAAGACCCTCTACAATGAGGGTAAGCCACCGAAGGTCATTGCTGAAAGGGCTGGCTGTTCACAGAGTGCTGTGTCAAAGCATATTCATGGACAGTTGACTGGAAGGAAAAAGTATGGTAGGAAAAGGTGTACAAGTAAAAGGGATGACTGTAGGCTTGAGAAGATTGTCAAGCGAAGCCAAATTAAGAACTTAGGAGAACTTCAAAAGGAGTGGACTGAAGCTGGAGTCAGTGCATTAAGAGCCACCACGCACAGACGTCTTCAGGAAATGGGCAACAACTGTTGCATTCCAAGTACCAAGCGTCTTCTGAACCAAAGACAACGTCAGAAGCGTCTTACCTGGGCTAAGGAAGAAAAAGAACTGGACTGTGGCTCAGTGGTCCAAAGTGCTCTTTTCAGATGAAAGTAAATTTTGCATTTCATTTGGAAATCAAGGTCCCAGAGTCTGGAGGAAGAGAGGAGAAGCACAGAATCCAACTTGCTTGAAGTCCAGTGTGAAACTTCCTCAGTTGGAGATGATTTGAGATGCAATGCTGGTGTTGGTCCACTGTGTTTCATCAAGTCCAGACTCAACGCAGTTGTCTACCAGGAGATTTTAGAGTACTTCATGCTTCCATCTGCAGACAAGCTTTATGGCGATGCTGATTTCCTTTTCCAGCAGGACTTAGCACCTGCCCACAGTGCCAAAACTACTACCAACTGGTTTTCCTGTCATAATATTACTGTGCTTGACTGGCCAGCCAACTCGCCCAACCTGAACCCCATAGAGAATCTATAGGATATTGTCAAGAGGAAGATTTTTTGATTCTGATGAGCTGCAAGCTGTAATTATCAAAACGAAAACAAAAAATTTAATGTGAATATCTTACTTTGCGAATAAATGTAGAATATATTTAAGCTTTACTGTTTGAATTAAATTACAGAAAAAAACCCTAATATTACCTTTACATGATATTCTAATTTTTTCAGATGCACATGTGTATATATATATATATATATATACATACACACACATAAAAAACATCAGTGAGTACTAAAAAAAAAATTCTAATCAAAATAATAAACATTTGCAAATTATTTCCGTATGCCTTAAGTGTAAATGTATGCAAGCACTGACCATGAGCCAAGTTAAACATGTCTAATGTACATAAATACATATAGTATTATTGGACGTATGAAAAAATGAAATATGCAGCAGATATTAAAAGGCTGCAACATCTGAATGTAAATCACCACAACAAACAGAATATCTGCATATCTGAGGTTCACAGCATATGCAGAGGAACAACTGAAAGAGGCATTGTCAGCAACACCCGCTCCTGGTAAGACGTGCCTGTTCCTATGCACACACATGCATTATCACTTTACTGAAATAATGAGCCCTTAAAACAACACCCACCTCCGTGCTGTTATATGAAACTATGTGTATTTAGATACTTGTGGGAAATGTAGAAAAACTCAAAATGAAGCACGAGTGATAGGCTACGGCAAAAATATCTGATGCCAAACACCGACAGAAGGAAACAACAAGAACGTCATCACAACAAATAAACAAAACTCAAATGAAGCACAGTGTCAAATCTCAAATGTTAGCAAAGAGCCTTCCATTCTCCATGATTATTCTTTGTAATAATTAATAATTCACTTCATTATTTCATTAGCACATTTTTAGGAACTGACATTACAAGATATAAAGCCCTGGTCACCACAGAAACACATTTACTTTGCAACAAAACTTCATCACGTCAACTGCAAGCACTTCCTGGTTCCTAGTAGACAGCTTCCTATATGTACTTAAACAAACCTGAAACGTTCAACCCTTGATGGATGCCAAAAAAATGGCCAAATTCTCAGACAAATGGCAGTCTTATGTCATTGCAGATTTTTTTTTTTTTTTTTTTAAAGAGTAATTTGAAAAATCATATAAAGAAACTATGGAAACAGCAGTGTAAGCAAAACCTTCAACCAGCACTTACTTTAATATCTGCAAAAGCTTTGGTTTATGTGAAATCCATGGCCACCTACAAACCAAACAAAACAGAGAAACAAACAGTGATTAGGTCGTTCTATATGACTTATTTCACAATCTAAACATGCTTCTGATGTTCTCGGCTGGTGCATGGGCCGTCACGGTTTTGCCTATGGCACTGAACTGTACAGCCCAACAGACCGTAGTTAACATATCTTCTTTTTTGTGGAAAATCCATGTCTTCCTAGTACTGAAATTGGTGGAATTCCCCTAATAGTGGCCAGTTATAAAGGAGAGAAACCCACACTTTCAGACCAGACGGTTTTGTTACTACTAAGACTTTGGAAAGTGGAAAAACTGAAAAAGTTTCATTTCTGTATGAATTAAACACTGTGAATACCTAAGGATATGGAAAGAGTGTAGGTTGTTAAGAGTACAAGAAGAATGACTCAAAAATCAAAATGCGACAAACCATCTCCAAAAACAAAAAGACTTCATGCGGCCACTTAAGAGATGCGTCACTTTTACTCACTAATTTTTCTTCTGCTTTTTTGTTTAAAAAAAAGAAATAGCAAAGACATTTGATGCATTTGAACACTAAGCTAAAGATCCCAGAAAACAGAATCTGATTTATCACTGAATACATGGAAGAAGCCACACTATAAAGACACAAGGGTGAATTCAGTTGCGTCACTTTAGCATCACAGGCCCACTTCACTGCAGGTATTAAAATCAATCTTTGGTGATATAATCACAAGTTGACAGGTGAGATACTATGCTATTTGTACCTGCTGTTATCTATACGCTCTTAAAAATAAAGGTTCTTTACTGGCATCTATAGCCGCCTTTCCACCATCTGGCTGAATAATTCTAAGAATAGTAAGGAACAGTTATTACAATATTTCCACTGGAGCTTAGTTCGGCACGGCACGATTACAAACCATTTCCATACCGGCAACACCAACATGGAAGAGTTAAGCAATAAGAACAACTTGGCCCGATGATGGAAAAGTAGGGGTAACGCTTTATTTTAAGGTGACGTAGTTACATGTTACTACATGTACTAGTAATAACAGTAAATTATGCATGTAACCAACTCTAAACCAAACCCTAACTGTAACCCTATAGTAAGTACATGTAGTTAACAGGAGTGTGACGAGATCTCGTGCCACGTGAAGAGATTTCTCGTCAAGGTGAAAGCTGTCTCGCAGTATTTCCATGACGGAGTGTGAAGGAGTAAATTAGTATGGATACGCCACCATTACGTTTTCATTATACCGCCACTGTCGTTTTGCTTATTATAGAAATAAAATCATTTAATTTAGTTGGATAACGGTCTTCCATTCAGCTCACCCAACACAAGCTGTTGAACAAGTTCACGGATCACGTGACAAGAGTAAGTGACGAGATGACTAGCAAGACTGTGGTGGAGGATTTGTTGAACTATAAAGCCTAAGCGTCTGACAATTTGTGGGCAGCACCGCCGCTCCCTACTCATACTCAGAAAGTGGAACTGAAATGTCATTAATTTCAAGATGATTTGTTAAAATATTTCAAATGCACCTGAAGAATATTTTTCTAGTCATGAATTTCTTAAAAATACTGCGTGAAAATCTTGTCACACCCCTAGTAGGTAATATTACCAAGGACTTATTTTAGTAAGTACAATGTAACTACATCACCTTAAAATGAAGTGGCTTATCAAGGTTCCATGAAGAATATTTAACATTTTACAACATTTTAATAACATAAGAACATTTTAATAATCTAAAGAACCTTTTTCCACTATAAAGAACTCTTTGTGAAATGGAAAGGTTCCATCAAGAATCTTTAACATCAATGGAACCTTTCCATTTCACAAAGAGTTCTTTATAGTGCAAAAAGGTTCTTTAGATTATTAAAATGTTCCTCACACTAATAAATGGTTCTTTTAGGAACTGTTCACTGAAAATTTCTTTGGGGAACCAAATGTCTCTTCTGCAAAAAATAACACCCTTTGGAATCTGTGTTTTTAAAAGTGTACCACCAACCGTTCTGTTAGTTTAAAACCTCTCTTCAGCACACTGGATGATTGACAGGTGAGTAGGCGGTCAATCAGTGCCGTCAGAGACACATCAAGACCGATTAGTCCAACTCACCTGGCAAGAATGAAAAGAAAGTAGACAAGAAAGAGCAACTGAGACAATCCCAGTGCATGAGGAGGAAATAAGGGGTGAGGGGGAAACGGTTGCATCCCTAAAGCTACTGAGATGTGAAGTTGTCAAAACACATATTTCAATGTGAACAAAGTGAGCAAGGAGTATGAACACAAAAGCGTGTGAATGGGCAGATGTCTGGAGCAGATCCCGGGCTTCAGACTCTCAGGAAACTAGGAGATAAATGATGTGAGACTAAAGTTCTTCCATTGTTCGTCTTGCATTTAGAAGCAGCGCTATTATCGCCCAAAAAATGTCTTTGAAACTTGAGCACTTTGTGTGTATGTGCCATTGAATTACGCTTCTGGGGTGCTTTCAATGAAACCACCTGATTTGATAGTGAAAAGACAGATGACGACAATTTCCTTTTTCATTTATACATAACACAGGTGGTCAGCGGTGAAAAGAGACTTGTATCATTGATTCAGTACTGAATCAAGTTCAGGTGCTAATAAGGGTTTAAATTGCATTTGTTGTGTTTTGGAAGTTGGTGTCCTTAACAGTCTTGTTAAAAGGCAAGTTAAGTTCAATCGAAAGCATTTTTAGCATAACAGTTTGGACTTGCTTACTTTAAGACAAGAGCCTACAGGCAAAAACACTTCATGCACTTTTTTCATGTACTGGTCAATTTGGAGATTTTGGGCTATCTGTGTTTCTTTCGGACTAGTGGAAAGAAAACATAGTAAATATACTTATTTTATTGCACTTTATCTATTGTGTCTGTAGATTTCAATTACACTACATATATATTTAATGGCCGTCTTCTCAAAATGAGTTGTTTTTTGCAGAAATCTCCACTTCAGTAGCACTTACACCAAACTTTTTTATTCATACTTTTTTATAACAACAGTTTTATTCCAATCTATATTCCGAAGGTTTTTTACAGAACAGGTTTGTTAATATATCATTTGTCTGATTTTATACAACATTTTATTCCTAAAAACATGGTGAAATTATTATTTATTTATTTTTTCTACTGCCTTGAAAGTATTTTCAGATTTATGGAGTTATAAAAAGAGATATAAAAATTCCCCTCTGTAAAAACCTTTAACTCCAACATGTCAATAAAATGAAAGAATAATTTTGAACCTGACTAAATCCAATGAATTTACATTAATTCTTCTGTTAAAACCATAGACTGTATAAAACAATTAATGTAGTGTCTGTGACGTCACCCGTAGGTTTCTGAAGAGCTACCAATATTCCTTTAAATATAGCTGAACGTACAGAAGTGTGTTTTGTGCTTGTTGTAGCACTGCCGTAGGTGTGCCTTAAGTGTGTGTTTCTGCTGACTTCGTAGTGCAATGTTGCAGCAGATTACATGACATATGGGGATCCCACAGTCTCCCATCTCAAGAGATGTCTTTGGCCCACTGAAAGACTTTAGTGTTCATGAAGATATACAGAAGCTTATGTGACAATACATGATGTGGTTTCTTGCTCCTCGTTCTTACTGTGGTGTGATATGCAAACGTGTGTGTGTGACTGCTGATTCATCCATTTTGCTTGAGAAAAGCAGCCGTCAGTTGCAGCAGCAGAAGATGTGACTCTCGAGGTTCTTCCACAGCTAAGCTGGTCAGCAAGCTGTGTTTTGGATAATGACGGGAATCAGTTATTGTTTTGAATCCGTTTAATGATTCTGGTTCATCATCATTAGTGTTGAAGAAGCGATAAATTTTTCTTCAATAATGCAGACTAATAGAAAAAAATATTATTATTAATAACAATTATAAATATAAAATTTCAAATCATATTATACAATTATTTAATAATACACATTGTCACTGTATGAACAAAAAGTAAACCGTTACCGATTCAAAGTGGATTCAACAGAAGTAATACCACGAAGAACCACTCCAGATGAATCTAAGGGTTAAAATGATTCAAACTCATCTGAGTCATTTTGTCCAACTGATTCAAAAGAACCTGCTCATAAGAATGATCTAGACTAAATGTGAACATTTATGTACTCATCTCACTTGCATGAAAATATACAGTATTCCTCAAATGAGTAAAAACCGTTTGAGCTGCGTCCTGTACTGTACAAGCGTAAATATGCATTTCCTTCAGTCTGAGACTTCTTCAATTCACTTTTGCAGTGAAAGGGCCTTAACATTTGTCAAAGTAGAACTTTTTTTGATGTTATTAAAAAACAAACAAGCAAGCCCAGCCCAGTTGCGAAAAAGTAACGCAAAAATAATGTAATGCATCGCTTTTTATAAAAAGTAGCTTTGTAGCGCAGTTAATTACTTTTTTAGGGAGTAACGCAATATTGTAATGCATTACTTTTAAAAGTAACTTTCCCTAACACTGGCTTGTGTACCCAAACAGGTTCTTCACTAGCTTAAAACCAGATCCAAACAATTACTGACTAGCATAAACTAGTCTGGAACAGCAGGCTGATCTAACCTGGGGCCAGGTATATTTCTGTTTAGTTTGCATCAACCCTGGGTTTTAGGCACCATGAAAGTGGCTCAGATTATAGCAGTATTCATCGTCAATTTACACTTGACAGCTAACCCAGAGCAGGTTTTGTTCTGGGTAAGAGATCTCAAACCAAAATTGGTCCAATCAGTTGTGAGCAAAGTGTCACATCTTTGACGCAATTAAGTCACTCCCCCAGTTACTCTTGTTACTCCAAGTTAAAGGTCACTATAGTAAAAGGTTTCTAAACACAATATTGTCTGGCTTTTAGCAATGTTTAATTTAATTATTTTATATGATTTATAAATGATTTCTAAAATTATTATTCCCCTAAACCATTACACATAATTTAACCAACGGTGGCACGGATAGCCTTGTGGGCAGCACCAACATATATCGCTGTTGCACTTTGGGGGGCCGAATTCAAGTCCCAGATTGCGGACTTTTTCCGATCCCGTCCCCCTATCTCTCTCCAACTTCGCTTCCTGTCTACCTACTGTCCTATCATAATCATGAAAAAGGCAAAAATTCCAAAAATAAATATATATTAAAAAAAACAATTAAACTAACAACTTAGTTTAAATTAACATAAATATATACCAATAATATGTAATATAAATAAGATTAAGAATCTGTACTTTAAGTTTAGAAACTTCACAACTTTCACCATCAGCAAGATATTTTCTTCTTGCTGTGTAAATGCATTTATGTAATTCATATAATTTAATCTCTTAATCTTCGGCAAAAGAAAGAAAAGTAATCGCTGATGTAAATTACTGATTCTCTCGCAAGAAGTGAATCGCTGTTTCTCTACGTTTCAAGGCATGTGATTGGCTGTCCGCTACTGATGTCAGACTTTCATGAGCATGTGCTCTATGAACTCAGGATAAAAGGCAGAGTTGACAGAGAAAGTTGATAGTCAGCGTCATGGTACCAATCCGGTAACCCTGAGATTGTTCAACTACCATCATGGTTTAGGCCCCTGGTCTTTTTAGCAGGGTCAATAAGTCATGGAGGAGAAAGAAGCAAATGTGAAGACAAAAAGTCATTGCTCCTTTATCATGTTCTTCTCTGAAGCTTTCATCTTAATACAGCCTTTCTTTCCGTCTGAAAAGAAAAAAGAGCTTTTACATAATCATTGGAATGTTGCTCTTTGTTTTGCGGGTGTGGTTAGAGCCGTTCACAAGTGTCATCCAGGTGGGCGTCAAAGGCGAGAGCTGGCATCAAGTCCAAACGCACCTCTTCAATGCCTCGAATCTCCCTTTTTAAACAATCTGCTTTGATATATGTGTGGACAAAAAAAAAGCTGAGTAAACAAGTATGGAATACTGGAAGGACGAACAAGGTCTGTTCCCGCTCTGCAAGCGGGACGGTTTACCTTCCCATTTAGTGAGTACATGGAGGATTAAGCCAGAATCACTTCCTCTCAGTGTCTTTGTCCATGTCTCTGTTTGTATCCCGGGAGGACTCCAGAGCCATGTTTGTTCACAGCTGACAGTGTCACGCAGATGTTTCTTTGGCGGCGGCACATGCTGGGATTGCATTGATGGAACTGTTTCACCTTGCAAAGGGGATGAAAAAGAAGGAGAGACCGCAAAAGACAGAGACTGAATAGTCCATGAAAAGACATTCCTCTGCAGTTTTGTGGGGTTTCTTAAGAACTGAAAAACACACTGGATACACAGAGGGAGTCATGCACCTTTTTTAAGCTTGGTGGACAGGCAAGATAAGACATGGTCAAAGACAATAAAATCTCTTTTAAAATGTAAGTTTATAAAGGCTAAGGCAGGTTAGTGTAGATAGGGAGCAAATACTGAGCAAATATACACAGATGAGGCATAACATTATGACCACCTGCCTAATATTGTGTTGGTTCCCCTTTTGCTGCCAAACAGCCCTGTCCCGTTGAGGCATGGACTCCTCTAGACCCCTGAAGGTGTGCTGTGGTTTCTGCACCAAGATGTTGCAGCAGATCCTTTAAGTCCTTTAAGTTGTGAGGTGGAGCCTCCATGGATCGGACTTGTTTGTTCAGCACATGCCACAGATGCTCGATTGGATTGAGATCTGGGGAATTTGGAGGTCAAGTCAACACCTCAAACTCGTTGGTGTGCTCCTCAAAACCGTTCCTGAACCATTTTTGCTTTGGGGCAGGGCGCATTATCCTGCTGAAAGAGGCCACAGCCACCAAGGAATACCGTTTTCATGAAAGTGTGTATATGGTCTACAACAATTCTTAGATGGTACATGTCAAAGTTATATCCACATGGATGGCAGGACCCAAGCTTTCCCAGCAGAACATTGCCCAAAGCATCCTCTGACGGCTTAATCTCTTCCCATAGTGTATCCTGGTGCTGTGTGTTCACCAGGTAATCGACGCACACGCACCCGGCCATTCCACGTGATGTAAAAGAAAACGTGATTCATCAGACCAGCCCACCTTCTTCCATGGCTCCGTGGTCCAGTTCTGGAGCTCATGTGCCAACTGTTGGCTCTTTTGGTGGTGGACAGGGGTCAGCATGAGCACCCTGACTGGTCAGCGGCTATGCAGTACTATATGCAACAAACTGTGATGCACTTTCTATCAGAACCAGCATTAACTTCTTGACCAATTTGAGCTACAGTAGTTCATTTGTTGGATCGGGCCACACAGGCCAGCCTTCGCTCCAAACCTTCATCAATGAACCTTGGCTGACCATGACCCTGTCGTCAGTTCACCACTGTTCCTTCCTTGGACCACTTTTGATAGATACTGACCACTGCAGACTGGGAACACCCCACAAGAGCTGCAGTTTTGGAGATGCTCTGACCCAGTCAGTTTGGCCCTTGTAAGACTCTCTTAAATCCTTATGCTTGCCTATTTTCCCTGCTTCTAACACAACAACTTTGAGGACAAAATGTACACTTACTGCCTAATATATCCCACCCACTAACAGGTGCTGTGATGAAGAGGTAATCAGTATTATTCACTTCACCAGTCAGTGGTCATAATGTTATACCTGAGCAGCCTGATCAGTGTACATTTTCATCAAAACAGATCTAGTAGATTGAGTCCATTACTAAAGCTTGCACGTTTTTCACCTCTTTGTGGGTTTGACATTATCTTGGTAACATTTTGATTTATGTGCTGTTGAATGTTTAACAATCAGGTTAAACTTACTCGTGTGTAAACAACTCCTATCTGCTCCGTCTGGTTTACGCAGAAGTCACATTCAAAATCTATGCGGCTGGGGAAACACACCTTCGTAGGAGCCATGGAGATTATCCAAATAAGGTAAAAGGATGTGCGTGTAGAATCTATATCAGTTATCTGTCCTTGAGAGCACATGAAGGCATGAATACTTTCAGTTTCTATTCCTACTGAAGTCCCAACCTGTCCCAACGCTTGTAACTGTCAGGTGTAAAACACTAGAAAAAAATTTGGAAGACGTCCAAGTTCTTTGATCATTCATACAGGCTTAAAGCTTTCACCCATCCACCCACAGACACACAAACTCACAAGCTGCACAAACCAGAGGAGCAGCCCAATGAGGGGGGAATGCGTTCTTACCGTTTCCTCACTCAGAGCACACACAACATGTGGCTTTGTGCCCCCCCCCTGTTCTGTTCAAGAGGGCTTAATGGGACATAGACCATGCACTTTTGTGTTACAAAGCACTGGTTCCTCTTTCGATATACCAGCACTGGCAGCCAGGGTCAGGTTGGAAAAATGACCAGGCGGGTCCGGGCAGGTCCTCTCCAGTGGAATCTGGACCCAGCACGTGAAAGTGTACTTGACAACAAAACCAGGGCGGAGAGAAAAAGTTGCATAGATATATGAGATACATTAGCAACTTTTGCTTAGCAACTGCATACTTTAGCTCATCCACCATATTGGAATGGTCAAAATCCAGTATAGACGCATGCAGGTGAATCAACAAATGTTGAAGAAGATATAAAAAGTTCAAATTTAAATTACTGAAAAAATACTTCTAATGAAAATGATGGGAGTAGTAATCATAAATGCCACAAGTTGGATAAAGAAGGCCATTTATTTGAAAGAAATACAGTAAACAATAATATTGTGAAATATTAATACAATTTAAAATAACTAATTTATTTTAAAATGTAATTTATTCTTGCAATTGCAAAGGTGAATTTTCAACATCATTCCTCCAGTCTTCAGTGTCACATGATCCTTCAGAAATCATTCTAATAAGCTGATTTGCTGCTCAAGAAACATTTCTTATTATTATCAGTGTTACCAATATCTTTGAGGAAACCATGATACATTTTTTCAGGATTCTTTGATGAATAGAAATTTTCAAAAATTCAAATCAATTGAATGCATCTATGATTAATTAAAGGATCAATTTCTTTAAAAAAATGTTACTGAATGAAAATATTACTGAATAATACTGAACTTATTCGACCACTCTTAAGACCCCAAACTATTACATAAACCAAATGTTTTAACCTTTCCAAGTTGATGGCACTTTTGATGAATTCAGATGAGCTAAATTTGACATCTAGTTAATCATATCTCAGGTTTGAGAGAAATGAGCATGACTGCACTATGGGACATTTGATTGATTTCTTGTTTTGCAATAAGTGTCACATGGCTTTGAAGTATTAGACAAAAGCACTTTCACTACAAAAGCAACTCTTTGGATAGGCCACTTTTCATTATTTTCATATTTACCTCAAATAAAAACAATCAATAAAGTGTCTCTTCTCTATTAACAAAACCACAAACAGTGACACGAACACACACATTGATGTACACAGAGCGCAGCGAATGAAGCTGCTGTCAGTGTTGAACAGCTGCATGGACTTCTCTGGACCGAGCCCAGCCACCTCTGTCCCACAAAGAGCTGCTTGTGCCTTCTCAGTTCGGCTTGAGACGACATGAAACACACACTCACAGGACCAGGGTCAGACCCTGTTCTTTGTAAAGGGAGCTGTTGTCAGACCTCATTGGCAGACGGAAGAGTGGAGGTCAGATGTCAGCGGTACGGGGGGTAGGGTGAGGTGAGTCTGTCCTGGGTTGCTGCACCTCAGCACAGTTGACATGCTAATGCTAACCCGGCATTCAGTGTGGAGATTAGACAATTTATACATCTCAATCAGCTCCCTAGCTTTCTAGGTTGTGAATCAGTGTATGTACACAATGTACACAAATTCGGGCACTGGTAAGAACATTAAGGACATATTGGGACACTGATGACTATTTCCTGCAACATGACAATGTCTTCATTGTAGAACTACACTACTGGCAATTATGAACATAAGCAGAACTGATATCTTTCTGACATTACGTTTTTATCGTGTAGATTATCGTAAATACTTTGATTGTTATATATATATACTGTAATTGCAACATTTCAGCCATAAATAAACTATAAATGTTAGTTCAAGTATTTCCTAGCAATGTATGTTTAGGCAGAAATATAAATAAATAATGGTTTGTATTTAAAAAAAAAAAAAAAAAAAAAACATCTATCGCATGTCATTATGTGTAGTGAGTTCCACAGACTTCAGAATTTCTTAGTGAGGGAACATAGTGGGCATCGCTGCTCCCTGGTTTTCATGGTGCATTGTGGGACATTTTAGACAGTGTTGCCAAGTCTGTGGTTTATCTGCGGAATTGGGCTACTTTAATACTGTTTCTGCGGGTTGTTTTACATGTCAGCGGGTTGAAGCAACCTCAAATAACATGAGATTTATCCTCTGGAATGCAAATTTTGGGGAGAACCCTTCCAAAAATGCAAATTTTACCCCCGGAATTAGTTTTGGGATAATTCTGAGTAGTAATTGGGTGGGTTTTGAAGTGAAAACCTGGCAACCCTGATTTTATGCCGTGAACTTTGAGATTGAGAAAACTTTTAAAATGGCCGACTCTGTGATCAGTCCTCTGACTACTGAACTAGGGAGCTGACTAAGATGCACACAATACAATTTTTGTTTTTAATGATTTAAGTTTTTGCTATGGAATTTACGGATACTTATCGCATCAACACATATAGCATCTTTAGCACATTTACCTGAACATCATCAACTAGCTTCACCTGGAATACTTTTCGTAATCAGTATTATTTTCATCTTGTATTTCAAGTAAAAATAAAATGAATATCTTTAAAATGAGATTGATATAAATAAGAAGCACAATTGTGTATAAAATTAAGTTTCAGGGAATTCCTTAAGTAGCGGCAGACCCTTTCTTACATATTGTGACGTACATCAGAGTATTATGGATTACTGAAAAAGAAAAACATGTTTAACATCGACTTGGTTCTATTCATCGGTTGGTTGATTGAAAGCATCATGTAAAAACATGTAAGCTTATAATTTGTTGCGGATACAAACATGTTTGAAAATGTTGTTATTTGTTGTGTAATACATAATGTTTCTTGTGTAATATGGTAAGACCACTCAAACTCTGCACTTTTAACTTCATTTTGAGGATGGATTCAAGCCTTGAGCTGGTAGACCCTACGGTTATAGTGACACTGACCGTTGATGTGCGACAAAACCTCTACCCAAATGAGCAATGATGTTGCCTGTGTATGAAAATCAATAATGTGACTCAAGAAAAGTTTAAATCGCTTTCTAACTGCTGTTTCTGGACACTGTATGGTTCCTCAAGACTTATGCACATGTTACAGCTTGTATATACCAATAAACACATCACAGCGAGAGATATACATTTCTGAATGCTAAGTATACAGTGCGCGGTTTCAGTTTGAGATGGTTAGCAAAGTACCGCCTGTCCTTCAGCAGCGTTAGGGACAGTGGTTTGACATTTCTAGGTCACCTAGCTTGCTAAACAAGCAGCTCAGAGATGCTAGGTGTTTCCCAGCCCACTGGCCATACAGCATGACACATGGCAATCCGGGTCTGTGTAGAGTGGAACTTGTTGACAATGTTAAAGCAAACAGAACCTATAACCTTTCCCACGGAGTCCCAGTAACCTGAAGATCACATGAAACACTCCAGTGTTTGCGAGTACGCTAACTAGCACATCCTTAGCTGCTGACGCATCAAAATGTGTTCTCTTTTCTCTCACTGTACGAGCTTTTCTCACACTTTTGGACGGCTGTGAATCAACTCTGCAACCTTTCTGCCGTTTTAAATATTTATGTCCGTTACGTCAACAGGGTGTGCGTCTCTCGGGCCAGATGTGTTAGCTGCAGTGGTGGAGTGCTGCTCTCGGAACGAGGCCGCACACATCACACGCAGTTTATTTTAGTCATTTCCTCTCCATCCTTCAGCTGTCTGTTACGCTGACCACTCGCCCCTGCAGCTGTGGCCAATCCATAACCCCCCGCCGCCCCCGTACTCTCCTTATCAGCACGCTCCTGCCGACCCACAACTGTCCTCTGTGGGACGCCTCTTCCCCGCCCACCAGTACAGTGCCGACGGGCTGCCAGATTTGTCACCTGTGGAAACCAAGCATCTTCGCCGATTCGACCCGCTCGGGTATGGCAGTGGTTTGGCAGAATGCACTGGCACAAGGAATAGGCAGATGCTGGGGACTTTATAGTGTCAGCATCGGGTCAGGATGTAGATGAAAAAAATGGATGTGAGACTAAAAATTTGGGTTCGGTTTGTTTTTATAAATGAATATGTTATTCTGCAAAAAAATCTAAAATTCTGAATTCCAAAATTCTGGTTTCCATCAAAATATTAAGCTACACAACTGTTATCAACACTGAGAAAAATAATAAGAAATGTTTTTTTGTTTTTTTTTTGGCAAATCAGCATATTAAAATGATTTCTGAAGGATCATGGGATACTGGAGTAACGATACTGAAAATTGAGCTTTCCTGACACTGGATTTAAAAAAATCTAACCAACCCCAACATTTTGAATGGTAGTGCACTTGTTCACTTTACTTTAATGAGCATACTTCTGTTTCCTCATCAAAAAGTCAATTACATGTTTTATTTTTTTGTAATTTCCTATTATGGGCGGTGGTTATAACTGATATATCTGATATCACCTTGGAGTTTGGGGACCCCTCCATAACCCAGGGGTCAATTCAAGCATGTGCTGTCTGAATATGAATTCATACAGTATAATCTTGCTATAATCTGGATTACATAATGAGATTCCAAAAATGAAGTACTTGTAATTAGATTATAAAATATCTGTAGTCAGGCTACAGTTACTTTTCTGTTGGTTACCTGATTACATGTTATTCTCACAATGGCAGTAAATCATTTATAATTCATCCATTCTGCCTACTACTTTTTTTATCTTTTAAATTTTCCTCTCTAAAAAATTTCCTACTGCTTATATATGAACAGAAGGTCTTTCAGAAAGTTTGAGGAATTACACACACACAGAGACCAGCCAATAGTCATGTGACTATCACTGAAAACTGAGATATTTACATCAAATATTTTATTAGTAAATGTTTTATTTTTATTTTAAAATCATTTATTTTAATAATATTATAACCCCATCCAGGGAAACCCTGGCCCTAATGTAATATTTATTGCACTTTATGTTGTTGATAGCAAAGAATGGAATATATTTTCTTTCTCTTTGCATTTTTATATCAATATGGTACAAGATTATCCTATTCAAATCAATGTGATGAGTCAGGTCAAAAGTAATCTAAAAGTAATCAAAAAAGTAGTCCGAATACATTAACTAAAATGAGTAATCTAATTTACATTACTATCTAAATTTTTTGTCATGTAATTTGGAGTCCATAACTGACTACAATTTGAAAGTAATCTACCCAGCACTGGTTACTGATTTGAGTTTAAAAGATATAATTATTTCCGCCTCAGAGTAAAACAAAAATTTAATCAAAATGGTCATTGTAACTTTACTCCTCCTAAATGTGACAAAATATCCAAAGTTACTTTTCTTTGTAATTCAAAAAATTGCATCTTTCTTCCCCGTATATATTTGTGAATTTCTATCTCGGCATGTGACTTTCTCATTTTCAATTTTATCTAGCAATTACCTGTTCTTTTCTTACTTTCAGGCTGAAAGTAGAAGGCTTCTATACAGCCTTTTTCTTTAATCATTATTATTATTTCAGAAGACAATAATATGAAAACAAGAACGCTGGATACCTCAAACATCTGTTTACACAAATGAGCAGATGTCGCTGCTGAAGAATCTGCCATGCGATTCGTGACGCAAGCCGTGCTGTTATGCAGCGTCGTACACGCAAGAACCGAGCAAAGCATGTACACACTTCCATGCATACAATTACTGCCTCATTCAACCGCCTGACAGTCAGAAGCATTGAAGCCCAGAGCTGTAGAGGAAGTGGCTGGTATTTAAGCAGACATGCCGACCAGAGCTGGTCCTGTCGTCTGTCCAGCTCGTCCGGCAGTCCTTTGTTTTCTGCCCTTATAATCGGAGTGTCATTTCAGTATGCTGACTTCATTATACTGTATCTCAGCCTGATTTGCATGAAAAGCTCCTTTATGCTTCTTGGCTGTTGGTTTCATGTTACTGTGCTGAGATCATCAGCACTACCGTATTCCAGTCGGCCTGGAAAGATTATGCTGCTTGCATTATAAAAGTCTTATTGCTTTAATAAAACAGTAATACGTAGCATACAAACTAGGGCAGGCATCTCATAGCTATTTTGTATATTTTAGCAAAACCAGAATGCTGTATTGACCAACAAGCATCCAGGAACTATCTGTTTTATAATGTGCTATAAAAAGGCATTCTGACATCAAACAGCAACCGACGATTTACAAACGCACAGTAAAACTGTTCCCCTGTTAATGAAGTAAATCGCTGGCATTCAGTTGCTCTTTAGTCAAACCTAATTTCCAGTGTCTCGGAATTCATTGCTACAATGCTATTTCTGCAGTGGAATTTGCTTGATTTCACCATTTTTAGACTCAAAATAGCCAAATTCATCTGATCTGACAAAACCATGCCAGTTAAAGGTCAGCTACGCCTCACAAGCCCTATGACCCACAAAAAAAATGAGAGGATTGTTCACATGACAGGAGAATACCCTGGTGTATGATGATTGGAAATAGCATGTTTGAGAAAGGGGAATAACTGCTAATTGCCCGAGGTGAACTTTGATTTGGATATAAAAACATGCAACGTGATGACATCACACATGCCGTTTCACTCAGGTGAGGCAGATGAACTGCAGGTCATTTATGTTGGGTAATCTTTGGACTTGAGCTGAACCATAACCAACTGTGGATGCAAGTGGAAGCTGTCTTAAAGGGGTGTTGGATTGTATCCAAAACCCACCACTGCCCAACTCCCTGCAGGATTAAATGCACACCTCAACTTTCCTGATCCACCAAAACTGTTCGTCAGGAGCTCCACAGAGTCAGTATTCATGGTCAGACTTGACTTATAGCCAAACCATTGGTGCCAACAGTGCAAATCTTGGGCTGTGGACAATGTGAAACATGTATTGTTCTCTGATGAGTCCTTCACTGTCTTTCCCACATCTGTGAGAGTTACAGTGTGGAGAAGCCCCAAAGAGGCTTAACACCTGGAGTGTTTTCATGGACGCCTCAACTTTGTTTGAATGAAAGGTATAGTTCACCCCAAAATGAAAATTGTGTCATTAATTACTCAAATTTTCTGAAGAGATTTGATCGCTTTTTACGATGAACAGATTTAATTTAGGCTTTTACTCGTATGATTTTTTTTTTTGACGTACAAACTGCACAAATATACAGTTTCCAGGTGTTTGTGCACACGATTCTCCAAAATTGCTTCTTTTCTTTGTTTTAAAGACCCGACTTGATATTTATATATTTCGGAATTAGGAGATGATGAGCACATGAATCTTTCAAATCCGAAACAAGGACTAGTGGGATGACATTTTTAGAATGGCACGACACTCATTCAACAACAACAGCTCGTTCATCAAATCATACGTCATTACATTTCTACGTCTTCACAGATGCGCAATACTTTCCAGTTTTGGTTTTCACAGGTATTTTCAATCGGATTAGAAAAGGTTTAAACCCCAACCACCCCTTACAATCCACGTGATACATTAATCGGATTTGGCCAATTAATTCCGATTGATGTAGTCACATGTGACTTTTTTATTCCGATTGTGCAAGTAGTCTGATTACAATCGGATTATAAGGGTCCATGTGAATGCAGCAAGTGATGGTTTGAGCTGCAATATCATGACTTTCCCTATCGGGGTGCCGTGTAGCACGCCCTGAAGGTAAAACACCTGTGAAAATAAATCTGGAAAATTCTCTTATAAATAAATACTGTATATTATTCCCTATTGTTATGGATTTTAATGTGTGTTTATACATTTTATATATATGTATATATATATATATATACACACACACACATACATACACATACCTTTCAAAAGTTTGTGGTCAGTAAGATTTCTTTTATGTTTTTGAAAGTAGTCTCTTAGAAGTCTCCAATGCTGCAATTATTTGATCAAGGCTAGAACAAAAACAGAAATACTGTGAAATATTATTACCAATTTAACATAAATTTTTTATCTGATTATTTTTTTACATTTTTTTCATGTCATGGTAAAGCTATCTTTCAGCATCATTACTCCAGTCTTCAGTGTCACATGAACAATTCTAATATGTTGATTTGGTGCTTAAGAATCATTTATCATTATTATCAATGTTGAAAACATTTCAGCTGCTTAAAAATGTTTGTGGAAACTGAGATGCAGGATTTTATTTCAGGATTATTTGATGAAAAGAAAGTTCAAAAGAACATTTATTTGAAAAAAGAATGTTTTGTAACAGTTTAAATGTCTTCAATGACTCTTTTGATCAATTTAATGTCATTTTGCAGAATAAAAGTATTAATTTCTTTAAAAAAAAATTGTATTGACCCCAAACTTTTCAATGGTAAATTATATACATAACTTCAGAACATATAAAAGTTATTAATGTGTCTGTGTTTTATAAATTTTAACTTTTAGAAGTTCAATATACAATGTAGCATACCATTTATTGATGTATTTTAAACATAGCAGGCCATATTAAGCATATACTGTACAGTTTTCAGTATATAGTCAGATAAATACATAAAGAATAAGATAAGTGTGCTGTTTTGCTATTCTAAATTCAGTCTGTCTCTCTATTGCAGGAAAGACAGATTGATTTGTTTGATTTGCGCCCTCTATGGGCAGCATGAGGTAGTGCGATGTCCATCATATGTAGTCTGTTATCAGATAGAAGTTATTTTTATTGAATAAGGATGTATGACTACTTTTATATAAAACAAACAGGAAAAAAAATATTGAATGGGGAGGTGATCATTTCACTATGACACGAGAGGTTCACAAATGATTGTCATTGGGTGTGTATGTGTGACTGAGAGGAAGAAGGGTGAGTGATCGGAAGGGTGTGTGTGTGTGTGTGTGTGTGTGTGTCTCAAACGCAGAAAGTGAAAAGGAGTGACAAATGAAGAATAATCACAATATAACTGTAAATTTTTGTGCATGTAGAGTTGAAGAAGAAATTTGAGTGCAATAAGGGTAAATTCCCTTATTAGATCATCACTGATGATCATACTGATCATACATACATAAGCAGGTACGCAAGAACAGCAGAAGAAAAACCAATGGAAATTTTTGAGATTTGATTCACACAGCTTCTGATACATAATCATATGCATTTAAAGGTCCCCTGAACACAGCATGCATCATCCTCCATCCTCCCTTTCCCCCCTAATACAATCTCTATACCATCCAAGCACAAATTACCCATTATTCCCATAGCTACTACCTGTCATCTCTCACAGTAGAACCAGATTTGGCATCCCACACCACACAGCTTCATGAACAGACGCTGAGATCGCACTCATCGACCCCCCCCCCCCCCCCCCCCCCCAGCACTTTTCCCAGGCCAGTCTGATAAAGGTGAGGGTCATGTAATCTTATCGGCTGGACCGCTCGTGTTATTTCCGCTGGCACCCTTTCACGCCGCTGTTTGTGCACAAACCACCCCTCCAGAGCCAAACCGCCTGCGGTAAGTCTTATCAGCATGAATAGAGAGCCGGGGACAGGGAACGTGACCACCTCAACAAGGAAATGCAACACTGCAAAACACTACATACACATTCCCTCTCCTGAGATCCTGCCAGATCCTAAAACATGCCACATGCTGCATGTAGAACCACTGTAAGCCACTGGAACAGGAGTGAAAAGATGGCCCCTATACTGTAAAGTATCAGTGAAATTCAAGTAGGTGAAACATCGATTATTAACTCTGCAGAACTGAAAATCAAGCCCGACAGCTGTGGGATCTGAACACAGCTCATTTTCATTTACCTAATTGGATTTGTTTGGCAGGAACTCTAATGAGCTTTGCACCCAATTTGCCAGCCTATCTTTCTTTTAGTAATACATATACATATATACTACTGATTTAAAAGTTTGGGGATAGTATGTTTTGTTAATGTTTTTAAAAGAAGTCTCTTGTAATCACGGCTGAATTTATTTGATCAACACTAAAGTAAAACGATGATGTTGTGAAATATTATTACCATTTCAAATAACTGTTTTCTTTGTGAATGTGTTTTAAAATGCAATTTACTCCCGTGATGTGAAGCTGAATTTTCAGCATTATTATTCCAGTCTTCAGTGTCACATGATCCTTCAGAAATCATTCTAATTTGCTGCGTATTAATATTAATGTTGAAAACAGTTGCTGTTTAATATTTCTGTAGAAACATGACTTTTTTCAAGATTCTTTGATGAACAGAAAGTTCAAAAGAACAACATTTTCTACTTTTCTATTAAAAGATTTCTTTATGTGCCCTTGCTAAAAAGTATTATCATCTTTCAAAGAAAACTATTTTTAAAAAAATTACACAACAGTAAACATTTGATTCATTGGCAGATTAAATGAATAGTGGGGGAACTTTGCTGATCTAAAAATACGACTATATAAGTCTTCCCACTAAACTGTTTTTTTAATGCACCTGAATCATAAAAATGCCCCGTATCATATCAGAAAGACTCCAGGGGGTAGATGAGATTTCACATCCACCTTCAACATTTTCTTATTATATAGCAATAAGTATAACAAAGATATTACTTTTTGAACTGACATATTACTTTTACAACTTTTGAGGATTACTTTTACTAATTTATTACTAATATTTAATTATAAATATTTTTAGAATATATGTAATTCATTGTTTTTTATGAAATATACATAATATTTGTTATTGCACACTTAATTTGAAAATATCACTTGCCCATAAATCATATATTCTTTTGTATGCGTTTGATCTATGCAAACGAAAGGTGTGACACCAAACAAAAAAACTCACTGATAAACATTGCCAGGGAGAAAAGAAAAGTATCTAAGAGTTTTTAAGAGATAGCTTGCTACTTTAAAAGTTCTGTTCACATTGTAAAGCTAGTCAAATGTACAATGGCAAGTGAAACAAATGACTGTGACTAAAAACTCTAATATCGCTTATATTTCAGCTTTCATCCACATCCTTAAGCAGGGAGGATATTGTTCCCCCACATCCTGTCATCTGATAAAAGACCCCATCCTCTCTAACAGCCATTTTCTGTTAGCACGTCGCTTGCTGCATTCAGCTAACGCATGTCTGATCCGTGCTCCCCCTTTACCACCGGCGGGGTTCGAACTCAAACAAAGGAAAACAAGTGAGGTTTGTGCTGGTAACAGGTACCATCTGCGTCTGGTTACCTACCCGGCAGTGGTGCATGGGAAAAAAGAAGCAGTGCTCCCCTAAAATGAGCTGGCCGGAAATGGCCCCAGAGCCCCTCAAAGCTACACCATATAGCACAATGTCTGGAGGTGTTACTGTCTCTCATTTTGCGGTGTTAAACCATGAAACAGGAGCTTTATTTTACACAAGTCCTGTAAAACCCAGCTCTTTTAATCTAACTATATTGAAACCAATGATCTCCAAATGGTTGTGAGTTTAATATAGGAAATTAAAAAAAAAAAAGTTTAAATATAGAGACAGCAATGGACTGGAACATAATTGTTGATTTAACTTCAAAAAGTTAGTTACCTGCTTGCCTTATTTTGAGTTAACTGAAATAAAAAAATTGAGTTAATACAACGGTGGGTGGTTTAATCAACAGAAACTCCAAATATTATGTTATCTAAACTACATTAATTATCTAAGTTCATCTGACAATAGAAAAAAATGAATTCAGGGTGATTGGGACACTTTAACATATATTAATAATGCAAAACATATAAACTGTACCTATAGCATTGTGCTAAGCTAACAACACAAGACTGTTACCAATTATTATGAGATTGTGTAGTCTTTGTGAAGTATACAGTTTGACAACTAAAACCATAAAAATAAACAATCATTAACTGAATATTCTATATAATAAAATGCATTATAATATTTGCAGATTTCTTGTTAAATCTGAAATTGGTTGTTATATTTTCTAAAGGCATAACAATAAGTATTAAATGTATTATAACTGTGACAAATATTCACGAGACCATTACAAAGGTCTGTTCACATCTTGTCGTAATTACCGTAAAGATTCAACTTCACATCCATGGTAGAGCTCGTAATTACAACTTCAAGCTGGGACTTTTCAGAGAGCTCCTACTCGTACCGTGTTACTGCTGCAGATTCATTTAGGCATTGATAGTGTTGCCAATGAACAGCCCGGCGTAGAACGCAGCTTGTTGTCATCTCGAAATTACAGTAAATATGACATGTCGTGAACACAGTATAAGGTGATTTACTTTTATTAAGCAATATATATCAATAGCACTAAAATGACACTGATCTTATAGGAGGAAGTATAATACAGTTTCTTAAAATGCTCACTCTAGGTTTGGAACAGAGCAATATTGTTCTTTGCCAAACCACTGTTATAACTTTCAATCAGCTTCAACTCTGCCAAAAGACACATACCGACTTTCAATCAAACAGAAAAAAATGCATTTTCTTGGAGCCACTTATTCCTTATTTAGGGGGTAATATCCCAACGCAATGCAATTGGGTAGAAAATAGAGCTTCCTAGAGCACGTCTCCATTTAAAACCATGACCAAAACCATGACTTCCTCTGCTCTAAATTAGTTCCATTCCTCTTTTTCCTTAGGATGCTCTTTTTGGAACACATCTAGGAGTTGGCCAGAGTCTGTGTTTTGGTTTTTGTTGTGCAATGCACTGGAGCTTGAAGGAAGTGTTGAAAATCACTTGATGACTGTAAGAGCTCCGCTACAGGGCCGTTGCCAGCTCTTCCATCATGATTCGGGGAGGAACCTCAGGATGCTTAAAGGAGCCCGTTACGTATTAAAAAAGTCAAGACTACCTCTGAACACTCACCAGTCATTATTTATTCCATTCTTGGTCAAATCTCACTGTTTTCAATCACTGATGAATCGAATTAGATATAATGATGAATTCTTTTGATTCAGTGGGGAATGTGTTTTGAAATCTCAACCATAAAACTTTCTTTTCGCACAATTCTCGAATGGAATTGAATTAATCAAAGTGACAAATTGCATGTGAAGTCACTCAAGAGAAACAGAGGTTGCCAGAGCGATGCCAATTTAGCAAACTGCCATAGTGTTGTCGGCTACAGATGGAAATGTGTGTTATGATGTTTTATCTCTGACTTGTGTGCTGTGGTCAGTTCTATTAGGAATGTCCTGAGGGGTAAAAATGAGATAATACAGTGTTTCAATGCTCAACTCATTTCCTCAAACACATCACATGAGCTGTGAATGAATGAACCCTGGAAACACAACTTCCTGACAACTAGATAAAGAATTCCAGAGGCAAGAGAAGGACAACTGGCATGTTTTCAGAAACCATAAACCTGATGGCAGAGAGTGTTGCAAGGTGGCAACAACTGAACCTTCTATAAGTCAATGTGCGTTTTCAACCAAATCAGTCAAAAAGCAGGTCATTTTTCATTGGTTGCGCTTGCTTCAAACTTCAGGGATGGGTTCAAATGTTTTATCAAAAAGAAATTAATGCTTTAATTCAGTAAGAATGCATTAAATTGATTAAAAATGACAGTAAAGACATTTATAATGTTACAAAAGATTTTTATTTAAAATAAGTGCTGTTCTTTTAAACTTTCTATTCATTAAAGAATCCTAAAAATATATATGTATCAGTTTATATTTCACAAAAATATTAAGCAGCAGTTTTTAACATTCATAATAATAATATTAAATGTTTCTTAAGCAGCAAATCAACATATTAGTATTGTTTTCTGATCATGTGACACTAAAGACTTCTGAAAATTCAGCTTTGCATGACAAGAATAAATTGCATTTTAAAAATATAGTAAAATAGAAAAGTTATTTTAAAATGAGTTTCAGTTTTTGATGTGTTTTGATCAAATAAATACAGCCTTGGTAAGCATAAGAGTCTTCTTTCAAAAACATTTTTTTTTTAAATCGTACTGACCACAAACTTTTAGTGTAATAACAAGAACATTAAATAAATAAATAGAAACCTGTTATATTTAAAGTTGTTTCATTGCATGCTAATTAACACATTATTTACTATAACAAGTGGCACTGTTACGAAATTTTGGTTACACTGTAATTATACCTTTAAATTTTTTGAGTAATATTAAGTAACTACATGTACTTACTATAAGTTTAGGATTAAACATTGGTTTATTATACATATTATAATATGCATAATTATTTTATAATGAGTAACACATTCCTGCTTGACATAACATTCCCCCACATTTTTATTCAATAATAACTAGTCATAATTAGAAAAATAACTTTGAAAAAGACACAAGTGATAAAAGTGGTTTTATGCTGTATATTTGGTAAAAACCTATGACTTTTCCCTTCAAAGTTTCCTCTTCAAGATAACGTCATGAATCTGAAACAGTTGTTAAAGACTGACAAACCAGGAAGCTTTTCAGGTAAAATCTGGGAATGACCCTGTGCTAAATCTGGACACCTGTAGTTTGTTAAATGATAAAATGTAAAGGTGACAGGTTAATTAAAAGGTGACATTTTTTTGCGAACAAGTATAAAGATTACTGCTTTGAATCAAATAAGAGGCATCAATCCTTGAAATACCTAAAAATAACCATTCAGGTTTGGAAAACAAACACAGTAATTGTGTACGGTTAAAAATCACACAGTCAGGACAGATCTGAGGCCAAAAATAGGACTCTAATGGCAATGAGTGTCAAGCCCTAAAACGCAGAATCTTCCGTGTGTCATTTTTTTCCATCAGTTTAAGAGCTGTCATATTTGCCCTTTGCCCCGGGGTTACTGATTTGCAGTTTGTAGCTGGCAAGCACTACAAACAGCCAGCCGCCTCCATGACCTCTGATCCCAGAAGGGGTGGGTTCCACATGTGTCAACTTTTTATATTAAAACAGAAAATGAGAGAGAGAGAGAGAGAGACAAAGAAAGAAATGCTGGTTTGCATAGGTCATGTTATGCAAATATGCAGATTTGCATCCTCAACACTGCTTTCAGTCACTCACATCAACAGGTTTATATTGCACACTAATATCAATGTGTTTGACTACTTAGATGAAAATGTTTTTGCCCATAGTTTGCATTTTCATAGCTCAGGAGATTTAAAGGGACAAAATGAAAAATTTAAATAATTTCCTCACCATCATCTGGTTTCCAATCTTGAACATCTTTCTTTGTTCTGGAAGATATTTTGAAAAATGTCTCAGTGTTTTTTTTTTTTGTCCATACACTGAGTCAATGGGGTCCAATCAATGTTGTTTTGGCTGTCACTAATATGCATTACATGGAAAAAAACACTCTTTAAAAGTTTTTGGTGAACTACCCCCTTTATGGAGTCTTCAGCTATGTACAATCATTTAAGTATCAATTTTGTCTTTAAAATTTGCCTCTAAAGTTTCTTAACATATTAAACATTTTTAACATATTTTTCATATTAAAATCTATCTTGGTAAATTAGAAACATTATCCAGATATTTCCTGAAGGATTACTAGAAATTTTCATATTAAGATGGGATAAAAGAAAGCAAAGATTTACATAAAAAGTTGGAAACACTTTTTGTAAATACTCAAGCTCAGTGTTATACTGTATATGTGGAAAGTCTCTTGGCCATTATCAGTGTGTTGACTTGACTTGGATGAGTACATTAGACTTTAATCTGGATGAACCATATGACAATCTGACCGTAACTGTGGGGGGGGATTCTGATGCAGATGTTGTCTGTCACTAGGTTTTCACCCGGCAACCGGATAAAACATGAACACCCTGGACTATCATCAAGAAGATCAGCCAGCTGATCTGAGGAGCGATTTAATGGCATGGCACACAGCTTGACACCACGAGGTTCATCAAGTCCATTTCTGAAATGGATAAAACCCTCAAATCCAAAAAAGATATCCAGACCGCACAGACAACTCCCCTTTTGTTGTGAAGCAGACGTGTAATCAGTTTTCTTTGGCGTACGTTAAATAAAGTCATAAAGTGGTACTAATGTTTTAATTTAGCACCATGTGTCTGCTGTGTGATGCTCATCCCTCCGTCCCGCTGACCCTCATCTTCAGAGAACAACAGTTGCTACATGGCTGGACCGGAGAGACCGAATAAAATGGAAGAGATGGAAGAAGATATGGAAAAAGGAGGGGTGGGAGACAGGGCAGGTGGCAGAAGCAAAGATGTGGATGAGAAAAGAGGACAATTTTCTTTGCAAAAGAATTGCTAACAGCATGTTTCTCTTTCGAACTCGCCACACTGTTCAACAAAGTTCCCTAAAGAACAAAAATGAAGCAAAGCAGTGAGAGTGAAGTGAAAGAGAGTAAATGAGAGCCCATCTGAGGCAGTGCTGGACTCAACAAGTTAGCGATTACTGATTAGCCAGTTCAGTCCCGCGGGGAGGCTTGTCTGTCCTTGGCTTGGGAAAACAACATGAAAGGATGCCGGCTGTTTTGTGCGGGTGACTTGAAAGCGCAGTGGCTATCAGAGACATTAGCCTTATCAATGGCTGGTGCTTTAGAGCTGAGCTATATGAAGCAACAAGGGCACGTCTCCAGCGAGGAGATAACTAGCACATACCTCCGGCCCTATTTGCATGCACCCGGGAAACAGGAGGGATGGGACAGGGAGGGAGATGGTTTAAAATAATTATTTAATGAGAATTTGAATTTGAAAAATCAGCCAGAACTAGGCACTGGTGCCAGACGTACCCCAAATGCCCATTTTGGTGGCATGGCCAGGGAGGTTGGCACGCAACTGGCACAGCTATGGCTTCCAGATCCATAACATCTGCTGGGCCGAGCTGTCCTTGGGTGGGACGGATAAAGAGAATTGCAACTTTTGAGGTCAATAAGTGTGAACTAAACTTGGGCGAGGCGGGCTATTAAAATGAGAGTTTGACTAGGCTTTATGGGCAAGAGAAGTCAATGTTCTTATTACTGACAGTCACTTTTAAAGATCCTTAAAAAAACTCTCTCGTCATAATTTTTTTTTTTATAATGGCCGATTATGCAAGGTGTTAAAGGGTTAGTTCACTCAAAATAGAAAATTTGATCATTTAATCAATGATTATCCTGAATCATGCAAAAATGGTCCACTGTCAAAAGTGTAGAGATGAAGTCCTGCCCACACTGAAGTAATTTTCAAAACAAGCAACATTTGTCGACCCCTGCTTTAATGACTGGCCATTGCCATGTAGTTGCAAATTTACTTGTAGTTAGTAGCATGGCGAACTCACATGGCCATCTTCAACATGAAGAGCGAAATCTGCATGGTGAACTTTTTCACCGTCACACGAAACTCCAGTTTTCGTGGGTTCCCATTGGAATGACTGGGTTTTGCACGCAAAAATTTGCCGAACAATGGTAAATGTGACCACACCTTAAGACTTTCAATCTTTAAAAAGGAAACAATTGTAACATTAAAATACACTCTAAAAATGCTGAGTTAAAAACAACCCAAGTAAAGCTGAAAATGGACAAGCCCAGCAAATGGGTTGTTTTAACCCAGCAGTTGGGGTAAATATTTGCCCAACCTGCAGGATAGTTTTATTTAACTCAAATGTTGTTTAAAAATGACTGTACTGCTTGCTTACAATGTTGGAAATTAACATTTATTAATAAGTTTAATAAATGAACATTTATTAATACGTTTATAAAAGAATAATTAGTTATACTAGTAATAATAAATGGTTTATAAATAAATGTTCAACTTTTGATTATTATTGTTGCCTCTAGTAATTTTATGTCTGATTTCTAATTTCCAACCTATTTTGGGTTCATTTTAAGCCAGCCACATAGAACAATAGTTCGGTTCAATAAAACTTCCCAGCAAGTTGGGCAAACATTTAACCCAAACCGCTGGGTTAAAACAACCAAATCACTAGGTTAGTCGATTTTCAGCCTTTTTTTAATGCAGCATTTTTTATAGTGTACCACAAAAGTTGTCCATATGACTTGTGTGATTCAAGGTGAAAATTACAATCTTCCCCTCTACAACTAGATCATTGAGTTAATAAACAAATCATTCAAACTGGGATTTAGAACTGGACAGACTGATTCAATGAAAGCATCAGAATTAAAAGAAAGATTCTTTCTTCCGTCATGAGCATACTCAAATTTGTATGGTGCTTTGGTGTCATTTTTGAAGTTGAAAGCCCTTCATTTCAATCAGCACAGTCATCAAAATTCCTCTGTTTGTGCTACACTGAAAAAAGTAGTCATACAGGTTTAGAAAGACATTACAGTATTAGTAGACGGTTAGGTTAGGGTAAGTAGAGTAAGTTGAAATGTACAAGTTACTTATAGTCTGTTGGGGGACCATCAAAATGAAGTGTTATCAGATATTAAGCAGACAGTCTAGAAACCCTCTAATGACCAGCTATTGACATGTTGCAAAATTGCTTATAGTTAGTAGAATGTCTAAAGAGGGCTATCGAAATAAAGTGTTACCTTAAACAGCACTGAGTTATCAGAGGATTTCAGTCACCAACACCTAAACTCACCTGTGCACACTGACACACAAGAAGCTTTTATAAAACATTAGGCTGACTCCCAGTGGATGACTGCAGTTTGTACAAACATCTAGGGCAAAGTGCATCCTCTCTGTGTCCTACTCTTGGCACTTTCGTACTTTTCCACAGGCTCAGCTGAAAGTCTGGCGCACCTTCAGAAGGACAAAGGTTTCCCACAAGAAAAACACACCAGGCCTTACAATGTAACCCTCTCTTTCATTGTGCCTGGTTACATAATGCTAAACTAATCAATCTTAGGTCTGACTCCTGAAAAGCAAATACCCTGGGCTGTACTGACATAATTTTTGCCAATGGCACAACAACAACACTACTTAGAAATAAAATAAACCACTCTTATGCGAACTTCAATCCTTATTGTGAGAACTTTTACCTCCACTAGTCCAATTAATGCTCTGGAATACTCGCTTGGAGCAATTTCGTTAGTCATCGTGAGGTTATACACAGTTCACAAACCTTACAGTGGAGCATCTGCGTTGCATTGTGGGATATGCTTCTGTGTGGTGGTACGGTAAGAATTACCAGTCTCTAAAAATGTATAATAATCATAGCAGGAAATTGAATTAGTTCAAAGTCCTCAGCCATTGCGAGGGAAAACCTCATCCCTGCATTCATCCCTGTCATTGACACAAAGGGAACCACATTTTAACTGGTGATAGTGAGAAAGCGAGCGTTCTGTCAGATCTTATTTGTTCAAGACGCGCAAACTGCGTGTGCTTTGCGAGCACTGGCCGCACGCTAAATGGTTGCAAATGGAACTGCCATGGTCACATATGACTCCCATGCATCCCCATCAACAGGCTACAGAGGGCGATCAATTAGTAACTAGCAAGGAAAATAAATCGTGGCTTGTGAAGGCTTCCCAGCAGGACAATTTTAACAGTTTGACCTATTAAATAGATCCGCACTCAACATAAACAGCCATTCTCTAAGTGCTGATAATAATCTGAGTTTAATTAAACTGTTAAGTGGTGGACTATGTGTGTACATGTGTGGAACTGGTGGTAAATTTGGTAATTGAGATAGAATTTTAAGGCAGACAAGGTCTTGACTCAATCATACTGGTCTGATAATTCACGTGTGCGTCGATCTACATCTTTCAGATATGCTTTCATGTTCCCTGTCAAAAGATGAGATCATTTCAATAATGAATAATCAATAATAAAGTATTATATAAATGGGGCTGTTGTGACTTAATTCTTAGAGAGTTGGACTTGTAACCCAAAGGCTGCGGGTTCAAGTCTCAGTACCGGTAGGAAATGTAGGTGGGGGGAGTGAATGAACAGCACTCTATTCCAATCTCATTACGCACAACTGAGGTGCCCTTGACCAAGGCACCTAACCCCCCCAATCACTACCCGGGTACCACAGAAAAAAATGGCTTCCCAGTACTCCAAGGTGTGTTCACGGTATGTGCGTATGTGTTCAATACTCACTGCTGTGTGTGTGCACTCGGATTACGAGTATGGGACAGCATACTTGGCCACACATCATTTTCACTTTTTTCACTTTCAAATAATAAATGAAACTATTCTTGCAAATGGTGCATTTACACTGAGACGTTTTATGGACTTGAATGAATGAAAACTCAATAATTGCCCTTAACTTTATACTTACCAACAATCCTTAATAAACAAAACATCTGGCATCATATTTCATTCGTTAAGCTTACAAAATACTAGTGACAAAAAACAAAATGTGTATCTTTAACTATGCATTGTCATATGAACAACCAGTAATTACACTGATTGAAGTGACTGAATTCATAGTAAGCTGTGTGAGTTTGATTCACTAAAAGGAACGAGCTCAAAAGAGTCATACGGTTGGAAGCTGGACTACGCTAGTTGTGTTGAATGTTTTTGATCCACTAAAAAGAGCTGAATCATTAGAGTCATTCATTCTGGAATCAGACTACATTGTTTGTGCTGTATGTTTTTGATTCAGGAAAAAGAACCCAAGCATTAGAGTCATTCTTTCTGGAAACGGGCTATACTGGTGGTGCTGTACATTTTTGATTCACAAAGTAATTCATTCTGTTGTTTGCGCTGTCTGTTTCATGTTATAGATTTAGTAGCAGTGTTGCGCCGCCACTTAATTGTTGCAAAAAACTCAAAGTAAGATCTGCTAACAAGACAAGACGTGAAACACCACCTACTGTTCCAACGGCACATACCAATAACGTGAAAGTGGTTTGAGGAGTTTGTAAGGTCTTTGAACTTGCTTTCCTGTCTGTCAACAGTACGACATGTCTTGTTTTCTAATTAAGCACGATGTTAACAAATGACACTGAAGTGTACATGCACAAATTAAAATACTAATGTCCGCATCTAACGGCAAAGCATGTGATTGACGTTTCCGATTTTCTGAGGACTATTTACCTGAAATCACTGGCTTCATCAGTCCCGTTCCTGACAGGCTGTAATGTGATACAGAGGTATTTCAGCCACGGGAGAAGCCTTCAAAGGTGGTCCGCTCTGGCGTCAACCAGTCATTTGGCTGCCTTTGTCACTTTATGAACAGAAACAGCAAATTTTATTTGGCATGTGAAAACTGTTAATAATTTGCAGAGAAATTTGTTTAAAGATTTTCTCCTTAATGCAAAACAGTCACTCTGCTGCATTGTCTATTTTCATTTTCTTCTGCTTAGCTTTCCTAACAAGTTTGCCATTTTTTTTATTTAGGCTATGATAACAAAATAACATTAACACTTTTCCCACCACTGTTTTTTTTTTTTTACCTTTTTTATTTGCCAGTTTGTCAAAGACTACGTCTCATTCTCATGACGTCCAGATCAGATTCAGAACAATGATCAAAACAAAGATCTGGTAGATTGCATCCATTAACATCCCAAAAGCTTGTACAGTCCTATACCTCTTCCTGGGTCGACATTTCATTCAGTTACGTAAGGTAGTTTTGATTTATAAGCTGATAAATGTTTAATAATTCGGTTATTTTACATGTGCATAAGCAATGGCTCTATGTCACTTGTTTCTGCTTCTTCTTCACCTATATTTTGATCTGGAGATTCTGTATTCTTTAAGAAGATGTGTAATAGTGTCCCCTATCTAGCTCAAAGAGTCTCAAAGGACCTGCATTCATTTCTGTTCTGTTCAAATTCAAAGCATACGCATCACGTGGCCTTTCAAAGTATAAATGCTGAAAGTTCTTCACATGAAATAAGTACTTTGAGATTAACAAGGACATACACAGTACAATTATTTGTCATAATATTTAAAATAAAACCAAAGATTATTAGAGTATGTTTTACAAGAAAATATTTTTTCAGTCATTCTACTTTTTTTATTTTGACGTGCTATCTACAGATTTTTTCGCAATTATTTGTGAAATAGAAATTTTATTAGCATTTTATTAGTTTCTACACCAATTTTTTTTTTCAGCATAGCTGTTTTTGAATTGTTCTGAAATAATGTTAATTTTTTCATAATTAATAACACTAAATTAACATTTTAAATGGAAAGGCCTATAAATAACTCAACTACTGAGGACTAAGTTGACAAGAGTTTTACCACATTTGAAACTTGTGTCAACAAAAAGCGCAGCAGGCACAATGTGTGCATCAAATATTTCATATCATATTTTGGTTTAAAATTCCCTCATGCTTCTATATCTGCACTGTGCATGTTTTTAGCTCATCCTATTTCCCATAGACCTGTAATTTGAAGGTATTTAAAATGCAGCCGCCACAAAGCAGATCGGCACTGTGGCTCACTGAGGCTTCAGATCTGCTAGGAGACGAACCAGTATGGGAAGACAACAAGAGCCATAAGCCCCAAATTATTGTAATTATCACAGGCTTTGGGAATTTCCTGTACCAGATAATGGGGTATATACAAATGTCATATGTAAAGCGTTATAAACGTAGAATTGTTTCATATAGTCTCTGATGGGCCCAAGACAGAGAACTCTGTGCTCCAGAACTCTGAGCAGCAGTTAAATTCACACATGTCCTGGTGTGCTAACTATAGGAGTGCTGGTCATCGAAGGATTACAGAGCTGAGACTTCAAACAGCCTTTAAAAGGAAGAAAGCTAACATGACTGCTACCATTAAAGGGCAGATGCCGAAGCTGCAGAACAACTTTTCAAAACCAAACTCTAAAAACGTTTAATAATGTTGTTGTTTTTTTAATTTATTACTCTTGCTAGGGAATTGTTGGGAGAGAGATGATGATGGCATGGATAAATTGTTAAAGTCCCCCTGTGGTGAAAATCAAGTTTTTAATGTTGTTTATATGCCTTTGTGGTGATTTTAATATGTTTTAAGACAAACCATGTGCAAATTCATAAGTCAACACTATTGCTGAGTTTTTTCTCTTAAAAACTGCAGTGAGATGCGGTTTGAAATCGCTGGTGTTTCTTACATCACCAAACTACCTTGTAGCCAATCACATCAACGTGCCAGCAGGCTTTAGCATATCATTAACTATAACCGCTCTGAAGCGGAATCTCAAGAGAAGCCAGGTTACCCTGCTGTATTTTTATATTTATATGGGTATATTTAGCAATATAACGGGTGTCTGATGTATATTACAATGTTATGATGAACTATATGCCTTTATCCACTGACGTTATAAGTTGTTCAAAGGGTTTGTAAGGATACTGATTTTTAGAAGGCGGCTGTCTGACTCTTGAGACGGCGAATGGGAATATGGTTTGTGTAACATTTGCTAGACAACATTAAAGACTAATCATATTAGTTACCATCATGTGTCTGACGTTGTAAAAAGCGATATCATTGTGCAATGCTTACCTAAATAATTTGACCGAGTGGATCTCTGAGCTCATGCTAGTGAGTGAGGCGGGGGTAATTAGCATATTCATAGATCTGCGTATATTAAATAAAGCAAGGGTATAGAGTTACATTCAGACTATTTTAAGGCATGAAGAAAATTTTTTCACAGGAAATAAACGTTAAATATGCCATTTTGGTGATCAAAATTTTTGACTACAGAGGGACTTTAAGATGTAAAACATGATAATAATCCATTTATGTGACTACAAACTGTATATTTTAGGTCATAAATTAGGTCATAAATAAATGCATAATCAATTTCCAGATTGTGTGTGAAACTAATAAGATAATAAGCTACTCTAACCATAGATCAACGTTAAAATAAATGTAGAAATCTTGTAGGGTAAATTTCTTAGCTTTTTGGGAAACAAAATGCTTCTATACTGTCCATTTGAAGATCTATATGGATCTTTACACAGCACAGGCTATGAACTATGCAAACATTCAAGATGCCTAGATTGGCCGATGAGGAATGAAGCATGGGCGGTGTTTTACATTACAGGAGTCCTCGGAGGTAACTAAATATGTCTTCATTTATGCAGGAAGCATGAAAAGAAAACGGCAGCAATGCTCGCATACAATCCAAAATTTTCAAAAAGTCAACCCACACATGAAAATACTTTTCAACACAAATGACGTCAGATTATAAACGCCGACTTTTTGGCCTATAAGCAGCACCAGTCCCCCCTCCACGGCTCTGACAAGCACCCTGAAGTAGGTGAAGATCAAACACCCCAGCCTGGGGTAAATTATATCAGATTCCACTTTGTTACGAAGGCCTGCTTTCGCTTTCCGACATTTACAGTCGGGGCCGACCCTCACAGAGGCCCCTCGATCTCTTTCTCTCTAAATCCCGACAGCCGCTTACGCTTGAGTCAGGAGGGGGGGGGAAAGGAAGAAAGAAAACGCAGACCATCTGACTTCCATTGCTCAGCTCGGCGTGTGTGTTCCGTTTAGCCACTGGTATTTGGATGAGGCGTACGGTGCAGTTACCAGAGCCCTGCTCCGAAACGTGAATGATGTCATTGAGGTTCCATCATTACAGGCTGCAGATGAGGCTGCTTTGGATGGGCCGGGTCAGTTCCCACGCTTGTTTGGCAGAGTTCAGCTCCTGCAGCCATAATGTGAAGAAGCTTCTGGACAAGATTAAATATGGAAGAGAAAGAAAAAGCCAGAAAGGGTGAGGATCTCCCTAGAAAGACTTCCTTTTTTGTGTGCTCCCTCCTCACTCGTTCTGAATGGCTCTTATGTTGCATTCCATATCAGTGAGTCTGCTCAAGAGGCCCCACTTGCGGGAGTCAAAGTCAAAGTACAATAAAATACAGTACAATGAAACACACTGATGCCAGAAAGCAAGGTCTCAGCTAATTCCTCACTTTAAAGTATCAATGTTGATGGCATTTCAACTATTTATCTGTGAGGCATGTGTCTTCGGCTGCGTTGTGACGTGAGATGCAGAAACCTCATTAACAAACTAGCACTTCCTGTAGTTCCAATACAGCTCAACTGGTAAAGCATCACGCTAATACCATCAAAGGCCCTGTTTACGCCTGGCACGAAGATGCATTTTGGTTGACAGTATCACAAGTGGACAATGCTAAATACAAGTGTAAACAGGGTCTAAAAGGTTTTGAGCAAGTCCACATTCGACGAAATGTGGAAAGAAACGCATTCGACTGGATTGTTCTCATAGTGTAGACACACACGTAGTCGAATGTGTGTGAAAAGCCACAAAAGACTGCCAACTCTCCACCTCCTGACCTAACGCATAAACATTGGAAGCACGCTAGCCACGATAAACTTTGTCGGCTGAAGACCCAAGCTTGGTTTGGAGACAAAAAAAGTACCAAGCACAATGTTCTCTCACCATTCCTGATTTCTAAAATGCACTGACAGCGTTCGGAGTGGTCTTGCAGAAATGAAAGCTAATGCAAGCTTATTTTGTCCATTCGATCAAAAAAACTGAAAACAAAACAAAACATGGATTTACACCTACACTGACAGGCACATCAGTTTCAGGGCACTGGGGTCAGCAAGCTGGCATCTCAGCTCTGGCACAAGCAGATACCCATGCGGGTGCAGCACTACCACTGGTAGCGTAGGGGTGGTGGCAGACAGACAGGGGCCTACTAAACAGCTTGCGACCATAACCCACAGTGGCAAGAGAACAATGAATGTAATTATTGAAAAGAACACAGTCCAAATCTGAGAGTCCCTCCCAATCAAGTCTGTTTACTCACGAGGGGGTTCGTAGCAGGGCACTGACCTCCCTAACACCAGCGGTCCTTTAGAAGCGGCTGGTTGTCATGGTTTTCCTCCATCATTGATGACAAGTGTCCAGCTGGAAGGGCTTTCTAGGCCATTGATTACTGTACTGTATTCTGCAGATCTGCCCAAGCAAGTCAGAACAGCGGGACAAGGGGGCACGAGTTGAAAATAAACTCTAGAGTGTGACGGATAGGTTTTCTGAAGGTTACAATACTGAGGTAATATGGAAAGATTCTCCAGGGCTTGAACAATAATAAGTGGTGAATCACTGCTTTCATGGACCATTAGGAAGGAATTCCTTTTTTACTGCTTTTTTGGCTGCTGAGAACCCCAGACAACCGTTTGGGAGGGTGTCAGCGGGCCGTCTTTCAGGAGGTAGGCAGGGCTCACGGTGCATTACCTGTGTAGCCAAAACTCTTGTGGCTGCTTGCAGGTGTTGTGATGCTCCTGAGGGAAAGAAACTGCAATGGATTCCATCTGAAGAAACAGCTCCAGTTCAATGCCATATCTCACATGGTAGTCATATTCAAAGGGCAAAGGGGGGACCGTTTCCGCTGTGCTGATAGCCAGTACAGTACTCTTTTTCTCCAGATGAATAGACCTTGAAGTGTGTTGAAGAGTCTTGCTACTAACAACAAATAATAGGCAGCTTATGCGAGAGTGCTTGTGTCAAGTGCCACACAGAGTCGAGTCGGCAACCGAGGGGCGCCTGCTACACTTTTCCACCAGTTTCTGAATCACGTTTATTAGAGAGACTCGCTTGCTGTGTGTGTGCAGCAGGGGTATGGTGTGGTTGTACAGAAGCACAGAGCTCCTCTGTATTGTGTTGTGCAGAAGAAGGTGGAGTGGGAGGAGGCGGGGTGTGTGGTATGGGCTTGATGTAGGGGGTGTGAGCAGTGCCAGAGTGCTCAGAAACTGCAGGGAACTCCCTCCAGATCCCAGCTGCCCAGGTCTGGCTGCAAGCTGCAAGCAAGTGCCAGGCTTCTTTCGGCCTTCCTGGAGGAATTCCAGCCTCTATGGGAGGAGGAGGAGGAGAAAATGCCAAAAATAATGTCTGGGCCTATATAAAGTTAATCCCATGGGTCAGACAATGCTGAGTCATAAAGAAAGGAAACACTCAGGGAAGTTTTTATAGAGGAACCGGTTTCATTTGTCTTTAAGAGAAAAAAAGATCATATTACAATGCATTATCTGCTATACTTGCTATTTTTTCAAATTAAGTCAGAATGGAAGGAAACACATTTAGGTCTAGGCCATCAACATGTTCTCAAATTCAATTAGTCAGTGAGCTTCCTGAAGGTTTCTTAGGGGGCTGTTTACATCCAAAAAGAATCCTGAAAAAAAAAAAAACGCATCATGGTTTCAACAAATATATTAAGCAGCACAACTGTTAATTGTTCAACATTGATAATATTTTATCAGAAAATCAGCATATTAGAACGATTTCTGAAGGATCATGTGACACTGAAGACTGGAGCAATCTGCTGTGCCATCACAGGACTAAATTGCATTGTAATTTTTTTTTTAAATGTAGTAATATTATTGTATTAACAGTATTTTTGATTAAAAGAAAAAAGGCATTAAATTTAACCTACCACAAACTTTTAACATTAATAATAATAACACTGACAATCTCTTCATCACGGCACCTGTTAGTGGGTGAGATATATTAGGCAGCAAGTGATCATTTTGTCCTCAAAGTTGAAGCAGGAAAAATGGCTAAGCAAAAGGATTTGAGCATGTTTGACAAGGGCCAAATTGTGATGGCTAGACGACAGGGTCAGAGCATCTCCAAAATTGCAGCTCTTGTGGGGTGTTCCTGGTCTGCAGTGGTCAGTATCTATCAAAAGTAGTCCAAGGAAGGAACAGTGGTGAACTGGCAACAGGGTAATAGTGCTTGGTTGACGCTTGTGGGGAACGGAAGGCTGGCCCATGTGGCCCGATCCAACAAACGAACTACTGTAGCTCAAATTGCTGAAGAAGTTAATGCGGGTTCTGATAGAAAGGTGTCAAAACACACAGTGCATCACAGTTTGTTGCGCATTGGGGCTGCATAGCCACTGACCAGACAGGGTACCCAAAAGCCGAAATCAAAACTGGACCACGGAGCAATGGAAGAAGGTGGCCTGGTCTGATGAATCACGTTTTCTTTTCCATCATGTGGATGGCCGGGTGTGTGTGCGTCGATTACCTGGAGAACACATGGCACCAGGATGCATTATGGGAAGAAGGCAAACCAGTGGATAATGCGCCCTGCCCTAAAGCAAAAATGGTTCAGCAACAGTTTGAAGAGCACACAAACAAGTTTGAGGTGTTGACTTGACCTCCAAATTCCCCAGATCTCATAACGTTATCGGTATATATATATGTATAAAACTAATAAGTTGTTGTTTGACTACTCAAGCATCATGGCTTATCCCTAGGTCCATTCCTTCAGGTCCCATATTAAAATGGTACAACTGAATCAACAGATTCTGGCTTTTCTACCACAGAGTAAAGTTTATCTGGAACCATTTAATGCACTATTTGTCTAACAATCATGGGATTTAGTTTATTTTGCAGATAATTATGGCTTTGTTGAGCTGATGGTCAGGATAAGCACTTGTTCTGAGCTGTTAACTTGTGCGCTTGTTCTGGCAGCGGCTGTACTTATTTGGTGGAGCATACGTCGAAAGCGATGATAGTGCACAGTAAACTATAACACAAGGGGATTCCACACATTGGCCCAGTCAAGTTCTGCCACAGATGGGTGTGTTTCACTTCGGACTGAACCGCAAAACAGTACTGTACAGCTGTAGATCCCTTTCAATACAGAGACGCCACACAGAACAGAGAATACAATGAAAGTTAGTGGCGTCCAATTTTGATTAAAGGACAAAACTATTACTTATAACTTATACAGGTTTGGAACAACATGATGGTGAGTAAATGATGACAGAACTGTTATTTTTAAGTGAACTATCTCTTTAAATTTGTAAACATTAGTAATTACATAAACTATGAGCAACATTTTTAAAGTATTTATTAATCCAGGTTAATTGATCAACATGCTATTGTTCACTGTTAATTGAATGTAAAAATGTATATGTAGAAATTACGATGCTGTTATAAAATTGCTCATTGTTAGTGTCTTCTACAACCAAGCACACAGAACTGATCCTCAAGATTGAAATTTGCAAATAGTTTTTGCCATTATAAAGATTACTTGACTTCCTTCATGCCGAGTACACACTGTATGATTTTAGCCCCGATTTTCGTTACGTGGAAATGCTGGCAAATGCCTGAAATCTGAGACAAATCAGAGATCGTTTATTTGAGTGACAATGGTGCATCATTTTAACAAGAAAAAAATCCAGTCTCACACATGATCTTGCGTTTTCTCCTGTATTGATTCTTGCGTGTCTTTGGTTGTAAAAATGTAGTATGCATACAAGATTTAGCAGAGTTGTTGGCAATTGTTCCTATTGAAAGGTTGTGTAATGTGTAACCCCCTGCTGCCGACCCATCGTGTAATGTGTACAAAACAGCAACTAATTGTTTGCATAACAAATTTTCAGGCGGTAAAAATTGCAAACTTGGCAACACTAAACAGCAATCCTATGATTTTGACAATCATGCAGAGTGCACCATCAGTAAATTGAGTGCAAAAACAATGCAAAAAAAAAAACATGCTATAAGCAGACATAATTCATTCTTAGTGACTCTCCTCAGAATCCAGATGAATCCAAACCAGAATCCACAATCAAAGTATTTATTTCCCTTTCCTGAAGAGTTGCTATTTCCAAAGGACAAGTTTCTTTCTTGGGCATATGGTAAAGATAATTCTATTAACATACCACCCTTTCCTTTTGTGTCTGAAATATATCTGATAAGAATAGCCCAGGCTGATGCCGCTGGAATCCCCCCATGCCGCCTGCACCGTTGACTCCGGAACGACCTGGGCGGTGATCGTGGCACTAGGCAGAATGTATCACTTTCCCAGAGCTCCACAGAGGATGCCTTTCCTTTGGAAACCAGGTAATTCTCGCCTGGAATGAAACAATTGACCTGTGTGTCATCCAGGCGTGACCACACTTTAGCATTGTTCCTGAAATAAGATATATTTGTCCCTTTAGAATGAGCACGATCAAACTTTATCCTATTCAGCCTCGTGCGCTCTTGTTATTCTACATGCCACACACTTCCCCTCTATTGATGAACATGTTTCCACAATGCCTTCCTGACTCGTCTGTGACGTTCAGGGACATCTAATGTACACTGTGAAACACCTGTATTACATTCATCATGTCCCAAATAAACCAAATGACGGATAGAAATGCTGATGTAGCTCACTCAATAACAAACAGTGCTAAATATCTGGAAATGTTGACTTTTTCATCCGTTTCTCAAACCCTGACTCAATTGAGTCCAACCAAATATGATTTTTTTTATCAACCCAGGCTCACTCAAAAAAATGTGCCAGTGGCATGATTCCTGCAAAATGTTTCCCTGTCAAAATGAAATGTCCAATGATTGGCGCCAAAAGTGTGTTCAGTTTTATCCGAAACAGATGAATGTGAATCTGACACTATTTTATTACATTCTTTGTTATACACATCACTGCAGTCCACAACTAAAATGTCCGGTAAGTGGCGCTAAAAGATTAAAGCTCTAACGAATTTAAAAATTACGTACCGCCTACTAAACCCAACCAAACGTGAGGTTCGCTGATGCAACTGTGCATTTTAGCTTGCTTTTAGGAATCTTTGAGCTCTTTTTATCGTGACTTGTGTTTCACGGGGCTCGTACACAAGCGTTCCACTTCGTAAATGCAATAGTGTACTAGGTGAACTTCAGAGTAAGGTTGCTACATCAGAAAATTCATACATATGGAGATGGTAGGTATAGGAGTGCAACAATGTAGTTAGAAACACTTTTTTTTTTTTATCTTTACATGTGATGCCGATCTGCAATTCGGATGACAGTTTATCGTCTCATCATTTGTCAGCATGGCCGTCGAACAGAATTTGGTCAAAGCAACACGATAAGTTGAACTCTTTGCTACAGTTCACACAGTTAAACGGAAGGTTGCGATTTCACCGGTGATAGGAGGAACCACTGAATACTTGTGCACTTGTATATACATCAAGGTTTCTTATGCCAAGACAATTTGTCCTGTGCTGCAGTTTCTGGTGATGGTGGGGATAAATGTTCCGACACACAGAAGCATGGAAAAACTCATTTCCTACTTGGCTCAAAAGCGCCAAGCCCCCAGAGACCCATCAAGACAGACCAGTGTGAACACAGGGGCACGAGGGGGAGACAGAAAAGATAACCTAATCTTTTTGCTCTTCCAGATGAAGCCATCATGAACCCATTAAATCACGTGCAAATGTCACCATATTGAAGATTTCAAAAACTTCTACAAGACACTCTAAAATTTATAGTGAACTGCAGCATATTCCCAAGCTTTGTAGTCCTTTCTAGCAATTAGCAGAGCTGTGCTTTTAATAGGTGTTTGGCTGAACGCTCCCCTCAGACGCTGCTTTGTTTTCCCGTCCACCACAGAGTTTAAGAGCGTTAACTCACTACATCGGCCCCTTTGAGCAAGACTCACCAGAAAGAGCCCACCGTAATGCCGGCACTGATGCAGGAATGCTGACAAACAAACAGCATTTACCTCAAGCTCTCCTGCTAACATGCTAAGAGCTGCTGTTTGTCTAGATAACATGACAAAGGAGAAAAGATCGGACCATACGACCCAACTGGACATGAAGAAATATTCTAGTATTACTTTGGAAAAATAAATTAAAAAATATATTTAATAAAAATAAAACAAAACATAGCAGCAAGCAGCAATTGTCGGGATTCGAGCGCTTTAAGCACATGCGTAAAAAGCTTTTATGATTTATTTTGCAAGCCTGTAACCATCTCTTTGTAACTATTTCGATCATATATTGTTAAGACCATTTACCGCTAATACTGGCAATTTACCACATGAAATAGATACGTTTTTTTTAAGAGTTATCGAGGTAGAGCCAAAAAACCTGACTAGTTCACCAAAGTTTGTTTTTGAAATAATCTCCAATATTTAACTAATGATTTGATGGGCAGCTGCAGTCCTAGTAGCAAAGTTGCTCAGAATGAGGAGTTCTACCGTTGTGGGCGTGTGCAAAAAAATTGAGTGATACACAATAATAAACATGAAGGCCAATTTCTTTCAAATTTCTCACAGGCCTCTAGGGCTGTAAGTCAAACAAGCCCAGCAAGTTTTGTTCCGATCAGCCTCCATTAAACTTGTTTGAAAGCTGCTCAAAATTCATTTGCTGATGGCGGAGACACAGCTTGCCAATTTTAAAGTCAATCAGACTAACGGTGAAGTAAGTTATGGTCATTGTCATATTTTTTCCCTATTATAGCACCACCAAGTGGCCAGTTGCCGTATTCTTTTTCACACGATCATAGAATGAGCTCTTACATAGGTGTGCCAAGTTTGGTGTAAATAATAGGTAAATACTTGACCCTACGCCTAACGGTTTAGGCAGCACGTAATTTTGATAGCTGTAGTGCCCCCGTCAGGCCAATAGGGGCGAGCCTTGGTGACATTGTAGACGGTGTGAGTACTACCAGCTCTCAAAGTTACAAGTCTCTACGACTTATGATTTGGTCTGCCTGACCACTTTTAGGGGAGAATGCTGATCCTTGGAAATTATAATGCGCTTGAACCCATAATAATAATTATATAAATAAAACAAATGTGCAAAAAAAATGTAAACAAACGCTTAAAAAAAAAAAAAAGTATTACTATAGTACCATAAAAAATAAAGCAATACCATGGTTAGTGTTGCTTTGCATTTTCCCCTTTTTTAAAAGGTTAATCCAAGGTTAATCTAAAACATCACACGAACAGCTCGAAAGCGATCAAGGCATCTGAAAACCCCAGAGAACTCCATTCATATTATTGGATAAACATTATGCTTCCAGAGGTGGTGAGTCACAGCAGCATCCCCTTATGATGTGGTCTCCTTTCCTGCCCGCTCGTATCCCCATTATGACTGCTGTACCGTCCCCGGTGGTGTTTCTCGTAGGAGCTCAGCGTGCCGCATGTTTGTGACTCATCGTAAATTGTTGGTGCAGCGGTGCACAACAGAGCCCTGTGGGGTGTCATAAGTGGCCCATGCGTATAACAAGCTTTAGATAATGATAGAGTTCACTGCAGTCTGTAGCACACATGGCCTCTTAACCTCTCCCAGTTATTTTGGATAAAGATCATGTTTAGCATTTTCTTCCTTAGCCACGGGTTCAATGCAGTTGAGTTGGACTGGAGCTGTTAATACACGATCTGACAAGTTGTTAGTAACTGGTCACGAATAAGAGATTGTGAGGTTTCGTTTCATTTGGATATTCACACTGATCCCTGGTTGTGAAAACTCAGTGACAGCATCTACAAACCAACACGAGGGAGAAACAGCATCCATTGCGTTCCTCACAGGACTTCCCAGAGAGATTTCAGGGGGATACAGTTACAGAGTGGGGGGTAAACAGAGGAATGTTGCACAGAAACAGCTGGAAAAGTGCATGAGGATAATGAAGGATCAAGATCCAACGCACTGCGTAGGATGAGGATGCAACAAGTGCGCCATTAGAAGCCTTCCAAAAATAAGCTGAGCTCTTTGACTTGCTGTATAAGCTTGAGATGGGCCAAAGTCTAGCAGTCTGCCCTTTCATAATAGTATCATGTTGCGATTGCAAAACTTTAATACGCATTAACAAAATAAACGTTTTTTTAGCCAAAGAATATTATTTGTATTTTTAATTAAGTTGCTGTGGCAGGAGAATGTCGGAAATGTCAGGAAACGTTGGAGGATTTCGATATAAGAGGAGAGGAGCTTGAGTTTTTGGCATTGCTCCATTTGTTTGAACTGCGAGAGGCGTCTAAGCTTACGATACTCCTACGCCATACATCGAGTCAGGGGGTTACTCATTTGGCACAAGTCGACTTGCGCAGTATGCATACAGTCGTCTGCTGGAAGCTAGATATTTTAATTTAGAAAGTTTTAAAACCCATCGCCTCACTTCAGAAGGCCTTTATTAACCCCCTGGAGCTGTATGGATAACTTTTATGATGGATGGATGCATTCACTACCATTATAAAACTATAAGAGATATTAAATATAAATATATCTGATTGTGTTCGCCTGAAAGAAGATAGTAATATACATCTGGGATGGCTTGAGGGTGAGTAAATCGTGGGATAATTAAAATTTTGGGGTGAACTAACCATTTAAATGTAAATGAATGTTTTAGGAAAAGAATATGTGGGCATAACACCGTTTTCAACTAAAAATGGGAAAACTTTCATGAGTTTTGTCGGTTCGTTTACACGACAACACCGTTTTGGGGGCTTGAAATAGAAGGCTTTTGAAAATGAGACCATCATCGTCTCTTTGTAAACTTCATGCGACATCATGAGCATTTCGTGTTCAGTCTATAGACGCTACGAGTTCTGTTCTGTTTAGACTGACTGACACTAGTAGGTGATGATAAATGTTGTTGTACCAAGTGTGCTTCTTGTAACACTGTCTCTCCCGAGAGACACGTCTGTCTGAAGTCATGGGGTTCAGTGGCACCAGACACCCTCCAGTCCAGTATGGGACCCTCAAACGGAGACCATGCCTAATCTGAAGCTGCCATTCTCCCTGTGCCACAGATTTTACAGTAAGCTGTTCACCTCTGAGCTCTCCGCTATTCCACTCCATGACCGATGCACTTAAAACAAGAACAATGCTCAATTTCTGTCCTGCTCTCTCTTGCTGTCTTCACTACCTTCCATCTCTTTCCCCCTGTCTTTGAAATTGCTGAATGCCCTGAATATTCATAACTGTGTTTTTTTCTAATAAGCATGCAAAATGGATATCAGAGAGCTTTGGCTGCATGACAACACCAGGCTCTCTGACAAAGAGAGACTGGAGAGGAAAATGAATGAAAAAGAGAAAAGGACAGCGAGAGTCAAGGCGATGCCCCGGACAGTTCAAAGGGTGCATTCCTAGCATTTGACAGAGGGTAAATGATGCATTTCAAACTCAAATCTATTTTCTCTGTTTTAACGAAGTCAACTGTGAATAATACCGATTCGCTAGAAATTTCCGCAAGACGCTAAGAGGTAAAAGTTATAAAAACATACTTTTGAAATTTACGCAGTTCAAACAACGGACAAAATTCACAAACGGTCACAAAATTAAACATTCACAATACATTACTTCTGTAATGTGATACATTTCTGAGAGTGAACAAGAAAAATGGGGACTGGATCATGAAAAATGGGCGCTACAAACCAAAATGGAGTGAGACTTTGCAGACTTCCAGGCAATTTTTGAAGCCTCAATCTGCTGGAAACCAAGCAACTGACTGGGATATGGAAGATGAAAATCATTATACCGATGGTTAAATCTATTTCTATTTGATACTGTTGCTGTAAGTGTTATTATGTAGGTAAACTGGTGTTTAATTACTGTGTTTAATTACTATTGGAAAAGCTGCATTGCCTAAAAAAGTAGTCCAAAATGATGGTTAACATTCTTTTCCATGCCAGCACAAGCTAAGTGATGTCAGCTGAAAAGAAAAGTCAGCATGAAGCAGTCACACTACATTGCATATGAGATATCAAGTATTTATTTAATAGCATTTTACCATTTTTTCTACCATAGACAGGAAGAACAGTTGAAAAACTGTCATTCACTGATACATCTTTAGAAACTATTTAAAGATCTTTAGAAGCAGATGTGTTGCCTTACAAAAAAAAACAATCCTTGTTATATTTCCTGTACTTAAAAACATGCATGCAGGTGTTCATATACTTACACAAACAAATACACATATGAGTAAAAAAAACCTATATTGTTTTAAGTAAATAAAACAGTATTACTTGGCAGATGGTCAGTAATTTTATAATAAATAAATTTTTAAATATGTATTTGTTAAAATACAATTTACTTATTTATTATTATTATTATTATTATCATTATCATTATTATTATTATATTGAATGCTAATTAAAATAGACACCAACATTATTATTAATAATTATGATTATTATAATAAAATGTAAAAAAAAGTTAATGTTAATGTTTAAATGGTAGGTTAAAGTTAATGGTAGATTAGAGAAATTAATAATAATATTTGATAATAATATATTTAATTATTATTATTATTATTAATAAATCCTGAAAAAATAAACAACAACATAATACTTATATTTTTGTAACTAATTATTATTATTAATATTAATATTATTATTTTTATAAAAATGCTAAATAAAGTTTAATGGTTGGGTAGACATATTATTTTTTAAATTAATAATAATAAACTTTATTTAACATTTTGTTGTAGTAATAATAATAATAATAAATAATTATTATAAAAATGCTAAATAAAGTTTAATGGTTGGCTAGACATATATTTTTTTTAAATTAATACTTATAAATTTTATTTAACATTTTGTTGTAGTAATAATAATAATAATAATAATAATTATTATTATTATTATCATTATTATTGATAAAATATTAAATAAAAAGTTTCATGGCTGGTTAGAAACATTTATGTTAAATTTTCTCTATTCTACTGTCATTATCAGGAGTGGCAAAACATTTTGGAACCTGTAAATACATCAGACTATTTAGACATATTTAGCAGTTTTGACACAAGTACAGTCTGTTTGTCAGGGTCTAAAATGAAAGCCCAACCAAACAGACACCTTGAGTCCTGCACAATGCAAATGCGCCCACTAACAATCCCAGAATTCCTTTTCCACTCCTCAATATAAGGAAAGAATAGAAAGTTCCATAAAGCAGGAACCTGCTCTAAATCTATCTGGGCCACATTTATCTGTCTTTTGTTGCAAGTGCTGAGACTGCTGAATGGTGTTGGGTCACAAGGGTAAGACGTCTATTCCTGCTTGGGCTCAGGGGGGTAGAGAAAGCACGGCGGGCTCACCGGACTGATATTTTTGGAGGAGCGAGGACCCCCCTCCTGCCCTCCCTTTTCCTTTTCCTCTTCTCTAAAACCCAAATAAAGTATGTGATGGATGAGCGAACAGAGGCGACACCTCCCCCATCAATCAGACTGAGGCGAACCCCCTCACGGCCTCGGGAGGACCGATCCGTGCGCCCCCCACATCACACATATGCAGCTCCCTGGCGTATCCCGAAACAAAATTATGTACAATTGCCATAACCCAGACAGGAAGGGGAGCGGGTGAAAACGGGCAGGAAGAAAGAAAGAAAACGAGAAAGGAGGAGACGCGGGGAAAGAAAAAACACAGCAGCAAATGGTCCTGGTTAGCAGCGGCAGAACAGAAGGGTCTTCTGAGTCCCTGAGCTGTGGGGGGACCAAACACCCCTTTATGTACGGGGGCGTGTGTCCGCATTGGTGCATGTGCACACACACCAACTACAAGGAGGCAAATTCTTACAGGGTGGCGTCATCAGGAGAAAGGCAACTGGTGCAGGAACAACATACCTCGCACCAAGGAACCAAGACACTCGGACATGAAAAAACAGCACAGAATTCACACACGCTTATTCGAAGGGAAAAATGTAATCATTTCAGGCCCGCACGGCGCATGGGGTTTTCCCCGAACTGGCTAATACAATAACGACAAGGTTCTCGCCTGCTGCATTGTTCGTTTTTTAACATAAGTGTCAGTAACGAAACCTCAAACTACCAGCATGTGCGAAGAAGAAACAGCATTAGCTCCACAATAATAACCACGAAGCATGACAGCAAAGAACAACAAACAAACCCCCAGCAGATCCAAAAGACTGGTCTTTTTCTGAGCTTTCTCAGAGCAGGCAAAGGCGGAGGTGCCCGCTGGAAAACTATTTCCAATAACTGTTTCCACACCTTGCTGTCATCCAAACTGTGGGGCTATTATAAACCACAAAGAACAGAGGAGGCATTGAACGATGAAAATAGATGGACTTGAGGTGAACTTCCCAATAAGTGGCTGGAGTACAATGACATTATGGTCGTGCCAAGTCGCCCAGCCAAGCTCTAAGGTTGGCATCTCAGTGAAAGCAGGTAGCATCTTCTTAAGGAATCTGTACCTAGAGTTTGCCAGAGGTCTAGTCAGGTGCTGTTGGGGCAACTAGAAGGCCAACATACACTACAAGAAGATGACTTATGATGCATCACATTAGCAAAATTTTGTAGGCAAAAAGGGTCCATTGTGACTGAACCTTTAAGTGATCATGCTAGTCACTGTGAAGTCAAATTCGATCATTGTTTACACACCCTCAGGTGGTTCCAAACCTGTGTGACATCCTTTGTTCAGTGGAACACAAAGGGAGATATTTTGAGGAAGAGGTCAAGAGTTCAATTGGGGTCTAAAACAATATTGATTGGACTTCAAGAACCGTTAGCAACAGACGCTGCATCCTTTGCCTCCACCCTATTTTCACACTGACGCCCCCAAATTGGAAACTTGTGGTAACATTAATGTGCATTCAACTCATAAATACAATCTTTCTAACTATCCGTTGCATTACCGCGATATCCGCCAAGTAAACTAACTTGCCTTAAATTGTCCAGTAAATACCCGGATACACTTCAAGGGAAATAAAAGAATGAACTGGTTTGATGGACTTTTGAAGGTTAGGGTTCATTTTGAGTTTGTTTTGGTAGTTAGAAACATGCTAAAGAGAACTCTGCAGAAAAGTTCACTCCGACTGGTAAACACATACCAAACTACCTTGCTGATTATGTAATAGGTAGGTGTGGCTCTGGGGCTCCGCCTTCTTTGAAATTTTCTCCAGTTCGTTTCTTCTGTTCAGTTCATCGAGGTCAGATAAGGGTAATACATGAAAACACTGGAGGAGCTGCTTCACAATAGAAGTCGAAGTTGTAATTCTAATTGAAAGCAACAATGACGCTTCATGTTTAATACTGTAAAGCTGCTTGCTGTAAAGCAATCGATTGTATGAAGTGCTAAAAATAAACATGACATGACTAAACTGTAAAGCTGGTGCAAACATATCCACCTCGCTATGATCAGATGCTTTCTTAAAGGGTTAGTTCACCTACAAATGAAAATTCTGTCATTAATTACTCACCCTCATGTCATTCTACACCCATAAGACCTTCGTTCACCTAATTAAGATATTTTTTGATTAAATCCGATGGCTCAGCGAGGCCTCTGTTGCCAGCAAGATAATTAACACTTTCAGATGCCCAGAGAGTTACTAAGACATTTTTAAAACAGTACAGTCGTTCAACATCAGTCATATTATAAAGCGACAAAATACCAAAAAAACAAAATAATGACTTTTCAACAAAATCTAGTGATGGTCGATTTCAAAACACTGCTTTGAAGCTTTACGAATCATTTGATTTTAATCAGTGGCTCGGAACGAGTATCAAAGTCATGTGAAGTATTGAAACTGCGAAATATTTATGGCGTAACGAGGCCTCGTTTACTGAAATCCCGTGACTTTGGCTGTCCGAACCACTGATTCGAAACAAATGATTAGTAAAGCTTCGAAGCAGTGTTTTGAAATCAAATATCACTAGATATTGTTGACAAAGTCGTTATTCTATTTTTTTGGCGCACAAAAAGTATTCTTGTCGCTTTATAATATTAAGTTTGATCCACTGTAGTCAAATGACAGATTTAAATATGTTTTAGTACCCTTCTAGGCATCTGAAAGTGTTAATTACCTTGCTGGCAATAGAGACCTCACTGAGCAAAAGGTCTAACGGGTGTAGAACGACATGAGGGTGAGTAATAAATGACAGAATTTTCATTTTTGGGAGAATTAACCCTTTAACTGCTGTTTTCTCACCACTGTAACAGTATACTGCTGCTCAGGCATTTCAAACTTCTTTTTATGCATAAGTGAAGAAAGAAAAAGAACTTCGCCATTACTTCAGGGTCTTAAGTGTTCCTCTTAATATACAGTGTCGGAAAATATACAGATAACAGAGTCTAATGTTTTTCAGATTCTACATAACGACCCAAACCATGATGTCCTAAGAAGTCCAGGTGTCAACAGAACAGTCTGTTTGTTCAGAATCAGAGGGGATGCCATATATACACAACATTAAACGATGGCGAACAGCTGCAAACATTTTCCATTTGAAGTGAAACATTCCTCCAGAAGGCCCTCTCTACTTCTGCAGGCTTCCTCTCGTTTCCATGTGGTATTTGTCCCCAGCTGAGCTCCAGATACTGCAAGAGCTGCAAACTTTCCCAAGAATACCATCCAACCGCATGGCGCTCCCTCATGTTTTCTCTCACTCTTTCTCTGTTCACCTCTATCTCTCTCCTTCTCTCGTTCACTCTCTCCTCCGACACAACCAAGCCCAGCTCTGTGTCTCCTGGAACGCCGCTTCAACACCAACACTTAGCATTTGTTTCGAAATGTCAAGTGACTGTTTGCATTTCCTGTTGGAACTGCCCTATCCATTTTTGTTCCTCATGCTTGTCCAAACCAGGAAACATAGATCATTCTCTCACAGTCAGCATTTACTTTATCTTTTTTCCGGATGGCAAAATATGATCCGTGTTCAACAAAACCACTAATCATGTAGGAAGGGACTAATTTCTTAACGATGAGTACGGTTTTAGAAAGAATGTATTTGTTACTTGTAAAATTGTCATCGGAAAGGTGGCCTACTCATACAAACGCTTAAGAAACCATCATGAATGAAGTCCTCCCTCCACTAGAGTGCGATGAACATAATCCCCTCTGGGGGTGAACACACCTTATACAGCTGATTATACAGCTGATTTTTTTTCCCATGTTGTTTCGATTGGTAGTTTACTTGCTCAGGCAATATTTTTACTGGCCTCACCACAATATTTAATTAATATTTTAAAATAATAACAATAATAATAATAATAATTATTATTATTATTATATTATTATTTCAAAGAATTATGTTAAATACAAGTTACAATTTATTTATATTATTTAACATTTTCTAAAATAATAATAATAATATGTTTTATTTAAAACAAAGCTATCATTCCTTAAAATATTTTACTATAATAATAATAGTCAATATTATTATTTTAATATTATAAAATAATAATAGCTGTAAATAAACAAATAATTTTTTTATAAATAAACAAATAAACAAACAAACAAATAAATAAATAAATGAATGCATGAATGAATGAATGAATGAAAACTATTCCATATGATGCAAAAACTACAATTTCAGCAAATTCCAACTGATACTGCAAACACTTATCACAACCTGTTCTTGCAATTTCAACAAAATATCTATGCTGGACAATTTCATTTAGCAGAATTTACAACAATAATGTTCAATACATTAAAGAAAACAAAATACATTTACATAATCAACAGCAATGACAAAGTTGCACTATTATTGAGCCCTAAATATATAATACTTTACAAAAGCAGATGTTTTGGTCAACGGAATATCTAAGCATAAATTTAAGCAATAAGCCCCAAGAAGCCATGGTTTACAGTGAGTTTAGCCGTTATATATTCACTGTAAACCACAGCTTCACAGGGCTTTTGCTTTTATAAAAGGTTACCACACAATACACATATTAATGACAGAAAATATGTATCAATGCAACTTTTATCAAGTAAAAATCACTAAACGCCTTCCTTCCGCTCGAAAAAATATTCCCTGACCGTGAACAGCAACAGAAGTTACATTTATTACGCCTCCACATGGCGGCAAAGATCGTCTTTATGAGCGCGTCACTCCGTCTCAAAGACTTTTATATTGAAACTTGCCGTGAACACAGATCAAGACGCAAATGACAAATGCTTAGATTAGCACTGTCACTATCAGTAGGGCACGGGAAAACCCATTAACTTTCAAAAGGATAAGATCGCAGCGGAAATTCAAACATTTTTTATTGCAAACATAGGACTGACCTGAGGGAAAATGCTAAATTTGAATGCAGGTATTACACTCAGTCACTCGATATCTCGATATCTGAGAACAAACATGTTTACGTTGCTAAGAGTGGTTGCTAAGGATGTTGTACAGTGATTCACAGAACCGACTATAAATAATAAACGATTATAAATAAAAGTTACTTTTCATTTAATACACAATGGACCCTTTTCACAGACTGTGATGACGTGTTTTAACAGTCATCAGCATCGTAAATCCTGCAAAGTTTTTTTATATATATTTTTTTTTAAATGTATGCACGTTTATAACACTGTACTTAGTATTGTAATAAATACCTTTTCATCAAATTACGTTCAAATAAATTGTTTAACACTGCTGTGAGGGTGTTTCTAATGCAGCAGCCGTGGGAGTTACGGTAAAGTTGAAATTTTTCTCTCTTCTGAATGCCATAATCAATCTTTCCCTTTTTTCTTCTTTTTGAAAGTTGTGAAAACACATTTTTCTTTTGCCAATTGAGAAAAGATGTGTGTTTGTAGAGTAATTTACAACGGCTTCGACCATGGCTCAACCAATTCGAATTGAGGGCCGGAACTATCCGTTTTTATAAACTGAAGCGCAATGCATACAGGAAGTCCCTTTATCTGTACTCATGCACTGTAGAATGTGTGGGCGTGCATGAAGGCAACCAATTCTTTCATGCTTTAAGTGTATTTATAGCCTCTCCTAATTAAGACAATTTGATAATGTGGATGTTGTGGTCAGATGTTTATTTTTTCTCATCTGTTTAGCTATGGTCCTGCCATGTGGCATTACAGGAACCCTTGTGGGATCGCCTGGCAAAACTTGCCCTGAAAAAGCCATTTTTGATTGGTTTGTTGTCTTTTTGTGAATTACCTTAGAAGATAATCTTATGCTGGAAACTGAGAGTCATATGAAAACAAGAACTAAAGTTTCTCATAACAGCATGAAATCCCCTCATATCTCTGCAAGTCCTTGCGGTATGAGAGAGGCAGTGTATTGCGACTGGTTGAGACTTTTAACTCACCACCTTTAGAAAGTGAAAGGGAAAAGCAAGTGAATAGCAGGCAAGTTTTCTTGCATCATTTGGGCTAATGAATGTGTCTGTGGCCATAAATAACCTTTGTGAGCGCATGAAATAATGGCGGGGATGTTCACAGAAGGCATCCATCTATTGTGGAATCCACCTGCTCACTCGATGAACCCGCAAGGTATCTTTTGGAGAACATCATGAATGTTCTTTGTTCATTGTCAGTATGGTGTGACATCACAATGCAAGTAGTTCTAATCTATTTTGATGTGCAGCTCCCAAAATGCCAGCCAACAAATGAAGCAAATATCACTGCTGAATACTAAATTTTGAGTCCACTGAGTTCTCATTGACAGAAATAATACAGCTCTTTGAGCGTTATTTTCTTAATCTACACTCGAATACCTCATGGTGATTTGATATTTGATATTTTGGGGGCACATTTATGAAACAGGACATTTAGCTACATAACAGCTGCTTCAGAGAACATATTGTCTAGGGGACAGAAGGACCTTCAGAAAGTGTCAGTCTCTTTTCCCCGCTTTCCCTGACATTCGTCTTCTATAGACTATTGTACTCTTTACCAAAAAACGCCTTCCCTCACACAACTATCTAGAACTAGGCTTTACATTGTTGTATAGAAATAGCTAGATTGAGTCTCTAACCCAATGCCACACCATTTATCTGGATCTAGATTAGATCACTCATGAAGTAACCAGATAACAACTGTAGATCTAAACTGTCTCACAATGCCAGCTATTCAGATATAGACTGAAAAATTAATGAAAGCACCGGTACATCACTTATTAAATAACCAGATATCTAGATCTAAACTATATTACAGTGTCCAGCTTATCTGGATCTAAACTGTTCCACTCATGAGATCAGCAGTTATCCATATCTAGACCAACAGCTCTAAACTCTGACTCCCAGAGTAGACAAGTTCATCTATCAGATATTTTAATTAACCATCAATGGCTTTAAATGCTTTTTAACTGAGTGCAGAGAGTATGTTTGAGTGAGTACATTGATGTGTCGTTTTTCGGCCTACTACATGGACTAGATAGTATCATGCATGGATCTGGGCAGTACCACCCCACCTGAAAGAGAATGCTCAACATACAGTATAGAAAGTCCACAATTCCCCTCTGTTGGAGTTCCCATCCAGCCAATGGCAACTGATGGTAAAAGCACCATAGAAAGCCAACAGATGGACAAACTGACTGAAGACCGGTCGGCTCCAGACACACAGCAGCTGTGTGGCCGGTTTAAGATGTGGTTAGCCAAGGGGGCAGGTGACATGGCAACATAACAACAGTACAGACACACATGAGTGGTAAACTGACACACAGTCAGGCATAAGCAGCCAGGGACTCTTTAAATAGGCTTTCAATTCAGAATTCCCCTAAAATTTCAGCCCCCAGGCAAATAAACACCGAAAAGGAAGTTAAAACCAAATGCAAAAAGACACAAAATAATCATTTGCATTTGCTTACATGCTTGTTGAACAGTGAACTGCTGAACAAAAAACGAACAGCATTGCAGCTCTCCAACAACACGACATGATCCAGGATTATTTGCATTATGTAATTTGGTCTAAGTTAACAAATGGGTCAAAATTGTGCAGCTGTTCAACATTATGTTAAAATCTTGATGGATGTGAAGGAAATGCACTGAAATGACTTTAATGATAAACTGTTTCATTGATGCACTGCCACCGATAATATGATAATGCAGGGTATATATATATATATATATATATATATATATATATATATATATATATATATAAATAATCAATAGTTATAACCACAAGTCTGAGTCATGCAAATTTTGCATATTCCTCCAGTTGTTGCATCCGTCAACCTACACCTAAACAGGCTTGTATCTCTGAGGTCCATCTATGAACTCATTTTAAATTGAAATTCATTCAAATGCATCCAACCTGTTGGCTGGAACTGTGTTATCTCTTTAGGCTATCAACAAGACTTTTTTTGCCTTTTTGATAATTGCAGGAATGTCTAGAATCGTTATCGTTAAAGCAACATGGTTTCCACGCCTACCCGGTAGGCTAATTGTCCATGGCTCATGCATTTGTGAGTTCTTGTGCCAAAAAGTTTATCGCAAACACAAAACAATACAGTTTCCATCTCTGGACCGTTTCATTTGCACAAAGAGCTCAATTTGAACTTTACAGTGGCTGATTATGAATCATGACCACAAATCGAAAAAAAAGTATTTTTGTTGCGAACCATGTCCATCCCTTTGTGACCACTGTACCAATTTTCAGATGGCTACTTCCAGCGGGATAATGCGCCATCTCGCAAAGCTCAAATAATCTCAAACTGGTTTCTTGAACATCCCTATCCTCGCTATATTCAAAATCAATCCAATAGAGAACCTTTGGGATGTGGTGGAACGGCAGATGCGGATCATGGATGTGCAGCCGACAAATCTGCAGAAACTGCATGATACGGACCAAAATCTCTGAGGAATGATTCTAGAATAATGTTGAATTCAATGCCATGAAGAACTAAGGCAGTTCTGAAGGCAAAAGGGGTTCCAACCCGATTCTAGCAAGGTGTACCTAACAAAGTGACTGGTGAGTTTATTTATTATTATTAATTATTTGTACTTAATAAAGTTACATTGACGGTCTTATTTTAAACATGATGAGGACAGAACATTTTGATTGACAGATAAGAGGTTAAAACGCAACTGTGCCACACTGTTTTTTGAACCAATGACGAGAACCTCTAAACCACATGAAGGCAAGCCTGGTTCCAATAATTCTGAGAAAATGCCTTTGCTCATTCTCCGTGCAATCAAAGAAAAAAAAGACTGTACAACGGTAGAGTGAAAGGGATTCTTTTCTTGTTTGGAGCAGTCACTAGTGCATACTCTTGGCTGGGGTCTGACAGCAGGCCTGCCTGACTGCAGTTCTCATTAGACTGTAAATATGATGTGGTTTGGAGGAGAGAGCCAGTACATATGGAGCTGTATGTGCACCGCTGTCTGATGTGCGTTCAAAAACCACCAATACACACAGAGCTTCATTATATAGTGGAGAGAGGAGGAGAGGAACACACAGACATGGAATGGGGCTGTTTTGGAAGGTCCAGGTTGAGTTTGGAATAATTTAACGACAGACAATCCTGGTCCCAAAAGAACTGCAACAACATATACTCAACCATACAAGGAATGGGTCACAATGTTCAACTGACTACATAAGAATATAAATGAGTGAGCATCTGCTTTTTCCCCATCGTCCTTTAGTTAGCATAACATATTATGATCACGCTATCATTCATTCCTAGTGCTAGTAATCCATTCAAACGCTCTAAAAAAAGAACAAAAACACAAAAGTATGCCAAAATGGCTACGCTATCAAGTATCCAACCGTCTCAAATTACTTAAAGTCTTAACTGACCATAAAGATTTGTGAGGACATCGGGGATGTGTGTCAGATCTTAAAGTGACAGCAGCCTAATAAACCTGCTGCAGACTGTCATTACTGTTAATCAAAGAACAAAAGACAAACTTTTGTAGCTTTAATAAGGATTAATGTATATTTCATTCATACAGTGAAGACTTTGAAGTGTTTGATAACTTTATTCAATTTCTGTAGATTCCCTACATGTTAGAGAAAATGTTTAAAACAATGTATTTGTGTTGTTTCAACATTAATTTGGATTTTAAATGTGAAATTATTACAATATAAAAATATATTAAAAACTTTAAACGTTAGCTGCGATTGATTGCGATTAAATGGAGAAAAATGTGATTAATTCGTTATTTTTTTTAATTGATTGACAGGACTAAAATATAAATGTATACATATATAAAAAATAAAACCAGCCTAATAATGATTAATATATTACAAAGAAATATATCAATTTATAAAGCAACAAACCAACAAAGGTACTCACCGATTTATAAAAAGGTACTCACCGACAAATATAAATACCAACCAACCAGTAGAAAATATGATGTGTACACAATATTACAAGATCTGTGTAATATAATGTAATTTGAGTTCTGTTCACTTCCTGTCCCCAAGCATTACTCATGAGCTGATTGTGAGATGACACATAATCAATTTGAATTACAATTACAAGCTAGCTGATTTCACAAAAGCACAATGGCAGTAAGTGAACCACCCAATTCACATTTCCTATACCTTTGGGCCTGTAACCAGGTGACTGTGCATATTTGACACAGTCCTGGCATCAGAGCCTTGAGCAGACAACACGCGTTCAAATTACATAGCGTCTCATTTGCTGAACAGCTCAGCAAGCGTGACCTGAGTTCCCAAAATAATGTGACAGGTACAAGACTATATGTCTATGAAGAAAAGGAATCGATTGCGAACGTGAGTGTTCGTTTCCCTTTAAATCAACAAAACGTAACGCATATCCGCCACACATGGACATAATATGGACCCGGCAACCACAACAATTGTTTCGCTCCTTTAAGGTTTCTCACACAAAGGAACCTCTCGTATCAATATTGGTCAGGGGACCCTCCTGCGCCTCCAGAGGCTCAGTATTAAATTTGGGCTCTTTGTGCAGCCAGGGGATTTCCAGCCTGTGAAACGGTGAGATGGATGGGAATGGGCATTGCTCCTCTGGGCAGAGTTTCTGTCGCTGTGTGGGAAAAGGTCTCTCTTTTGCTCTCCCACAAGAGCTGGGAATGACTGTCTCAGTCTTTCCTTTACCTTTAACTCAATCTGTCTCTCTGTGCCTGTCTTGTCTTCGTCTTTGGGAATAGGTAGTGTAGATACAGTTGGCCGATCAAGTGAGGAGGCGATTGATCCATAGTGACATCGGAAGTAGACGTCTTCTGCTCACTTGTCAACTTGGTTCTATGGATCAAACTGGGCAATGGACCCAAGACTTGTGCGCCAACGTTATATCATTTTTCCGTTGCTTCTTTAGCTTAAAGCCACACGCCATTGGACATTTTTGAAAATTCATGAAAAACATTCAATTTGAGCGAACATTAAGCAATATTACAAGCAAAAGAGCTGGATATCTTCATGCACGAGAAAACATTGTTATGTTATAAAGATTATTGAAGTATGTTTTACAAGAAAATACTATTTCATTCTTTCTACCTAGAAATGTACACATTGAATTAAACTTGAAATTAATTAGCAACCTGTGAGTGAAAATTTCTTTTTCAGTGTGCTAGCAATGGGCGTAGCTAAAATAGTCTGCATGTCAAGAATTGCAACGCAATCTGACAACAACGGTATCAGAATTTTTTCCTTCTTATTCTCCCTTTAGTATCATCTTTAAAAGCTTTTGCACATTCAACTTTTTTCCATACAATGAAAATAAATGAGGACGTGCGCTGTTGAGTTGCAAAACTGACAAAAAGAAAATCCAATGCCATACAATAGCTTTGACCCAAATGATATTTGGACGAACTACTCATTTAAGTGAGAGGAAATGGCAACTTTCTCATTCAGACAGGCTGTGATTCATTCAAACTACAGTGCATTATTCAACCCTATAGTCTCTCTGTTAAATGAAATTTTACAACAAGAGCACATGTTTATTCAGCATTCATGAGCACCCAGACAAGGAGATAATTAGATATCCTCTCAAAAAGAAAGGAGCAACAGACCAAAAAAAAAAAGATGGCCATTCTTCTGACTGGATTCTTACATGACTGATGTGGAAGGAATGTACTGTAGTTGGTAGATCCGATATCTCCATTACCACATTAAGCCTGAATGATACCTGTCTTGTCACTGTCACTATACCTGTTAAAGGCACAGATAAAGCATCTACCTTACTTTGCAGTGACTAAAAATCCCACGTTGATCAACCATTAATTTCAATACTGGAAGTCTAGGTGCATATACAGTAGCCTACTGTATAAAAGTTTGGGATCAGTAAGATTTTTAATGTTTTTGAAAGAAGTATTTTAATATATTCACGTTTCAAAACGTGATTTATTCTTGTCATGCAAAACTGAATTTTCAGCTTCAATACTCCAGTCTTCACTGTCACATGATCCTAAAGAAATCATTCTAATATGCTGAAGAAACAAGAAACATTATTTTTAATCAATATTAAAAACAGTGATACGTTTTTTAGGATTCTTTGATGAATTGAAAGTTCAAATGAACAGCATTTATTTGAGATAGAAAAATATTTTAACAATATAATAATATAAAACAATCTTTAATGTCCGTTTAATAGATAATAATATTTATTTGTCATTAGCTTTGTTTCCATCCACCTATTTTAATGCATATTTTGGGACATCACATAAAAAACACTGTATGAAAATGCCAAAATGTACATAAATTCTAAAAATGAGCACAAAAATAAATATGCGCACAATTGACCCTTCGCAGACAGTTTGATTGACAGGTGATCTAACCAATTATAACTCAGAATCCACCGTTTTGTCTGACAGAGCAGTCAGGGGAGTTAGTAGATTAACATTGATGAACTTGAACTTCAAAAGTTGCATGTACTCGCGTCTTTCCACGCTTGAAACAACATCCCTTCTGATGTTCATTCATGTTTATTTGATGCTATAAATGAACTAGTATGAAGAGATGATGGTTCACGAGCCGCTTGAAGGAGCTACAGCGATCTGTCGCGACACATTAAAGAGACACTGTACACTATTTAATGTTTAAACTTCTTTAAAAGATTATGATATTTTAAATATGAAACTGTTTCATATGTCTGTCGAAGCGTTGTCAGTGTCCTCTTTGCTCCAGGATGTATTTTTCACTGTGAGAACATGATGTGTGGCGTGAGAGAGCATGGCTTGTCGGACACAGCAACAGTAACTAAAGGGGGCAGGTCTTTGCCAAGGGTCAATTGAGGTGCACATAAACTATGCTGGAAACACATTTACTGAATAAATCACAAAAAAAAAAACTCATGTGACTCAACGGTGGATGTGATTGGATAACTGGACTAACCAGGGGACCAAATTGATCGCACAGCATCTCAAATGTTGGTTTAATAATTCTAAAGTGCCTGAGCCAAAGTCTCAACAGAATGTTTTAGTACAAAGACCTCCCAGAAGCCTCTCATATGATTGTGTTCCCAAACTCCATCAAAATGCAAGATAACATAAAACGTTTATTGCGTTTTGTCCGCACGCTCTGAGACACCGTTTATGATGAAGGATAAAAGAGCCACAGTGGCTTCCCCGATTGCAGCAACTTCCATTTTTATTACAGATATTTTGCACCAGAAAGTGACGATTTTGTTCTCTTGAATACATGGTCTGAAAACGCTGTTTTATTAACAAATATCTCATGCTATATTCCAATTTTGCGCAAAAGGAAACTTTGAATGAAAACATATAAGCATTAAAATGTTTACAGTCCCCTGTACTTTCTAAATGATAGCTGATAAAGTAAGATCCTCCTGTCTATATTACGTCTCTATAATGTCTATAATGTCCTGTCTCTGTTGACTGCAGCTCCACCTGACATCACTGGCATGCACAGAATGCTGGTCCTGTTCCCATGACTTTCTCTGTTCCCAGTCCTTTGCTCCACAGCTCCCCAAACCTCAGTGTAAACGAAAGCTGCATTCCTGTGCAGCTCAGTTCAGATTACATGCTTTCTCTAAAAAGTATACCGATGTGCCCATGTGACGCGGGCATAAAAATCCTCCAAAATGAGCGTTGTTGCATATTTGGCTTAGTTTGAGGCATTTATGTGACATGTTTTGTAGAAACAGACTCTCTTCTTTGTGAAAGGATTGACTGTAAACTGAGTAAACTGAGCCTATAAGTGGGTAGCCGCTTTGATCTCATTGTCACAGCTTCATGGGAAGCCTTTTAACGTTTCCGACATATTGGCTTTAATCTGTTATGCATTTCTTTTTATCCATTCCCTTAATTTTGAGGAACAAAGCTCTTAGGATATTGTCATCACTACCCATTTCAAACTAGTTTAACAGCTGGTAGTCTCATGTTCCTCATTTAAAGGCACAATATGTAAACCTTTTTGGATTAAAATATCTGAAAACCTCTAGCTATGTTTCCAAGAATGTATAAATCCTGAGAAATAAGCGATTTTACCCAGGACATGTACTGTGTCCGTGCGTCGCCAATCAATGACTTCATGCCCACGTTACCCTCGGTTTCCAGTTTTATTTTTTTATTTTGTAGAAACCATGGAAACAAGCGATTATATATTATATATTTTATTATACAGGTGAGCAACTGCTTGGAGACATTCATCGACAGAAAACTAATCATGTTATATAGCTCAACACAGTAAGCCTCATTGTTTAAATCTTGTTTTCTTGATTTACAGCGAGAACCATGTTTTACCATGCCTAATATCAATCTAGCTTACTGCAGTGTGCAACAAGTGTTAGTAGCACCATAACAACTTTCAACACGCAAATGTATCTAATATTATAAACCAGCCCTGCTTTACCCTACATACGCATGACCGGAAGAAGCGAAAGCGACGACTGTGGCATGATAAAAGTTCCGCCGCTCTCAAGACGCGAGTTTCTGCTCACACAGCACTCGCCCCTTCAGTAATGTTAATAATCTCATCCACGAACATTTCTGCCCGAGTCCCGTACTGATACTTTTTTTGATACTGTAGACAAGAAGGCAACACCTCCCTTGATTCTGCGAAATCATGGCGTCGTCAAGCTACGTTTTCAATAAGCGGTTTCTAGCGGCAAAAATGTACATATTGTGCCTTTAAAGACAATATCCAAAAATGTTATTCATTTTTAAGTTTTTATTCATTTCATTTTAATGAACGAGCCTTTTACAGTTTCTGACATACTTTATCTCATAATGCAGATTATTTTTGATCTGTTCCCTTATTTTTTAGGAACAAAGCATTTAGGACATTGTCATCGCTACCCCTTTCAAACTAGTTTAACGGTTTGCAGTCTCATGTTTCTCAGTCGGAAGTGACAACCGTGTTATTTACCGTACAGTCAGATGATGGGTGAGTGGAAACCCGATCAATCCTATCAGATAGACAGAGGTTGGGAAGAACATGTCAGAGCATCGCTCCGCGACGACACTTTGAACATCAACCTCGTCTATTTGGTCAGAAGTTCAGCCATTCCGCATTCTTGACTAAGGGATAAAGCTGCCCTAATCCCTTTTACCAGGTAGCCAAAGTTGGCAAGCGCTGCCTAAGAATTCCAGCAGCATTCCAGGTCAGGGAAGTTGCTAGGGGCCTGGCTGCACGGTCCCGCACAACAAAGGAGAAACTCCCATTCAAAGAAAAATAGGGTTTTAAAGTTCTGTGAGAAAGTCGGCTGCCACTGAGACGGGTGTCATGTGGAATGTGACACATTTGAGGAGGGCTTTGGGAGCCGTCGGCACTCAGAGAGGCAAGGGGCCGCATGGAGACGGCCCACGAGGCCAGACCGGCCAGGAATCATGATGTTACTGGACTAGGCTGTGCTTAATCCCATAATGATCCAGGCTGCGGAGTGACACGAGTGGAGCGGCTTCGAGGTGAATGTCAGCTCACCTGCTGTAGCGAGCTGATGGGGCCGGCGCACGGCCACGACAAGCCATCGCCTGACCTTATTAACGCAGATAATAATGGTACACCATTAAAAAAGATACAATGCAATACAATTGGAGTTACTTGATTTTTTTTTTTTAAATCAATTTATTAGTAACATTAATTATAATAAGGGCGAAAACTGTTTTGATGGTAAAACAAAACTTTTTGTGATTTTAATGCAGATTCTTGAAAAATATCTTCAGATTGAAGAGAGATGCTTTTTCTTAATTAATATGAAATTATAGCAGAAAGTTTACAAATTTACAAATGTGTGTGAAATAGTTTTATTGGCATTTATCAGAATAATCGTTTGTGATGTATTGTTTTTATTTATACTACCGCTCAAACGTGGTCAGTAAGATGAAGGATCACGTGACATTGAGGTATGGAATAACTGATGCTGAAAATTCAGCTTTGAATCACTAGGATGAATTACATTTTAAAATATATAATAAAATAGAAAGCAGTTATTTTAAAATGCAATATTTCAAACAAAATATAAGCCTTTTTAAGATATACACAGTTTAATGAATAGTAAAATTCGATCGAATTGAATAGTCCTTTGCGCAATTTAAATGAATAATTGATTAATGAATGTTCACGTTCAATGTAATATTTTACTATTAATTAAATTGTGTAAATCTTGTGCAATATTACTGTTTTTTACTGTATTTTTGCTTTTGTGAGCATAAAAGACTTTCAAAAATATATTATGTACATAATGTATTAATATAATATTTTAATACATTATAATATAATGTAATAATAATGTATTATTATAAATAATATATATCTTAATATATATTATGAAAAATAATAAGTATGATGAAGACAAAAAAAGATATATTAAATTTAATCAAATGTATCAAAATTAAAATACATTTAAAAATGTGGTTTTAGACATTGCCTTAAAAAATAGTACTATTTATCATTAATAATAATATTGTGAAAATATTTACTTTGTATTAATATCCTCTCTTTTTCTGCAAATTTCAAAATTTCTATCTTTTAAATCATTAGCATCATTCAACAAATAAGCCGGCAAAAAAGGTGATTGAAAAAGGTATCATTTATGATCTATTAACTCTTTTTGTTCCACCTTCAAACCCATGTTAGATTAGGTTATCTTTTATGTGACATTTCCAAACCAAACCAAATATTAAACATAAATAAATGTAGGCCATAAAGAGAAAAATTAGGTTAGTTGTGAAGTCACCCATAAGTGAAAAGAAACTAAATGGGACGATTTCATTTAAAGGCTCAGATGAAACCAAAAGGTCATAAATTCAGTGGCACTGCAGTTCTAGAAGAGCAAACGGCTGAGGCCTGCCTTGTTGGCAGCTTGTTGCCAAAGTGGCCTTTCGCAGAAAACTCAGAAGAGAAGCAGCGCTGCACCTCGACTGAATGCAAAACACTTTCTTTGATTCTGCTTTATAAGGGAGAGGAAATATGAAAAGGTGGATTTCTCAGAAATTCTTGTAGGGCATAAAAGAGGAGGGAAAACAACACCACCACACCAAGCGCAGAGTAAGCGTCAATGTTGGTTGGGTGATAGGGGCTTTTTCCACCCTGCCAACCTAGGCTCTGGGCCCATACCACATGAGAGGAGGGTGGAGCAACACGCTCGCTAAAACCCATCATCTGTACTATCAGAGTACTCACGCGTTCGAGCTTCAAAAAGGATGCACCGCTATAAAAAAAAAAAAAAAAAAAGTGGTCCATACAACTTGCGTACTATCTTCCAAGTCTTCTGAAGTCTGATGACTTGATGTGAGAAACAGATCCAAATTAAAATTGACCGTTTTCACTCCAGAAGGGAGTTAATCAATACGACTGAATCATTCAATCAATGAGTTGAGCTTCAGAAGCAGATCAATTTGGCGTGCGAATCATTCATTCAGATTAGAGTGAACTGCATCAACTGATTCATTTGAAAATATACAAACCAAAAGATTCTCACACAGCTATGAAATGACTTAAATGCAATGTAACACATGACTCATATTGTTCACATTTATGACAGTTTTTTGAAGCTTGAAAGCTCCAGTCCAGGCCAGCATATTCTTCTAAAATTCACCTTTTGTGGTCCTCAGAATAAATAAAATCATAGAGGTTTGCGATGACATTTTCCATTTTGAGTGCACTATCCCTTCGATACAAAAGTCTATGCAAAATTTAAATGTTTGCTATAATTAAATAGAAAATAATATTCTCTTAAACTTGGAAACTTGGTTTGGGGTTGGTAAGATTTTTTAGTTTTTAAAGGAAGTCTCTTATGCTCACCAAGGCACATTAATTTGATTAAAAATACAAAAAAAAAAAAAAAAAAAACAGTAATATTATGAAATGTTATTACAACTTAAAATAACCATTTTCTATGAGAATATATTTTAAAATGTAATTTATTCCTGTACTGATTTTCAGTATCATTACTTCAGTGTTCAGTGACACATGATGCTTCAGAAATCATTGTAATAAGCAGATCTGCTGCTCAAAAAACATTTATTACTATTATCATTGTTGAAAAAGGTTCTGTACATTTTTTTTTCAGGATTCTTTGATGAGTAGAAAGTTCAAAAGAACAGCATTTATTTGAAATACACTTTTGTAACATTATAAATGTCTTTACTGTCACTTTTGATCAATTTAGTGCATCCTTGCTGAATAAACGATTTCGGTAACACTTTACAACAAGGTTCATTAGTTAACATTAGTAAACAATATTAGTTACCGTGAACTAATAATGAACAGCATTTATTAATCTTTGTTAATGTTAATTCTAACATTTACTAAAACATTTTTAAAATCTTGTTAAACTTAGTTAATGCACTGTGAACTAACATCAACAAAAAATGAACAACTGCATTTTCATTAACTAACGATAACGAAGTTTAATAAATAGAGCAACAAATGTTTAGCTCATGTTAGTTCATACATTAATGTTTAACATATGAACCTTATTGTAAAGTGTTACCACTACTTCTTCATTTTCATTAAAAATAAATCTTTCTGACCTTGAACTTTTGAATGGTAGCGTATAATGTAACAAAAGCTTTCTATTTCAAATAAATTCTTTGAATAATTAAGATTTTTGAAAGAAGTCTTTTATGCACATTGAGATTTAAAACTAAAAAATACAGAATAAACTTGTGAATCGTTATTAGAATTTAAAATAAGTGTTTTCTATTTTAATATATTATAAAATGTATTCCTGTGATGGCAAATCTGATAAATACTGTTCTTTTGAACTTCTTTATTAATCAAAGAATCCTGAAGGTATCACTGTTTCCACAAAAATTTTACCAACACAGACAATAATAAGAAATATAGGCCTATTTCTAATCATTATTAATAATTGAGTACCAATCATAGCTGATTATAACTAGGGCATCATATCAGTATATTAGAATGAGTTATGAAGGATCATGTCATGTGACACTGAAGACTGGAGTAATGACTACTGAAAATTCACCAATGTGAATTAGCAATTCATGAATTTAATATGATTTTTTTTTGTGTGTGTGTGAAGAAAATGTGAGTGGTGCTTGTCCGTACAAGGGGAAAAGTGGTGATGTCCTTCACTGGGGACGTAGAGCACCTGTGGGTGGGATGCTGTGATGAGCCTTGCTCTCTGCTCTGCCTCCCAGCTGATGCATCTCACAAGGCAAGCGGCCCAAGGTTAACATCAGCAATACATGCCAGAAGAGCGCCACCTTAACCTCCACACACGTACTTCCTGCGGAATCCAAAAGATGACCTCCACAGTACATTTCAAAGGCAACCTGCAGGAATCTGTCAACTTAAAGAAACAATTCACCCCAAAGTTTATGGCACGTTCATGGACAAATAATTACTTTCAAATCATTCAGTTCAATTAGTTGATTCAGTTCACAAAACTGGTGTAAATTTTTTGTTTGCGACTCACTAACTCAAACTCACTGGAGAGGAAGATTATCAGTGAATAGCGATTTAAATTCAGTTAAATTGTCAAAGTGATCATAAGGCATCAAAACATTTATGCTGATACTTTAATGTAACTTTTGGTCCTTTTCGAAGCTTGAAAGTATTTTAATTGCATTTAAAAGAGCGATGAACACTTTCAAAGTATCTCCTTTAGTGTTCTGTAGAAAAAAAGAAAGTCATACAGGTTTGAAATGATATCAAGGCGCGATGTAAAACCAAACAGTGAAATTAATTTAATTAAATGAGTTTGTTACACGCAAATAATAAGTAAAGTTCATTGTACTTCATAGATAAAAGCTGCATAAACTCAAAATTTCATTGAAGAAGTAAGCTGAACTTAATATGACTGAGTTGAGTTGCAGCAGATTTCTAATTCCCAGCATAAATGTTGACATTAAGTGTTATTTTGTGTTTTTGCACAAGATTAAGACAGGGAGACATAAGTTAATGTTTAATGACGTGTTAAGTTGGGATTTACAGGGGGTTCTGTTATGTTAATTTTTTTAGGTTTACCATTGTGCTGAAGAGTAGAGCCTGTGGTTAGGTTGAGCTGCAAAACTTATAAGACCATATATATTGTGTTTGATTATATGCATGCAGGTATATAATGACAGTCTCTTTGATAATTATAATAACATGTGTTATTTGCTATCTAACATTTAACCAAGATCTGAATGTGATGATTCTGTAAATTAACTGTATGTGATTAACATTATGACGAGTGGGGCAAGGCTGAAAACTGTGGGAGCGAAGGGATGTCGGTGACATGAATATTAACTTGCCACAAAAAATTTAAGTACTACTAACTTTAAAAAAATTGTTAGTTTACTTAAGTTATTTCCTCAAATGAGTATTCTGAACTTATTGAGTTTTACAGTGTGCGTAATGTCAAAAATTAAATTTTTGGGTGAACTATCACTTTAAGTATTTTTTTTAAAGCCTTAAGCGGAGCACCCCCCAAAATGCTTGAGTTGTAAATATCTCTCCTCTTACAGGACATAAACTTCCAACTATCCTTCCATTCCATCTCCTCTCCCTGTGTGTCCCTCTGGCAATGTTTGTGCATATCCATGTCAGCATTGTCTGGAGGGAAAAACCCAGATGTTCCCTCGGCTGACAGCATTGTGCTAGGCTGATGTACAGCTTCAAGTATCCGCACCGCCCCTCAGCTCTCTCTGTCCGTTCTCTTTCTGATCTAGACAAGGCGGTCTTTGCACTAGGCATCGGCTGTTCCTAGAAACCCTGAATGTAGGCCGGAAGCTATGCTAAGCTAGCTCCAGAATGCAAAAACTTCTGGTTCTGAGGACCTCCAACAGATTCCTGAGGTCAGCCTGAACTCTGACATCACAACCTCCCAGATTCCAGAAAAGCTCCTCTGGGAAAATTGTTCCAAGGAACCAACAAAAACTCCAGTGTTACACAGCAAATTCTTTATAGTGCATTATAGCTATTGGGAAGAGCAGAGGACAGGGGTATATATTTTAAAAAATCTAGTTTAAAACATGTGTCATGTTCTTACAAAATGTACTTTACATTTAAATGTTTTTCCATACCAAAACAACATGAAAACAATGACTAAAATGTCATGTGGTGCAACCATCAAGTAAAAATTAATAACATTTTTCCATTAGGTCAGCCCAGATTTTTTTTCATGAACATGAACTAACCTTGCCTTGTCATAAAAAGGTCAAATTATTTGATATTTAGACATTTAAAAAAAAACTAAAATAAACGATAATGAACTATTAATTCATAAATATGTTAAAATAAAATGTTATATTATTTTTGAGGAGTTACACCACATGATATTTGAACTATCCTAACCTTGTCATAAAAAAGGACAAATTATCTGATATTGTAAGACTTCTTGTCCTTGACACAGTCATAAGGGTCTGCGGGGGTCCTCTCTATGGGATATGCTTCCTGTTATGTTTTTCTCCTGCATGCTGGCCGCACCACATGACAGCAGCATCTTTCACAACCTAGCACTCAAAACCAACACGCAACACACCAAGTAAAATAGACTGTCAAATTCACAAGTCATTCTTTGCTAATTCCCTCCTAGCCACATTTTCCCCAGTGCATTGAGGTAGGGAAAAGGTAAAAAAGTGACAACAGTGATTCCCTGCATGGGAAGCTTGGTATTCCTCCCTGGGTGGTGGGAAGGGAGGCCAGGGCAGACCTGTCCAGATGGACCCAGGCTTGGCGAGGACAGAGCAGGGTCAAAACAGAAACTGAAGTATCAAAGCTAAGTGGTCTGCTTCCCGAAACTTGGCACTTTGCAGCAGCACTAAGGGGGGATATCAGATAAACTCAACCCTGCTGTCGGAATGGCTGCGTGTAAGGAAATGAGGTGAAGGTCACGACCTGGAAAGCACAGGTCAAATGTGGCGGCCCACCATTGGAAAGCAACCCATGCGATAAGTGCTGCTAACCAGCAGATGGCCATAAAATCTGAGTCGAAGGTTGATGGAGACGCAGGAGGGTCTCTGAAGGCCAATGTCCGGCCTTTCTGAATGCAATGGATACATAAGTAACGGGGCAACTGTCACATCAGGACCACCCACTGCCCGGGCTGACATTCCCCCCTTCATCTCTCTGCTAAAACCAAAGCCTCATAAATGTCAAGATTAGGAGAGGAGAAAAAAAAAGAAGCAAAAGTGTTTGGTTAACAGAGACATCTGTGCATGCTTTCCAACAGCCGAGAAAGATTTTGAGAGCTTTCCCGCAATTTTCTCTACTTTAAGTATTACGTTTTTAAGTTAAAACGCGAGCATGTGTGAAATGTTTCGAGTCCAATCTCGTTTAAACCCGGCTGAAGATAGGAAAAGGAAAGCCTTCTTCCTTTTCTAATCCACGATTGATCCAGTCGTTCCACAAGGATAAACCTGGCAAACTGCTAGACAAGACCCTTCAGGTCGGCCCGGATTGTTTTCAGGCATGCTAGACGCTCAGATGCCGCGCAACTGATTAAAGCTGCGGCACACCGAGAGCAGACAGATACGAGGTGGTCTTCCAGGATTGAGACTAATCACTGGGAAACCTATGACAAGGCCATCTGAGAGCTTAAGTGCCATGTTTTGTACGAGTAACCTAGCTTGCAGAGTGCTTGAACCACTGAAAAATGCAACAGGTTTAATATTTGTCCAAAAACAATCAGGGGGGATTATACAGCCACTTCCTCTTTGGATCAAAGACAAAACATTTACACTTTAATAACAACCTCTGACTTGTTCAAAGTGAGGTCATGTAAACATAATTTATGTTTTATACACATATCTTGCATAAGGGACTTTCACACTGCTTAACCCTGGGTAAATTTATCGTCGTCCTAAACACCACTTTTAACCCCGGGTAAAAGGTATATTTCACAGTTAAGGGCTTTTTACACTTGAAATAATTAACCCTGGGTCATTCTAAACCCTGGATAAACGGAATCCTTGATTTGATTTTCTTGCTTCATATCTCACATGTATCATAATTTAACAATTTACCCAAGGTTAACAATTAATCGTGGGTATTCATAAACTGACGTTTAACATTGTACATTCATAAAGCCTGGGTTAACGTTCTTATTTGCATATTTGCGGTGTCAGTGTGCTATCGAGTTTATACTGACAGGAAATTTCGGACGGTAAAGATAAGAATGAAACGGTCTCTTCTTCAATCAAAGTGTCATGTTTTCTAGCAATTGACATTAGACCTGTTTTTTACCGTTTATAAACAATGCGCGGTGTTTCCATAACTATCCAATATGAGCATGCGATTGGTTTTCTGTTCCCAAGCACCTAACATTCTAACACTGCATCGTTTCACACTGTACAAGTTTGTCACCCCAGTGCCGGGTTATGAAACCGAGCTGCAGAGCAGGGCTAGCACCGCTTTTGCAGGGTTAACGCCACTTTTGCAGTGTAAACCCCGCCAAACTTGTAGTGTGAAATGATGCAGTGTTAGAATGTCACGACTAGATACTTAGCAACGGATAGCCAATAGCGTGTCTCATATTTACATGCTTTAGACAGTCACAGAAACGCTGTGGATTGTATCCAACTTTTTCCCAAAGTAAACGATGAGCACCACCATGAGGAATTCCAACTTCCGTTTGGATGCGGCCCTGTTCCGGTCTCCATAGGAACACACAGTCAATGGGGTAAAGGAACATTAGAATTAACGGAAACTTTTTGAACATTAATAATAAAAATAAAAATGTGCGCAGGGTTAAGCTATTGTTGTTGGCTGCAACATAACAGCAATAAACTGAAGAAATTCTTGGAAAATACATGTTTTGAGCACCAGTGAATCTGAAGAGAATGTCTGTAAAGTGCCATATGTCTTCCATTTTATGCTAGACTGGCAAGAAAAGACGAGCACTTAAGTTAAAATACTCCTCAAAGAGGGTATATGTGGGCTATAATCATTTTGAGGTCAAAATCCCCCAAACTCCATCCCGATTGGGAGCTGCATATAGGATATGAGCGCTCATACTGTATGTTTTCAGTGCTGCTAACTTCAGACAGCTTTGCGTCATCTACGCACTCATTAAACTTTGTTAAGTGAGGCGCTGACAAAAGAAAGTGATGGCACTGTGGAGCCATGCGTTTTTAAAACCATTTTCATACATCATCAGCTCAGAAAACACGCTAATTTAACTAGACTAACCGGAGACCGGAAATGTAAAGCATCATTCCAGATTAGGACAGGACTTCCCTGTTCAGAAAAAGGTGGATATAAAGAGTAAATTGAGCATTTGAAAGGAAAAATGTCACATGCTGACAGAAAACAGGGAAAAAATAGAGCTTTTATGTAAACAGGTCACATGCTGCGTTTATCCAATCAATGACACTGACACCACAAATATGCAAATAAGAACTTTAACCCAAGGTTTAGGAATGTACAATGTGAAACGTCAGCTTATTAATTGTTAACCCCGGGTTATTATGAGCAGTGTGAAATGTGAAGCAAGATAACCCAGGATTCAGTTTATCTAGGGTTTAGTATCACCCAGGGTCAACTATTTAAAGTGTGAAAAGCCGTACGATGTGTGATTTAAAAAAAAAAAAAAAAAAATTCAAAAGAAATATCATTTGGGGACAAAATAATTTCCTCATTTGAAATCAATCTATAATTTTGTAGAATTAAGCAAAAAGTGAAAAATTATTTGTTTAGTAGTTTTTTAATAATAACCTAATAGTTTATTATATGAATAAAATAAAATCCATGAAAAGACAAATGTGCCAGCAATTTTATTACTTAAAAAAATAAAAAAAAGTAATTTCAACCACAAAATAATTATTAGATTTAAGATATTATTTGTTATAAGACATAATTATAATAATTTGATCATTTGAGATGCATTGAAATTTGTTCAGGGGAAAAGGGCAAATATTTAAAAATAGATAATAATAATAATAATAATAATATTGTATTTTATTCATACACTCAGTGTTACTTACTGATTAGTATTGAACATCATAAACTGTAATTGTGGTACAAGATTCCATTCGGAGTCTGAATCCCAGTAAACCTCCTCAAGGCAGATGTCATTCCCAACACAATCGGCTGACAACCTCCTTTCCATCTCTCTAGATGATCCCATGACTTTAGGTGCCTGTGGGTAGAAGACTAATCTAAGAAACGGAGTCTAAACCTCCATTCAGTTCATATTCTCAAAGTGAATCATCCCCAGTTACTGCCTACAGTGTCTGAAAAGGAATCTCATGAGGATATCCATAGTTTCTATTGAAACTGTGCCACTACATAGATTATTTAACAAATTATTTAAAATATTGTGTTATTGTGTTAAAATATTGTGTATTATGTTATATAATATAATATTAAATATTATGACAACGATCAAATACACTAATACACAACGTCATATGATAGCTGAACTGCCAATCAGAATCAAGACAGAGTGAATACCTAATATATTCACTTAAACATGATTTCTTCAAAATAAAGTGTTTATTTATAAGACATTCAAAGAATTTCCTTACTTTAAATCAATCATTAATCACTCGATGACAATTAGACAAAATTGTGTAACACAAAAGATAATTGAAGTCACATGACTACATTCTGACAGTTTAAATGATGACATGATAGACTAAAATGTCATAAACAGGAACAACACTGGCAATCTTGTTGTTTCTAAACCATTTCCTGTACAACGCTTCTCTATCTTTTTTTTTTTATAAAAACTCGCATATAAAGCACAAAGAAACCTTTTTTGTTTACATTCAAATCTAATTTCTGCAGATGCACCATCGACTCTACAGTTACACAAAGTAGAGGCCAGACAGATGGCCATTAGGCTCCGACAGACACCTGGTATCAATGAACGGTAATTATTATATAATCAAACTAGCGTACCACCATGTCACTTTTCCCAACAGATGAGAAAGCTCTCAATACATGCTTCCTTATTTGATGCCAGCCTGTTACAATCATCGGTTCAACACACAGCTAATGTTTACAGTGCCACAAGCCACAGACAGGGGCCAGGTGAGGACACCTGACTGCTTATTCACGAGCGCTGTGCGTCTGGAGGTACCATGGGGATGACATTACCACTGACATGTCAGCTGTTGTCTATTGTGCCATATATTTGATTCACCACCCATATCAATATAGAAGCAACAGTGGAGGAAATAAATGTGCGATACAGTCGTAACATCAACTGCCTCAAATTCTGAGAAGAAGAAATACTGATACCAAGAACCGGACGCGTGTGATACTTCTGGTTTAACCCTCTTGAAACGCTGCAAACAGGAAGATATGCAAAACCTGTTTTAATACAACATTCTGCATTTATTTTAGTGTTTCTGACAAGATAGAATGAGATCTGTATGCAAAAATTCCTCAGATACCCAATGCCTAGTCAAACATGATAATCCTCACCCATGATGAACGTTAACCCGAGAAAACCCAATGAAACTGACCGGGATCTACCATTTACACATTTGACTATATCCGACCCTTTCGCAAAATAAATCAAAGGCATTTTTAGATACCGTCAAGCCTAATTCAGCTCATGCTGACCATCGTGACAGTCTATTTTAAAGTAACTACGGTAAACTTCCAAGTATTCACGTTCAGCTCTGGAAACAAATGAGGTTAGAAGTTGACCATGAGTGTTCTAGTGAAATGTGTGGTTATTGGTAGGAAGCATCTACACATGTCATCGAGTTGACGCATGTAAAGCAACATTTGCGACACTGCTATGTAATACGTCAGGAGCACTAACAATAACTCATCCAAAACAGAGAGAACTCACATAAAAGAGGCTTTTCTCACATTTTTAGTGCATTCAAATGTTTATTGTCCAGATATTGTCAGGATATAGTTGATTTGTGCATTGGCAGGACATGTTGTAAAATAATTATAAAATACAAATACAGCAAAAAAAAATAATGTGACGATTATTTTAGTTTTGAGAAAAGAATTTACTAGAATTATTCAATTTTTTGACACAAAACCAATGCTAGTGAAAACACACATTTGTGTAATTGGAATTGACTCGAAATCGTACTAAAATGTCTCCCATGTGACAAATATTTGTCGTGTGAAAATTCCCTTCCATCTGACCTCATGTGAACAAGAATCTCGTTTATACGCGAAAGCGATACGAGAGATAGACCGAGAAAGAGCAGTCGAGACAGAAGCAGAGCTCAGTGTGCACAAGCGCCCCAATGCCTGGGAAGTTGGTTCAACGGTTGGAGCCCAGATGGCTCCACACCTGCGAGAGACCCAGCTAAAAGACATCATCCAAGTTTCCCTCACAATATTACAGTCCTGAACAATACACCAGCTTTCCTGGCTTAAAAAAAACTCACAATAACCCAAATGAAAACGAGCAATTAGTGTATTATTCAGGGGGTAAATTCATTCCATTACAACAATGTGAACTGATGACGCGTATAAAAATGACAAAGAAGTGTCAAAAATGAGGCGATGGGGCAGATGTTGATGCTATGCCATATGGCTACTCAAAACATGAAGATTAATGTAAATACTACAGTTATTAACAATTACGCTTTCAGTTTAACTTTCTGAGTCACGATGGCTGTTTAATACCGGTATCTTTGGAAACCAAACACTTTCTCTATTCTTGTTAAAGTATAATGTCAATATATACTTTCCTTTAGGTGATATTGTTCCATAAGTAATGTTTTTTGGTTAAACTAGCCTAATTCGGCTCAGAGACCGCTAATTAATTTGCAAGTTTAAATATTTAAAATATAAAACAGTTACTGTATGCTGATGCAACTTTTCACACTAATTCACCAACAAATATTATCATATCTCATAATTACTATATAAAGGGATAAGATACAGCCACTGTTGTACAAATGACAAAAGTATAAATATATGCACATGAAATACATATAAATCTAAGCTGTATTACTAACACAAACATTATTTGATAATTACATTTTAATTAAATAATAATTTAAAAGATGTTTTTGAGAAGTATCTTATGTTCACCAAAGATGCATTTATATCAAAACTACAGTAAAAACAATAGTATTTTGAAACATTTAGGGTACAATTTAAAATAACTGTTTTGTATTTTAATATATTTTAAAATGTAATTTATTCCTGTGATTTTACAGCATCATTACTCCAGTCTTCAGTGTCACATGATCCTTCAGAAATCATTCTAATATGTTGATTTGCTGCTCAAGAAATATTGCTTAATATTATCCATGTTGAAAACAGTTTTTGCTGCTTAATGTTTTGTCTTGTGAGCATAAGAGACTTCTTTCAAAAAAATCTTAAGCGCACTTTAAAAAATATCAGTGCTGAATTTACAAAAAATAAAATACATCATTTAAAAAGTTATTAAATTATATTTGTTTAATTGTATTAAACAAATGCCTTTTACTGAATCTAAACCCTTAATTTAACATAACTTTGTCAGATCTCCAATATTTAGGTTACAATTTAAAATAACTGTTTTGTATTTTAACATATTTTAAAATGTAATTTATTCCTGCTGAATTTTCAGCATCATTACAGCAATCTTCAGTGTCACATGATCCTTCAGAAATCATTCTAATATTCTGATTTGCTGCTCAAGAAACATTTCTTATTACTATCAATGTTAAAAATAGTTTGTCTTGCTGAAGATGTTGTCTTGCGAGTATAAGAGACTTCTTTCAAACAATTCTTAAGTGCACTATAACACAAAAAATATAACGACATCATTTAAAAAGTTCAATTATATTGAAAATCAGATGCCTTTCACTGAATCAAAAGGCTTTATTTAATATAACTTTATCAGATTTATAATTATGATACGGATTGATGCAGCACAATCTGTATACTAATATATATATAAATGATCTCTTAAAACATATAAAATATAATATTGCTTAAAAACATCTCTGTTAAACGAAAAAAGGACTTTCAGAACGAATACTGTGAATCTGCCCAATAAGAGTTTTTCACCACTTCTGCGGTGTAGCACATCATATTGCCTTTCATAAGTCACGTTTCATGAATGGGGAGGCATATAGCATCACCTTATACATCACCTGTAGGAGGGCATCATAAACACTACAGCACATGCAGAAACAGCAGGCATCGGGATGAATATAGCAACATTTTTGCTCATTTCAGCCCGATATTACGAATGCAGCAGTTCCATCTAAAGGATGAAGCAGGTACTGCATCCCACATTCAGATCCTTGTCTAACTGTACATTTCCTAACCATTATAATGAATTCCCTTTATTAAATCTACTTGTGACACTGAGTCAACTGGAATGAGAGTATAAAGCATGTCTAATATGCAGGGAAGCCCCTAGTCAATGACTGCGGGTATTCAGAGCGCTGTCCTCAAAGGAATTCGGGTATGACTGCATGTAATTGACCAGAGGTCCTGTGAATCCCGTGTGTTTGTTGTCAATGGAATTTTTCCGGCTAAGAAACATGCATTGTCTCAATTTGGAATAAAACATTTGACGCCTCACATACACAAACGCATATGGGCACGTATTTACGCCTACACTTGAGCTTTTTACACCAGTTGGGGCAGATGTTCAGAGTTTGGCACCTATTCAGTGGCTTTTCACAGTGAAAACCAAAAAAAAGAGAAAGAAACAGGGCTGATTAAAGTTGATAAAGTGATTCAATAGTGATGAGCTGTGCGTAAAGAATGTAAAACATTACAACAGAGGATTGTAGTGCTTTAACCCCTGACAAACTCAACCGATTACACCAAAAACAGTGCTGCCATGGTATGCCATTCAAAAAAAAAAAGTGTGGTTTAATATACAAGGTTGGCCAAAGTCCTACAGTTCAGCAAGTCAGGACAGCGCAGCATGGGAAAGTGCAGCCTTGCTATGCTTGTCCTTCAACCGTAAAGGGAGAGTCGGGAGGCAATCTTTAAAAGCAGGCGCCACAGACGTGCACGGACTCATTCATGTCCACAGGATGCATGCTGGAGGATGAGGTTTGACAAGGCAAGTTAGGCCGTTCAGGGACTGCTCCCATTGTTAAAGGGACAGTTCAACTAAGAACGAAAATGATGTCATCATTTACGTAACCTCATGATGTTCCAAAAACATTTATCCTGGCCACCCTTTTCAATATAAAGAATGTGAATAGGTCTTCTCCAAAAAGTGATCCAAATGAGTCTTGTGAAGTTATACAATAGATTTGTGCTTAAAAACAGGGCATAATTTAAAGGGTTAGTTAAATGAAAACTCAGTAATGTCAGTAATTACTTATCCTCATGTCATTCATAACCTGTAAGACTTTCTTTCATCTTCGGAACAAGAATGAAGATCTTTTTGACTAAATCTGAGACCGGTCCCTCCATAGACAGCTATGCTACTGACAGTCTGATGCTTCAAAAAGTTCATAAAGAGTTCGTAAAACTAATCCACATGAATTGAGCGGTTCAGTCCAAATTTTCTGAAGAGACTCGAACGCTTTATGCAAGGAGCACATTTATTTAGGCTTTTATTCACATAAACATTTATCACCGAACATAAGCAGAAACTGAACCTGAATGACGTGCAAGAACGAACCTCTTCCGGAAGCTTAAACATGCTTCGCAACACACGAGAATGAACCTCATTGGTTCTCACACGGGTCAAGCGAATATGCTTGAGCTTCCGTTTACCGCAACTGCTGTCTGAGTTGATGATTGTTTATATGTGAATAAAAGCCTAAATTCAATCTGTTCAACATACAATCGTGTCTCTTCAGAAAATTTGGACTAAACCGCCTCTATTCATATGGATTAGTTTTATGATCTTTTTATTAACTTTTTGAAGCTTCAAAGTGGTAGCTACGTAGCTGTAAATGGAAGGACAGAAAGCTCATCTAAAAGCTCTTCACTTGTGTTCTGAAGATGAACAATAGTCTTAGGGATATGGAAAGATATGAGGGTGAGTTTTTAATGACAGAATTTTCATTTTTGGATGAAGTCGCTATTCAGTGAAAATCCTGACATCTGCTCTGCAATGCTTATGAGAGAAGAATGTCTGATTTGTGAATGGATGAATCAGAACTGCTTCTTGTGTTCAGCTCACCGATTCAATGATACAGTCTTAGAGGTTAATAGCTCACTGGAGGGTGTTTATAGTAGCTTAAATAATACAATCCGCAATTCACTTTTAAGGTACTTTTATGCTTTTGAAGCTTGTAACTGCATGGAAAAGAGCATATTTTATTTTGCACAAAAGCAAAAAAAACAGACATAGCAGATCTGGAACATCATGAGGGTTAGTAAATCATGACAGAATGTTCATTTTTGTACACTGACATTCAAATAGGTTAGCCCAACGAATAGCTATCCCTTTAATTCATTACGAGGTACTTATCATAACGCATGTCTGATTAATGCTGTGAAATACCAAGAGATTAAGTCACCAAAGGGGTTTTTGCAACACGTGAGTCAACAAGCCACCAGACTGCCCTCTTGTGCATTGTTCTGTAAATGCATAATAGAAAAAAAAAAAACTTTTGGATCCAAGAAACCCAGTACCCATACAGCATGCATGTCTTCTGTAAAGCCCGGAGTTTGAGTTCTAACCGTTCCATTTACTGGAAAAGCAGCGTCTGGAATAAAACAAATCTGGAACTTGAGAGACGTTCACCTCACTATATCCCACCATTCCAGCAGCTGACAGCTTTATGGTTCACAACGCAAAGCAAGTAGAACGGAGCAGCTCTCCAAAACAGCTCAAAGTATGTTTTACATGCCACAGCTAGCATACAAAAACCTTTCGTAGCACACTGACATTAAGATGAGCATGTGTTTTAGACCCGCTTCCAAGAAAGAAAGAAAGGACTTTGTCCTGTTTTTTCATCCTAAGTGGAGTTTAGGAAGTTCAACTGGCCTTTTCTGAGGAGAGAATGTGTCAAGACAACAGCTGGCCCGCTGATGGGGCCTTCTGTTCCCTATTTCTGAGAAAGCTAGTAAGGACAAGATAGCTATGTTTGGCCAGAGGGAAATGACTGGAAGGAGAGATGAGAAGAGGAGAAGACAGGGAGGGAAGGAAGCAGCTGGGAAGCTGATCACGTCTGCTTTGACAACATACTGTAGTAGCCATGGACTCTAGGCTGCTGGATGGAGGGTAGGCCTTGCACAAGAACAGAATGGGGAAATGTGCAGGAGCCCGTGTGCGCACACAGGAAACCCCAAATGAAGTCAAAATTTATAATAGTGGGATTATGTAACAGGAAGCCATATCTCCATCTGCTCAAGAGCCAAGCCCTGGGAGAAACGGGGAAATTACAGAATAATGCACTTCAGACGTTAATTCAACGCATTTGGTTCTACGGTTCAGTGACGCCCAATTAGACGCCAGTGAATTGACCACAGATAGCAGTCGAGGCTTGTGTAGACTCTGGCATCAGTATCACCTCAAAAAATCTATCTGTACTACTTTTCCTCTAGTCCACTTTGAGAAAAAAAGGGCCAGTCCCTAAGGCTTTTCCTTGATTTATGGCAATGTCCAACTTTAATAACTGGACTTTTACAAATACTAAAGAAAATAATACAGAGTGATGGAAAATGCTAAAGTTCACCAAAGAACTTTCCCACTATTTGCTAATACATTACAAAGATGCTTTATGGCCCTTTTTAAGGTGTTCTAGGTGGTTGCTGGGTGATCGTTTACCAGTCCAATTCAAAAGAGCACACTCTGAAGTCTCAATGATATTCAAACGAAGTATAAATAAGTAATTGGATGAATGACTCAATCGGACTAAAAATCCTTAATGTAAACATCTCAATTGAACCAACTGAGCTCGTTCCAATTTAAATTTCAACCGGATTGGAGGGGGCAGTGGAGACCTAAAATGATTCAATCATTAGGAAAAAACACTTAAATCTTGACGATAAATATGTACGTTTATTTACCTCTCACGTCTTACGAACTGGACAGCGGAGGAGAATGAAAACTGACTAAATATTTGCTGAAAATGCTTTCTTTTTAGATCATCAAAGCAATACCGACAATTATAGTTACAGTAGCTCCGGTGACATTAGCGAAGTGATTTTCGCTGCGTTCTGAAATGTGTGAGACTGCAAATGTACAAAGGCACCATTAGCATAAACGGTGTTCTTTCTACTCTTTCAGGTGAACTACGGTCAACATTTTAAAGAAAAACTTTCTTAACTAATAACACTTACTAGCATAATAGCTCTGCTTTACCTTAGAGTAAGCGAAGCCTTAACTATGAAGGCTATGAAATAACATAGCACTCTGAGACAAAGTCGAGTTTCAAGGCGAGTTTATTTGCACAATGGCTAACCAGTGTGCAAATGTAAAGAAACTGTAACAATGGTTGTTACTTTTAGTAAGAGAGAATAAAACTTCTGGGTGATATTCTCATGAGATGACAAACAAAAGCATGGTTCAAATTCATCTGGAACCGCAGCCAAGCACATGATTGAAGCAAGCTTCGTTTCTCATGCTTTGTAGGAGCACTGGCACAATATAGAAAATAGGACTAAATTAAGCAGCTACATATGCACTCTTGGATGTAGAGAAACCCAAAATTGCTGGCTGTAATGGAAATATAGCTTAATTCAAAGAGTAAAATCAAGGAAAGCATTCAATCAAAACCACCGTAGAGTTAATATAACCAAATGACGTAGGCCGCCGTGAAAAGCTTTGTTGTTCATTTGGAGCCAAACAGTGTTAAGAGTGAGAGAGAGAAAAAGAATCATTACAGTTTTATTGGTGTTTGCTTTTTCTTGCTTTCTTCTGTGCTTTAGGGGTGTTGTCAAATGCATTAATTGGACACATATGATGCAAAGAGTTATGACAGATAAACGCATTCCAACTGGGGGTGTGAGCAATCGACCGAGAAGCCTGGAGACTTACACACACACAAAAAAAAAAACTCAACTGAAGTTAAACTGTTAAGATGGATGCTTTTACATTAGCTTCCACGCCTGTGGCCCTATCTAATAGTGTTTCTCCTCAGATTAACCCAAAATACATCATTTAATCATATAAAGAGCACAGTTTCTGTCCCGTGTTTATGTATTTCCTGTTTACACAGGAAGTTTAAGCTGCACATATCAAATAAAACCTTTTCAAAGTCAGCATGAAAAGAAAAGGTTTTCACATACTGTGTTTCGCCTACCATATAGAAGAGAAGTATGTGAATTTGGATGCAGTCATGGACTCAAGGCCCTAAAAACTAATTTTGACTTCACAAAGACTTTAATCTAACTTACTTCAAAGTGAAACTGCTAGCTTAAGTAGTTGGGCCACAACCATTTGTTAACATACTATGAGATTCTAGAAGGTCAGCCAAGGACTCTGTTAGCATTTTTCAACGTGTAAACTCAGGAAAGTAGCAAGATCAGCACCAAGCACCGTAGAAAAATTTTGACCAGCGGCTAAGTGAGAAAGCATGCAAGCTATGTGCTGGATGGGACACAGGTGATGATTCATAGAGCTTCTTCCCTCAACCAAAGGCAGGAGATACGCTACGGCTCGAGTTCCTGACGTGTTTCTGCAGCTGCCTGGCCGCAAACTTCATACACATATCCTTCTGTTTACCATCCAGAAATACAATGTTTACATTAGTGGCTGATGTTCTTATGTAATCAGCATCAGTACGTGTCGCAAATATGACGGGGACCTATACACCGTTCAAACAATGATGCTCTACTAGATTAAACCCACATCACCTGAATGGGGATAATGTTTAAAGCATGCACAGATTTTAGTGAAGTAGCTTTTGACTACAAATACTACCAGTGGCCTTTAGGCCTATATGTGGTTAACACAGAGAAGGTTTTAACGCAAAGACAAACACAGAACCAGACTAAAATTTCTAGTTCTGTGTTGCCATCACCTGCATGTGAACAAAACAAGTTACCTTGTGCTAGGACCGAATATGCCCATCCCTGATCTAAAGTGCACATTAGGTGTTAGTGTAACGGAGGCCAGCTAGTAGTTGCTGTGCGAGTAAACCTCACTCCACTGACCTCAAGAGATGCTCTGGCGACAGGTTGTAGTCTTTAGCCTCCTTGTTAGAGCGTCCAACTCCAATGCCAGAAGACGGGTTCAAGGCCCGCTCAGAGCGTGTCGAGTAGGACCTGGGTAGAGGGGTTATATTGGTGCCGTGACCCAGATGGGAGTGAGGTTTAGGGGGGTGAGTGTAACGGAGGCCAGCTAGTAGTTGCTGTGCGAGTAAACCTCACTCCACTGACCTCAAGAGATGCTCTGGCGACAGGTTGTAGTCTTTAGCCTCCTTGTTAGAGCGTCCAACTCCAATGCCAGAAGACGGGTTCAAGGCCCGCTCAGAGCGTGTCGAGTAGGACCTGGGTAGAGGGGTTATATTGGTGCCGTGACCCAGATGGGAGTGAGGTTTAGGGGGGTGAGTGTAACGGAGGCCAGCTAGTAGTTGCTGTGCAAGTAAAACTCACTCCTCTGACCTCAAGAGACGCTCTGGCAACAGACGGCAGGGGTTGCAGCCTTTAGCCTCTTTGTTAGAAAGTCTCATGCCAGAAGTTTGAGGCCCGCTCAGAGCAGGTCGAGTAGTACCCGAGTAGAGGGGTTACATTAGTGACCACACGTTGAACAAGTTATCTGAATCAGGATTTGTTGCAAACCAAATCCTCTGCCATCGTCTTGGGAGTCATCTCTCCTTACTCTCGTCACGTGATAAGTGAAATCTGACTCCTGCTCAGTGTTGCCAGATTGGGTGGATTTCCAGGTGGACAAAATTTGAGCTGGTTTGGGGTCAGTTTGGGGATTTTCAAACATTTAAATTTTATGGGCTAATTGGTTAACAAACAAAATCAAAACAAAAGTGTGCATGTACTCCATCCGATCAGTCATCATGACATTATTGAACAAATAGTTAGTCAAAATTATTCAATTCCTTGCTTTATTATTACACTCAGAGTTATCCAGAAAGTACAATCTTCTGTAATTTGGTTCTGTGGGAGAACAGAAAACGCTTGAAAAGGAAAGTACACTTCAAAGTTGCTAATCAAAGCTGCCAGTACTAGCGCTGTAACATTGCAGAAGACTAGTGTAAGCTCACTACACATTTGAAGCTTTCACTCTAGGGGTACAGAGGAGAGAAGAGGGGGGTGAGAAAAAGGAAGGAAGTGTCTTTTTGCCAATGTGCAATATAAGGAGAGTTTTAAGCCAGATGAACCGCATCTGTGCCTAATTCACAAGAGTGAGGAGTGTTTCCCCGTTGGGATAGGATGAGGTGTGAAGACTTGCCTCTTCTGTCACCACCAGGTTAGTGTTTGGGTGGGACGCAGTTCTCTAGGTCTGGGCAGGATTTCACTGAAAACCTTCAACACTGTCATATGTGAGTGGTGGAGTAAAAGGCGTCTTGAGAAATAAAGACAGCTGGGCCAGCAGTTACGCAGTCAGAGTTCTCATCACTCTAGGAAGAGTTTGTCTTTGAATTCTGTGGGAAACACTAACCTGTAACACCAGATTTCGCTTCTCCTGCAGCTAATAAATAAACTGTAATATTTAGGTTACAATTTAATAAAGGTTCATGAACAATCAGCAACCTGCAACTAAACGGATTGTGCTATATATTTTTAGTGAGGTGGCTTATATTTGTTTGTCTTTAAAGACAATTAATAAAAAAATTGATTAATAGTGAAAGACTTTCACAATAGATTTCTATTTCAAATAAATGCTGTTCTTGAAACATTCTGAAAAAAATGTTTTGCCATTTCTACAAAGATATTAAAGGATTAGATCCCTTCAGAATTCAAATTTCCTGATAATTTTTTCACCTCCTTATCATCCAAGATGTTTATGTCATTCTTTCAGCCAAAAAGAAATATGGTTTTTGAGGAAAACATTCCAGGATTTTTCTTCATTTAGTTGGAATGGTCACACGTGACATAGGTGGAAGTACCGATCCAGTATGTACAAAGCGAACAAAGTCAAATGGCCTTTACAAAAAAAAACAATGATGTTGGACAATTTTTAAGTTGGAAGAAAAAATGAGATGAGAAAATTTTTCGCCCTACCATGGTACTTCCGCCTACATCACACGTGACCTTTCCAAAATGATTACGTAATGCACCACAGAGCTAGTGCAAGACGAGCATTTGTGGATAAAAAGTAAATAAAGTTGTTTTTTTTAAGAAAATGAAAATTTTTTCACTAGATAAGACCCTTATTCCTTGTCTGGGATCATTTAGAGCCCTTTGAAGCTGCACTGAAACTGCAATTTGGATCTTCAACCCGTTGGTAACTGTTGAAGTCAAAAACCTTAATTTCTTCTTGACTGAAGAAAGAAAGACATAAACATCTTAGATGACATGGGGGTGAGTAAATTATCAGGAAATTTTAAGCAGCACAACTGTTTTCAATGTAGACAATAATAAAAAATGTTTCATGAGCTGAAAATCAGCAAATTAGAATGATTTCTTAAGGATCATGTGACACTGAAATCTGAAGTAATGATGCTGAAAATTCAGCTTTGCATCACAGGAATAAATTGCATTTTAAAATGTTTAATTTGTAATAATATTTCACAAATATATCTACTTTACTGTATTTTCGATCAAACACATTTAGCGAGGAGCATAAGAGAGAAAAAACATTTAAAAATCTTTTTTTGCCGTGACTCAGCAGTTTTACAGCACAGCAGTTCAGAATATTAGCGAAGGATTGATCAAATGCTAAAGATTATGTGACGTGCTGTAAAAAACTTCTCTTTGAGTCCTTATTAACACAATAAGATTTGAAAGAATGGGGTTCTACACAGAACATTCAACAAAACAAGGCATTTGTCTTTTTTTAATTTAGCATCTCATGATCCATCCAAGAATCATACAGCTTTGCCTAGTGACTGGTACAACACACAAACACCATCCAAGAAACGTCAAATTTTACGAAAAACCTCCCTCTGGAGAGACAGAAACTGTTCCTCACAGACAAACACATCTGTTAGAGATTAGCCTTTTTTGGATCCTTGACTTTATCTATAACTATGACTTATGACAACCATTGTAAGTGAATGTTTTTAGCAAGACTAGCTTAGCTTCGAAATTAATAGCCACAATCATGCACGAGCAAAGTTGTTTAAAATAGTTTGGTGTCAGTCTGCTGTTTCTTTTTCCTTTGGCTTTGCAGACACAAGAGAGTATTTTTTACAATACATGAGAGAAATTCCAAAAAAGTAAACTTTCCAAATGAGCGATGCATACAGAAACACAAAGAAGACAAATCAATCCTCATGGACACATGTGCGTGCACAGGGGTGAGTTTGATGTCATGCAGTACGACATCTGCTCTATTCTTCACTGCATTGTTACTGGGCAGCAGGGGCCCAAAATTAACCACGATGGAAGGAAACTAGACAAATTGAGAAAATTGTGCTTTGTTTGGCCAGTTTCCTTTGTTGTACCCATTTTACATAAGGTAGAACAATAAAACAGCTTAACATCTGGGTTACTATTAAGGTTACGTCACCTGTGGGCAAAGAACCTTTAGGTTTTAAAAGAGAGATTGATTGAAAACTAGTTTTACATTTTCAAAATAAAATATGAGGGGTTCTTGCCCATTTCTGTAAAAGAAAATGCAAGAATGATTGCCAGGGTGCAATTGAATTAAATTTAATCATTTAATTATAATAGTTTCAAATAATCCAATCATAGAAAATAATATCGGGCACTGATCCAGTGGAGTTGCGTGAGCTGAAGCTGAACATTAGCTACATTTACATGAAACCAAATAATCCATTAGTAATAGGATTGATCGCTCAATCAAACGGAAAAGCCTTCATGTAAACCGCTCAATCAATCCGATTGAGTTTGATCAAAATGAAATTTTGTTTTTTTATTGGAACAGGTGCTGTAGACCTAGTCTTGCGTAGTCAGAACTATAGACCGATGGCAGAAAGTCTGGACTTCATAACAGCTTTCACTGCCCGACAAAAGGCACCATGTATGCGCTCGAGATCTGTTCGGAATACATGTAATGCACATGTAACCAAATATGTGAACTGAATTTATATAAACAAAACTCTAAGAATCTGATTGATTCGTTTGGATTGATGGAAATCAAGCCACCCGGCCCGTCTTGTGCACGCCACTGATGAATCTGACAAACTATAGACTAAATTTAATGTACATTTTCGTCAAAAGACAAAAACTGTAGAAAATGGACACTAGATGTAAACATAAAAGAGGTTACTTCAAAGTAGAGATTTAAAAATCACTGTTTGATAATTCTTAGTGATGGACGTGAAAACCATTTGAGGCCTGAGGAAACTAGGAAGGCCTTGAATCCCAACCGGCATGGCATCATGTCTTTTTTCATTTTCTTGACCTTTTCCTCAGTGTGGTCAGCCCCCGTAGAGCCCCTCAGGGTGGCAGAGATGCTTTTAAATGCAATGGGAGGAATCTTCCACAATTCATTCTGCCAAATGTCTGCTCTGCTATTCCTTCGAGAGAAGCCACCGGGCGGGAGTGTGTGTGTGTGTGTGTGTAAAGGCCTTCTTTCGATAAAAGCGTATGGCCTTTAAGTATAAGCAGACTTCTTTGTCTGTCTGCCAGGAGTCATTTATATCTCCCGGATTAGTGGGAGCGAGAGCAAAGCCACGAGGCCCGATGTTTTCCAAACACATTGCAGTTAAAACAAGAGGGTCGTTCTGAAACGGCTCACTTGGGGCCCGGTACCCTCCAGGAAAGTGCTTAAATAGAATGCAATGAGCAGAGACTAGAGCTAAATCATGCTCTAGCATTGTGCACACGAAGCAAGAGAGCGCTAAATAAGGCCAGGCTGCGCACATCCCCGGCCCACACGCGAGAAGCGCGTTTGATGTTTCTCAGACATCTCTCGCTGGTGCCGGGCGTATTCGCTTGGCCCGAGCCACTTCATAAGACTCTCCAGCTTTCGGGGTTGGTCACACGCTCAACGGAGGCTCATCACATGGCTTGACCTCCTTGCAGCGTACGTTCCTCGTGCACGCAGGAAATGTGCCGATGTCAAGCGCGAGTGTGAATTATTAACCGGTGATGTAAGGAGCCGAAATGTCTACGCCGATGTTATGACGCTCGCCGAGTAAAGTGAACGCTTTGTGCAGTCAACCCTACTGAACCGGGTCAGAAGCCATCAGCGCAACAAGGCTCCACACTCCACACGGGCATGTGGGATCTCTCTCTAAACCCATCACGAATTCCTCGCTCTTGGCAGCTGCTCAAGTCTTCGCCTTATAGCCTCGATCTCTCTCTCTATCTCAGCGTTTCTCCTGTCCGTTCTCTCTCTCTTTTCATCAGAGCTGGCAGTGGAACTGTAGGCTGCATTCTGCACTAATTAACAGCCTTCAGAAGAAGACCACCAAACTGGTGAACTGGCACACTCTAAGCACACTTTGTGTTTTTTTTTCAGTGGCAGTCAAATGCACAGACTCCATGTCAGCACGTATCAGGCAGCGACGGGGCCTCTGGGGGAGCTAAACACGCTCCTGAACTGAACACAGTCACCTTCTCTGGATACATTGAGAGAGTGCCTTTTTAAATTTAAGCTGTTATTCTTCCTTTATTTGTTTTATGCTTCCCATACACTACACTTCACGAGCCCAATTTTCCACTCAGAGACAGTTGAAGAAAATCTTAACTTCTAGCGAAATTACAGTATTTGCCCATTGCTTACACACTAAAACCAAATGCTTAGACCAAAGCCTCAATACCTACAACTTCTTGTAGCACACCTTAAACACAGTGTAACCATAGCTTAAACGCATTGTCAACTTTGCACTTTGTTTGCAATTCTATAACACACTTATTGCGAAACGCAACACACGTTTTCTTACATTAGAAAAAACGAAATCACCTGTTATCATTGGGAAAACACTGTTAAAAACACAAAACTCATCTGGTAGTTGTAGGCACTTCCATACACACCTGAAACACTTGCACAGAAAATAGAACACCAATCGGTCTGAACCTTACCACTACAAATAGGCCTCAGGTAAGCCATTTTGAGAACTTTACAAGCATGAAGTCAATGAGAGTCAGAGTATGAGGAGGATAAAGAGAGAAAGGAGTTGAACGTGGAAGAGGACGAGGACAAAGACGAGGACCAATGCGGAGACGTGTATCAGATGACATAAGGGCTACTCTGGTCCGAGATTGGTTCAACAACCATAAGGATTTCACACTTTTATACCTGCCCCCTTGCAGCCCCTTTCTAAATGCAGTCTAGGAATTCTTTTCTGCATGGCGGTGGAAAGTATATGATCGCAACCACACGCCCACATGACTCTTGTGCAAGCAATAGAAGAGGCATGTGGAGACATTGAGGTGGGGTGACATCAATCCAAGGGTGGATTCGGCACACAAAGCGATATTTTCCCCGATGCCTAGCCCACGAGGACATTTCCTGTGATGTTGACGAGGTCTTGTGACCAGAAGGCGGATCCAGATCCATAAGCACCCCCCCCCCCCCCCCCCCATCACACACACACAAAACAAGTATATGTTTTTTTCCCCAATACCAATTTATCATGTCGTTTCGATTATTTACTTTTGTTTTGTTGCTAAATTTGATGATTTGTGATTCTATTTTTCTTTATTTCTCTAAGAATGTTTGCTTTTTGTAAATTTGATTACTGCAGAAATTCTAATTTTGAGTTTTACAGACAATTGAGTGTGAGAAAATGATAATAAAAATAGAAACACAAAGACTGCAGTGTTTTATAAAAAGCCCATCAGTGTGTTGCTGCTGATATGAAAGAGTAATTCAAATGGTGATTGTCTGTATGGTTTTGTTGCAAGAATTTCATTTTTAGAAAGGAGAGTTAAGTTTTGATTGCAGTGTTTCATTTTGGCATAGATTTGAGTTGTTAATCTGCAAGTGCTATGTGTGAATGCCTTGTGTGTAGAGTTTTGACATAATGAGCCAAATTCTGCAAAAAGTGTGTAAGCAATAGGCAAAAACTGTAAAGCAAATCGGAGTGACGATTGCTCTGTTTGAGTTATCAAAGACACAATCTGAGAGTGTAGATGCATCGTCAAAGCCGAAAGATATTTAGCAGGTTAAAGGTTTAATTCACCCAAAAAAATTAATTATCCCATTTACTCACCCTCAAACCATCCTGGGTGTATCTGACTATCTTCTTTCAGCCAAACACAATCAGAGATGCATTTAAAAATATCCTGGCTCATCCAAGGTTTATAAGTGAAGTGAAGTGATGCATTTTTTTAGGAAAAATATCCATATTTAAAACTTAACTAACTATAATCACTAGCTTTCAGCAGATGTGAATGTCTAGAACGTTGCTTTCTCTTGGGAATCAGAAATCTCTTGTGTTTCATCAAATCTTAATTTGTGTTCTGTTAATGAGAGAAGGGTCTTATGGGTGTGGAACGACATAAGGGTGAGTAATTAATGACAAAAAAATCATTTTGGGGTAAACTAACCCTTTTAGTACAAGGACTTTCATTGTATAAACAAAAACAGCTGATGCATTCTTTTATGATCCACTGAACAAAAAGAAAGTTGTACAGGTTTGGAACAACATGAGGGTAAGTAAATGATGACAGATTTTATTGGGGGGTGACCTTTAAAGCCAAAAGTATACTTTAATTGAACATTTTTTGTGTGTACATTTTGGTATAGATACAGTGTGAGTGATTTCAAATCCACGCTTATTGAGTCCGCTAGAACGCACCATTAAGACGGTCCCAAATAGCTGACTAGGCAACCCACCAACGAATCAATATTGAACATTAAAGGGATAGTTCACCCAAAGATGAAAATTCGGTCATCTTTATTCATCTTCAAGTAGTTCCAAACTTGTATGAATTTCTTTGTTCTGCTGAACACAAAAGGAAGATATTTGGAAGTAATTGTCAGTAATCAGTAAAAATAAAAATAAAAATTGGTAGATATTCTCCCAAATATCTTCCTCCGTGTTCAGCAGAAAAAAAAAAAAAAAAATTCATACAGGTTTGGAACTACTTGAAGTTAAGGTTAACATTACCAATAGCTAGTTTGGAACTAGTCTAGCACAGCTATGTTGTTCACCACAAAAAAAAAATGCTTGTCAACCCACGTTATCTTTATAGTGAAGCTGTTTGAGACTATTGCTGGTGTTGTGCAATATGGACAAAATTGCAATTTTTTTAATGAATATTGAATATTGCGATTTATTTAGCAATTTTGGTAATTGTTTTTGCTTTTTCAAACATGCTACATTCTGAATGTATTCAGTGCACAAGAAGTACATAACAAAATGTTTCACAATGAAGTAACTGTATTAACAGCTTCATAAACAAAACTGTAATTAACTGTCTTTAAAACAGACAACATAAAATAAATTACGATTATTTCACCTGCTTAAACTCATATTAAACGCCTGCCTCACATTTCTCATATATTTCGGGAATAGCAACTTGTGTGAAATAAGTGTGAGATGGCAGCTGGTATCTTTTGTCCAGTGTTTGAATCCAAAACTCTCTCAAACGACTGATGTTTAATTTCTCTTTGGTACCAAATCATTTTTATTCTGAACTGCATCCATATTTTTTCTTCTTTCCTCCCGTTTGCCTATTCTGTTCTCCCGCTTTGCTTTCTTCTAATTTGTGCGGTCTGCTGAGCGAGTTCTGATTGGTTAACATCTTAAACATGCGCACAATAACGTTGCAGTATTCTGAATTAAAATATAAATAAATGAATAAATAAAAATTGCAGACTTATGCGATTTAGAAATTGCATGTGCTCAAATCGCGATTGTTTTGCGATTGCGATTAATTGCACAGCCCTAGTTATCTGGTAAATGACTTCCTTACTAGAAAGACCAAGTTCTAAGTCAGATAATTGATTACTGGAGTGGGAGCTTGTGCATTTATCCAAAGCAATGTATGCAAGAGCATTCATGGAATTCGACATAAATTAAAGCTACCAATAGGATCACAACTAAAGACAACGAGTTCATTTGAGCCTCAACAAGGAAGTAGGGCAGCGCAGCGGCATGCTGGAAGAGAAACGCTCAGCATAGCGGCACACAGCTGAATGCAGGCAGGGTGAATGACTCTGTTTCTGTGTGTCTTGGGCAGCAGGCCTCATTAGAGGCACATAGACACGTGGAGCCAGAACGACAGAAGCCCCGCAGATGCAGCGAAGGCACCCCGGCCCTGCTCTCAAAATCCGAAGCCCAGACAAAACCACATTGTGTGAGGATTTATGGGAAGGCTTATGGACTCCATGAAAACAAGGCGCCCTCTGAAAGGCACACACTGAGTCGGTGTGATGACAGTCCCTCAATGGTTTGGGGAGAACAGTAAGCAGTGTGGGTCTGTGAGAGAGAGAGACGGATAAGGACTGTGAATCAAACTGGAGGAAGATGACACTTGAAGGGTTCTGGTGGTGGCAGGAGGGGGGCTTGCAACCAAACAGCTGCGTGACGGGAAAGCGCAAGAGGAAGCAATCTGTGAACATACTGTTTGATATCTGAATGGAACCGGGGCAGCTAGAGGGGACCAGCTACATGCTAAACAGTTATATGCTCATTATATATATATATATATATATATATATATATATATATAATATATATATATATATATATATATATATATTAGTAATTTTAAAAAATCTATTCAAATGTACAATAACTTGAGCATACATTTGATTGCCTTTTTTTACATTTCGTAACTCAAATTAAATTGAAAATTCTGTTATTAATTACTCACCCTCATGTCGTTCCAAACCCACAAGTCTTTTGTTCATCTTCTTTCATCATTTTGATGAAATCTGAGTTTTCTGTCCCTACACAGATCTCTACACAACTGAAAATTTGACGCCTCAATAAGTTTATAAAGAGATTGTAGAACTAACCCATATTGAGTGCTTTTAGTCCAAATTTTCTGAAAAGATTTGGTAGTTTTATATGATGAACAGATTGAATTTAGGCTTTTATTCTCATAAAATCATTAATCAGCGAACATAAACAGAAGCATGAGAACTAACCTCTTCCAGAAGCTCAAACGGGCTGCGTAACACAAGAATGAACCTCATTGGTTCACACTTCAAGCAAACAGTAGTAGTAGTTGGGTAGTCGTGGCCTAATGGTGAGGGAGTAGGGCTTGTAACCTGAAGGTTGCCGGTTCGAATCCCACGCCAGCAGGAATTAAAGGTGGGGTTTGTGAATGAACAGCACTCTCTCCACCTTCGATACCATGACTAAGGTGCCCTTGAGCAAGGCACGAAACCTCTAATTGCTTCCCTTGTAAGTTGCTTTGGGTCTGCCAAATGAATAAATGTAAATGTAAATCTTTGAGCTTCCGTTTACCACAACTGATGTGTGTTGATGAATGTTTATATGTGAATAAAAGCCTAAATTCAATCTGTTAATCATAAGAAGCGATTGAGAAGATTTTGACTAAACCGCTCAATTCAAATGGACTAGTTTTACGATCTCTTTATGAACTTCTTGAAGTATCAAAATGGTAGTTATGTAGCTGTGTATGGAGGGACAGAAAGCTCTGAGATTTTAGAAAAGATCTTCGTTCGTGTTCTGAAGATGAAGAAAAGGCTTACGGGTTTAGAAAGGCATGAGGATGAGTAATTAATGACAGAATTTTCATTTTTGGGTGAACTATCCCTTTAACTTGGCGCATGCTTTAAACTAGATTTTAAAAGACTTTTCCTTTCCTTTATCATGGACACAATACGTCATAGACCCAGATATCGATCCAAAAGAAGACAGAAAGATCTATAAAACGTTATATAATAGACCCCAGTAAGTGCTTTAACAGTAATTCATTTCAGGCAGCCCTCCCAAGTACTACTCCTAACAGATCCATTACCGCCACAACAAAGAAGGCACCCGCCTCTGCTCTGCAATCCTCCGACTAGCGCGCAACTGTGCATGCGTATCACTCTGGCGGCAAGAGAAGGGGGTGTCGAGGTTAAGGCTGGACCCCTGCATGGTCTCAATGGTGTTCTTGTGTTCAGCACCACGGAGGTGACTAGCTATCAGGGCTCCGCTTTGCGCGCACAGCGCCCGCTTTTTCCATTCTGTCAGCGCCGAGCAGCACACTGGTTCCTTCCAAACTCAGCGCCACTTCATTAAATGACTTCAGACTCTTGGCAGAGGCAGTGGGAAAAGTCTATATTAACTGTGTGTGAGATCCATGGGGCGGCCAACAAAGGCTGTGGTTGTTCCCCCTGTAAGGGTTCGCTGTGTCGGGGAGGGGATTTGGGACCTTTAGGGGTACCTGCGGGTACCTCAGTACACTATGACTTGCTTTAACAAGCTGAGGAGTATCCAAGTATCCAAAACTGTGTGATGACATCATACGGAATGATGCATCGGATTGGCCTGTAGACATTGCTGTGTAGTAACTGATTATATTTAATCTGGATTACGTAATCAGATTCTAAAAATTAGATACTTGTGTTTCGATACGAAAATCGGACTACATTTACTTTTTAATTAATTACACAATTATTTAATATTTACAAACTACCTGTTAGGGCATATATATATATATATATATATATATATATATATATATATATATATATATATATATACACATACTATTCAAATCAATGTTATAAACAGATTAGGTCAAAAATAATCTAAAAAGTAAGCAACAAATAGATTGATTGATATAATGTATAGATTACGTTACTAACTACCATTTATCATGAAATTTGATTATTTCATTATTCAGTAATAGGGTAATATTGGTAAGTAATCTACCCAACTTTCTTTGTAGATAACATGCATGGGTGGCACTCCTGTAGCTCGATGTGGCTGATGAATCGCAGCATTTGTGCTTATTCATATCGTGAGGTCATTACTTTACATAGCTGAAGTAAAGCTGACTGAAAACGTCACCGCAACAGGCCTGTCCTTTAAAAACTAAGCTACAGTGATGGTGACGAACAAGCTGGCAGCACCCTTAAAACAGAAAAGCACAGATGGAGATTTTCAAAACCAGCAGTTCAGTTTTGACTGAACAGTCACTTGCGGTCCCCCTCACAGAGGGATCTATTGAGCACCCTTGACAGAGTTATTTACACAACTTATTGACTGCTAAAGACCTCTCTCCCATTCTCAGCTTTATTGAAGCAATAGAAAGTTAGAACATTCGTTCTCACAACTCGCTATGGCGGAAAGTACAGTCGTGGCCAAAAGTTTTGAGAATTACATAAATATTGGAAATTGGAAAAGTTGCTGCTTAAGTTTTTATAATAGCAATTTGCATATTCTCCAGAATGTTATGAAGAGTGATCAGATGAATTGCATAGTCCTTCTTTGCCATGAAAATTAACTTAATCCCAAAAAAACCTTTCCACTGCATTTCATTGCTGTCATTAAAGGACCTGCTGAGATCATTTCAGTAATCGTCTTGTTAACTCCGGTGAGAATGTTGACGAGCACAAGGCTGGAGATCATCATGTCAGGCTGATTGGGTTAGAATGGCAGACTTGACATGTTAAAAGGAGGGTGATGCTTGAAATCATTGTTCTTCCATTGTTAACCATGGTGACCTGCAAAGAAACGCGTGCAGCCATCATTGCGTTGCATAAAAACGGCTTCACAGGCAAGGATATTGTGGCTACTAAGATTGCACCTAAATCAACAATTTATAGGATCATCAGCAACTTTAAGGAAATAGGTTCAATTCTTGTAAAGAAGGCTTCAGGGTGTCCAAGAGAGTCCAGCAAGTGCCAGGATCGTCTCCTAAAGAGGATTCAGCTGCGGGATCGGAGTGCCACCAGTGCAGAGCTTGCTCAGGAATGGCAGCAGGCAGGTGTGAGCGCATCTGCACACACAGTGAGGCCAAGACTTTTGGAAGATGGCCTGGTGTCAAGAAGGGCAGCAAAGAAGCCACTTCTCTCCAAAAAAAACCATCAGGGACAGATTGAACTTCTGCAGAAAGTATCGTGAATGGACTGCTGGGGACTGGGGCAAAGTCATATTCTCCGATGAAGCCCCTTTCCGATTATTTGGGGCATGTGGAAAAAGGCTTGTCAGGAGAAGAAAAGGTGAGCGCTACCATCAGTCCTGTGTCATGCCAACAGTAAAGCATCCTGAGACCATTCATGTGTGGGGTTGCTTCTCATCCAAGGGAGTGGGCTCACTCACAATTCTGCCCAAAAATACAGCCATGAATAAAGAATGGTACCAAAACACCCTCCAACAGCAACTTCTTCCAACAATCCAACAACAGTTTGGTGAAGAACAATGCATTTTCCAACACGATAGAGCACCGTGCCATAAGGCAAAAGTGATAACTAAGTGGCTCGGGGACCAGAACGTTGAAATTTTGGGTCCATGGCCTGGAAACTCCCCATTGAGAACTCTTGGTCAATCCTCAAGAGGCGGGTGGACAAACAAAAACCCACTAATTCTGACAAACTCCAAGAAGTGATTATGTAAGAATGGGTTGCTATCAGTCAGGATTTGGCCCAGAGGTTGATTGAGAGCATGCCCAGTCGAATTGCAGAGGTCCTGAAAAAGAACGGCCAACACTGCAAATACTGACTCTTTGCATAAATGTCATGTAATTGTCGATAAAAGCCTTTGAAACATATGAAATGCTTGTAATTATATTTCAGTACATCACAGAAACAACTGAAACAAAGATCTAAAAGCAGTTTAGCAGCAAACTTTGTGAAAACTAATATTTATTTAATTCTCAAAACTTTTGGCCACGACTGTACAATTATTCAGCCGGGTGTACTTTTTTTTGCTCCTCAGGCCAGTCCCAATTTTCAATTTTTCATTTATCGCACAACAATAGCCGCCTTTTAGAGAGCCATGAATGTCACACAGTTTTGAGTCCTGTGTTGGAAACTGAGAGAAGCAGATATGTCAGGATTTACCGCTTGTTTGTGGGAGAGCTGGAATTAAAGTGAAATAAGGAGTGATGAGAGAGATGGGACAGCAGGATTGTGGGAGAGCGTCAGACATCCATCACAGCCATTTTCAGTCGGTGTACCATGAGGTTCCCACACAGTGGCGCACTCTGTGTAAGAACGCACACATATATCGTGCTATCTGAACGTTGACAAACTATTGACTTAAAGAGTACTTGAATAAAGCCATGTATAGTTACTACGCATTAATGCAAACACAATCCAGAAACACCATGGCCATTCAAACATGCCACTTCAGATTTTTGAACCAAGTAATCTACTATAGCAGTGGTTCTCAACCTTTATTCCCAGTGGGGCACATTATGGTCCAAGTGCAAGTCTCATGGGACACATATCATTTATGACATCACCAATGAACACCAATCAGATTTTATGTTATGATATTATCAGATATTATTATTATTATAATTAGATCTTGCACATACGGTATGTTATTTCTGTCACACTCTGCAAAATCAACAAATACCATAAGTAATTCGTTTTTGTTTCAAAGTGTGTTGAAATTGCTAGTAGAGTGAACTCACGTTACACAATCTCCTGGTATGTCACAGAAAATTAGAACGATGTATTCCACCAAATAAAAACTAACATACTGACATTAGCATTACAGTAATCACATAATAATACTCAATGAACATATACGCATTCCCTACCGCAGCATCCGCGCCGATGCGGTTATTTTTATCGATTTAAAATACGAGTACATCAAGCAAACACATCGAATTCACGTGTTTTGACATTGTGGGTTTTGCATATGCAAAATACTTTACAACAGAGACAAACAAAGGCTGCCAATCTCGCTCACTGACAGCAAACTGATTCTTCCATTCTTCGCAACTTTGCAGACTCTTCTTGTTTGCAATGCGTTCTTTCATTTTCATAATATCTTCATTTCGTTTTTTCTCCTCTTAATAACAAATTTGCCCATTTTGATCTCTAAATTTACAAAAATAATGGCTACTATTGGAATTTTGCCAAAGCGCGCACGCTTGTGAGTACATAGTAGGTCTGAAAATAATGTATGATAACCAAAATGATTTTATATGACAAAAAAAACACAAAATATTTCAAACTTATATTGATTTAATCCATTTTAATTTAATGTTAAAAGAAAAATAAATTGTAAAACTGGAATTTATTTTTTAAATGTGTTCGGCATATCGTGGGCTGCATTTGCGTTCCTGAGGGGTTGAGAACCTATGGAGGCTGTTTCCACCAATGAAAAAAAAAAAAAAGTTCATTGCGACTTTTTATCTCAGAATTCTGAGATAAAAAGTCGCAATAATCTTTTTTTTTTCAGTGGTGGAAACGGCCTTCCATAAGAACCACTGCACCGTAGGCTCAAAAATCTGAAGTGGCAAAAAAGAAGTTATATGGACAAACATTCAAGCATACATACGGACGTATAGCTACACATAAATCATTTTTTTACCTTAGAGGATCTGCATGGATGTCCAGACATACACAATTAAGAATTCAGCATTCAAAGATGAACTCTGGAAGGGAACGCATTAATGGTTTGATTCACGAACACACTTTCTGAATGCGCCACAGATCTCTCTACCTTAGATTCCACTGAAACCACACACACATTCCCTGAGGAAAACAGGCTTTGATAAAAGTGATGACCATAACGGGTTAAAAGAAACCTGTGAAGGGAAAAAAAAAACAGCATGGTCTTTATAAAACGGTTCAAACCAAAGGAGACTTTATAGTTAAGCACACTACCATCCGAATGAAGACTTCCCATTGAAATCAATTACAATATTCGCATTCTGTCGACAGGCACTCCTGTGACTCTGATTCATTTATTTGTTCTAATTAAGAGAGGCTACAGTCGGCCGGGCCTGATTGAGCTGTTGAGACCGGGCCGTAAGGCGGGCTAATTATGAGCAGTCTGCTTAAACAGGAAGGTGAGAAGGTCTACAGCGGAGTTTTGCTGCTGACTGCCCATTTATACATATACAGTCCTTTCACTCCAGCCGCATTCACATCCATAGCTTCTCATTTACAGACACAAACCTCTCTCTATCTCGCACATGCATCAGGCACCGGCACTCTCTGCTGCATCAGTCCCACACTTCGCCCAGATTTTGCGTGCAAGACGCAAGGGTCTCATTTCAAACGTCGAGCCACGCTATGTGCGTGCGTACAGTATGTCACTGAACTCTGGATCCTGTGTGTCTATAATTACTCTTTATTCATTATTTTCAGTCGTGGACCACAAGCGGCTCGGGTTACTCAGCAGGTAATATCCTGGCTGCTTAGTGTTAACGTGGCAAAGCAAAAAAAAAAAAAAAAAAAAAGCTGCAAGAATCCACTAGCAGTGAATGTGACAGTGCCTCATACATTCTACCAAAGGAAGCAGAGGATATCAGGTACTGAAGTTCACAATATTAGGGAAAATCCCTCTTTGTGTAGCGTTAACCATCAGATACGTAGGTGTTTGCTGCCACCTGCTGGAACACAAGTGGTACTCGTTTTATTATCCTCATAATTCAACAGATTTAAATATGGTTGTCATTGTTGCAGCGAAAATAAACATAAAAGTCAAATAATTCATTGGTAAAAAATGTATAAATTTATGATTAAAAAAAGACTGGTTTACAGTGTTGTTAAAGTACAACACCCCCAAAAAATTAAACAGAAACATTAAAAATAATAATAATAATAATAATACAAATGACAAAAACACATTAAAAAAAACACTGAAACTTAAATTTAAAAAATACAATAACTGAAAATAAAAGTAAATACTATTACTATTAATATCAGCACAATACATAAAATACTAAAATAATAGTATTGATGAATACATTATTTATATTATTCATATACTGTGTGTATATATATATATATATATATATAGACATTAATATACATAATGGCATCTCATTTTAACACATATGCAGAATTTTAAAATGAAGAAAAATAATAAAAAGAAAAAATAGAAAGAAAATTGAGCATGACTTTTTCCATAAGGTCCCAGCCAGCCACATTACATATTTAGAAGCAAAGTATGGCCCAATGTGGCATCATGTACAAAAGGGTTTTTTAATGTTCCAACCATAAACAGAAAATGTTACCAAACTGTCTCTGACCTTTATATTCCACTAGATGGCAGAATTTTCAAAGAAATGTATCATGTTTCCTTATTCCTTTGTGTGAAGTTAACCTGTCACGTTCTTTGTTGATATTTTACACTAGGTAAACATGATTTCAAATCATTTCCCGTCATTTTACCAGAATAAACTGAGAAAGTGCGAGTCAAAAAAGTTTGAGGGACTTTACAAACGGGATAAGGTCATAAAAATTCCCAACTACAATTTGAGCTATGGTCTTCCTGTTTATAATGCAAACCATTTACCATAATGAATAACTCATACAGAAGTCAGAGCTTTCATTGGTAAGGAAATTACTAAACAATTTTCCTACTAATATAAATATGATTCATCTCATGGTTCATTATCTAACAATCTAAACTTACTGTTGTCGCTTTTGGCCTGCTTAACTGTACATTGTTATCGGTGCTGGGGAAAGTTACTTTTAAAAGTAATGAATTACAATACTGCGTTACACCCAAAAAAGTAACTAATTGCATTACTTCGATACTTTGAAAAGTAGTGTGTTTCATTACTTTTGTGCTGCTTTTTCTCAAGCTTAAACAAACTGATTTATTCATTTTAAGAAATACTGAATGTTTTTGTGCAAGTGAGATGAGTAAATACTGTTTACATTTAGTCTAGAATTACAATAACTATCATGTTTATTTCGCGCACACAACGCCTCTGCACTTTATTTCTCTCAGCTTGGGGACAGGAGAGCTGTCAGTCAATAAATTTGAAAAAGTAAGTTGCATTACTTATTTGAAAAAGTAACTTACATTTAAAAAAGTAATGCATTACTTTACTAGTTACTTTTAAAAGTAATGCATTACCCTCTGCTTCTTTTTTGTGAAAATCTCTATGAAAATAAAATTGAAATGGCTTTAAATATATAATATTTATTTTCACCTATAATATTTTGACTTAAACAGAAGTCATTCTCAACAACAGTTATTGTGGGATAACATTCTCATGCTAGGAAACCATGACACCGAGTCGACCCAGAAGAGCCTTTCACTGTCATGCTCTCAAGTCCCCACAAACAGCTGCTCAGAAAACTACCGTCATTTCCGCTTAGGAAACACAACAAACAAAACAAAGAAAGACAGTATGGGTGCAAAGATGCACAGGTTGAGCGAGCATTTTCACTACCACAATACCTTCTCTGTCGGTGGTTCAACACTTTGAAATGTAGGTAATGATTTTAGTGTGTGAGAAATCACGGTGACTTGATTGGTGTTGTCTATATTTCTATTTCTATAGAGCAACTGCATTACTTTTAGGCACACATCTATATACATATAGACATTTCATAATTTTATGTTATATATAAATATATATATATATATATATTTCTTTAATTATAAATCATACTTGTATAACTTTTTTTTCAAATTATAGCTATATATATATATATATATATAATTTATATAAACACACACACATATATATATATATATTTTTTTTTTTTGTTGTTTATTAGTATTTATAAAGTACATATTATTATTCTACATGACCATATAGTCTACATCCCTTCCCTTAATCATACCCCATTACCTAAACATAACTACTACCTTACTAATTATGAATAAGCAGTAATTAGGAGTTTATTGAGGCAAAAGTTGTAGTTAATATTTAGTCAATAGTGAGAATTGGGCCCTAAACTAAAGTGTGACCATATTTAGTCATTCTTCATTCTTCCTAACCGAAACACTGATCTTGCAATTACGAGTAAAAGAAAGTCAACAATGTCATTTCTCAGAAGCAAAGTCTCTTAAAAACCACAGCAGGTGACAGTATGCGTAGGAGATCAATCAACCATAACGGCCACACGGAGAAATCCGCCATTTTGTTTTTAAACTAAGAAGGGTGCTTTAACACTCTTGATGCAAAGGATTAGCAAGATATGCAACATTTCCTATCAATCAATCAATCTGTCCTGACGAATACCCTGCTGGGATACAATGTGAGGACCGCTGAATGTTCAGCCTGCTCTCTCAATGACAGATCTGAGTGCATCTGTCTCAGGAGGCAGAGAAGACACTGCGTTCCCCGATCAAGACCCCCGGCAGGAAGCTCCAATCCTCCGCACCCCTCCTCCTCTTCCTCAGGAGAGAGGACTCTGGATGAGCGCTGCATGTGCAGCGCCGAAGCTCTAAAATGAAGGCTGTACCCACATCCTGTGTTCATGTTCAATGTCTTAAACAAGCACCTGCTTTGCACTTACCCTGCCCCTCGCCTTCTGCCATTACCCCAAAAACTGAAACTGCTGAGGCATTTTCTGTTTTGTTTTTGTTGTTGCATCTGCTGGATTTTCTCAAAAGGAATTTCGTAAAGGAAGCACTACATACATCACTAAAGTAACACTGTAAAACACTGTTATTGAATGCCATATACCTTTTTTATTTTTTTACCTAATGGTGCACTTGGAAAAAAAAAATGCAGCAATGACTCACTGAGCTGAACATCACAACATCAAATTCTAGATTTGATCACTTAGCTTGGATCAGTTCAGCAAATGATCCAAAAAAGTTAAAATACACGAGGGAAGCTCTTAGGTCTTTTGTAATCATGTTGGTATTGTACATTTTTGAAAAAAAAAAATTCATAATATTTTCAAAAAATGTATGCATTTTTAATGGCTTAATTTAATGACAAGTAGTGCAACCATAACATGAACATTTAAAATGATAAAAATCATTTTCAAACCTTTAATAGATGCAAATAACTTTTAATGTCAAAAATCACTTTTTTAACAAGTTTTAAACAACTTTTTTTTTTTTTTTTAAATACCTTTTAATGTTTTTAGAAAAGATGAATAATGAATATCAAGTGTGACCAAATGTACCAAATATCGTGACCCTAGCAAAATGTGAATTTCATAAAAATATTTTAAAAAAAAAATTTTTTAATCATGACAAAAAACTTGGTCATTGTATATCAATTATGCCACACAGACAGCTTTGCAGATATAAATATTTTTAAACAAAATTGCTTCGCTATTAAAAAAAAAAAAATACTAAATTCATGTAATAAAAAACCTTGATATTAAAAAAATGTGCATTTTTCATAAAAAAAGGTTAATATTAAAAAAAAAGTCACAGGACATCAAAATAGGGGTTTAAATATTGGTTATGCCACACTGACTTAATTCAAAAAAGTTTTACAAAAATAAATATTTAAAACAAAATTGCTCCACTACTTACTTTTAAATAGAAGACTTAATATTATATCATTTTAAGAATTTCAACTTTTTAACGAGATTTTCCACAATCTGTGTGTGGACGGTTACACCGCCTGGACATTTTTGACGTCAAACCTTTAAAAATCAAAAACAAAATATCAAAATGATGTTTAAATCATGACAAAACATTGCATTCAAAAAAACATTCTTATATGAACTGCATTTTAACGCATCTTGAGGAACTTCCGTACAAAACAAGCGTCGCGTCATAAACAAAATTACAATGAGCGTAAAATGTGCATAAAACTGAGAATATGTTTCACATTTTGAGCCATCCACTTCCAAACCTGTGCAAACATACACCTCTAAGAGACATGAAAATGTGTACAAAACATCTTATCCCCTGAATTTCACGATATCAATAAAAAAAACACTGAAAATAAGTAAGCCGCCCACCGATGCTCCCTAGGGCTCAATTGCGCAAGAGTTTATCACTTACGATAAGGATCTCATTATCTTCATTGTTTTACAAAAGAAACTCGGAACGAAAATGACTATCTTTCTAAGAATATTCCTTCATTTGCGCATAAAGCTACTCGTCGTGTCACAACAAACAGATTTTGCCAAACAAATACACCAGCGTTCACTATTTTTCACCGACAAACGTCCCGGATGTCTGCCAACATCTTTAGTTGCGCTCGTTCTTTCAGATGTGAGAAAAGTGCTCGTATCTTCGACGAGACCAACATTTAAACTCACACAACCAGTAGGAATTTAAAACATGTCCCTTACCAAATTAAGAGATTTTTCTGGCAGTCTTTGGCACGCGACATCCTCTCGTAGTAAAGTTTTCATACAGCGTGTAGCTGTGTTGTTTACAAAGTATTGAGCGGAATCCCGATTGGTCCGGGTCGACTCAAGGCGACGCCCCGAAGCTTAAAGCCCATCTGACGCGACGCGACAAACTTGTAATCAACGCCGCCTCGTTTCACCGCGTCGCAGATTCTTTAATTATAATGAAGCCGTTCAAGGTTGTCGCGTCGCTTGCAGTGTATATACGGGTATTTGGTTGAAGAGTTTTACCTCAACTGTAATGATCAGATTTCGCACCAGATGGCGCCATAGTCAGCCTTCTCTTCAAAGTTTTGGGATTTACCATCCTGTCTTTTTGCATAGTGACTATATATGAATGATCTAAATAATGATATACATATATTTTTTTGTAAAAAATTGTAAAAGTTTATTTAACATTTGTTGTGCAGCCTTTTTATTTATGCTTGTTTAATTAAAAAAAAAATGGGCGAGCGTAACTGTCATAAAAATACATTCACAATTAAAAAAAAAAAAAAAAAAAGCAGTGGTCCTAAAAATGTGACCTGGGCGTTTTGAGCTATTTTTAACTGTTTTTTATGTGATTAATGAATATAAAGAGTCACCAAATATAATAAAACATTGATATTAACAAAATTTACTTTTTTTAAATAAAAAAAAAGGTCAAAATATGTTACTTTTCGTTGAGTAACATGATAAAATGACATACAGAGGCCTATAATTTTTCAAAATATAAATAATGTTTACAACAAAATTACTTCACTGCTTGTTAAATTTTTTTAAAGGCTAGTTTTACCAAATAAACCTTATGATTGTTTCATTGCACTGAAGTTTAAACACATTTCCACTATTTGTTGTTTTCTTAGACACCACGTTCAAGATGATTGCTTTTGTCTTCCCCATCTTTATTCATTTGTCATGTACTATACTATTATTTTATTTTGTTTGTTTGTTTGTTTGTCTGCTTCCCATCATGCACTGTGGTAATCAAAGCATATGAGTTTTGCAGAAAATATTCTTTCAGCCTTCTTGTCTATACATATATTTGGCTACATCTTATAATCTCATTAAATGTTACCATTTTCGTACCTAAAACACTCGTACATTGTATTCTTCAATAATAATAAAAATCTAACGAAATTAAAATATGATTACGCATGAGTTGAACGACCGTTTAACGTTAAACTAGAGGCTAATTTAAAAAAAACAAAAAAACAACGCTTCTAATGGTCTTGACTAAATGAGCTTTAAAATCGTGGACATAACTCGTTTGTCTCATCCAGTGCTTTTTATAATCATCCCCATTTTCGTATTACGTAATGATGAAGTGACTTGGCGTGCCTCGCGCTCAGTGTTGATGCATGACGTCACGGCATGCTCTCGGCGCCCCTCCCCTCGCGTTCCTCTCTGTGTTGTTTCCGCATAATTAGAAGGAATCTCCGCCCAACCCGATTCCAGCTTGGCTGCGTTGTTTGGGGACAGTCCGAAGATGGCGACGGCCCAGCTGTATTGCGTCTGCCGGCAGCCATACGATGTGAGCCGGTTTATGATAGAATGCGATATTTGTAAGGACTGGTTTCACGGCAGGTAAGGAATTCAACCGTTTCTTCGTCATATGTTGTGTCGGAAAAGCAAAAAAGATGAAATCCTACAGCACTTCGCATGTCAGTAAGCCGTGCGTTGAGCTCGAGACGATTTCACGCGCTGCTTTGTCAATATTTCCAGGCGTTAATCGCACCTTTTGCCACTTTCATAATATAAACACTCGTGTTGCCCGTCCTTTAATTCTTTCCTGGCGTCGTTATTGTTTTGGCGTAACATTTTACTGTTTTTCCATGGCTTCTCAAAAAATCCAGCGATCAGAGCAGCGAGAATGGGTTCACGTAGGGATTTCTCAGTAGCTTTGTGGCTAGGATTGCAGAGCATCAGCTGACATGAACCACTTATGTAGTTAGTTTTGAGTCATAAAGAAATTAATGTCAGTATTGACATGGATGTTGAAGCGCACTTGACATTGTGGAGTGTCTGACGTCAAGTGAAGGTTTATTAATATTGTAGGCTACACTTAACTGCAGTTGGGTGCTGAACATGTCAAAATGCAAACTATTATAATGTAATATAAGATGGGATAAAAACAAAGCATTAAAATAACACTAATAGTACAAATGAAGAAAAACGTTATAAAAGGATTTGAACTAAAACATGATAAATGCGGTGCTGAAACTTGTTCCTGATGTTTTCCTATTGATTAAGACTTATTAATATTTCGTTTGTTGTGGTTAAAAATATCATAAAGAGTACTTGGTTGCTATTATAGAGTTGTTAACGGAAAATAAAACTAGACTGTTTGAAATTCACTTTCACCATAATATTGGCCAAACAACATCTGGATGTTTTAATAACTTGGGTTTTCTTTATCTTTTATGCAGTCTATATTGCGACTTTTATTGCTCTTAGCTCGTAAATTAAATGCATTTGACATCCAGGTTATCTCTTTGTTGGGTGTTCTGCAGCAGTCAGTCTGTGAAGCGTGAAGAAACGTGGGGGGTTTCGATGAAAAGTTACACGGGTAATGGGGGGGGGGGGGGTAACTAAACAAAGAAGTGTGCTTGAGTTACGAGATTTGTCTATTTCGCTCGTTAAGTGTCTTAAATGTGCATTGCAGATTGCTTGGAAAGTAGCTTCTAATTTTGTGATTTGCTGGTTTAATGGCAGTATTACTTGCAAAGGGGAAAGACACGTTTGTATAGGAGCTCTGCCCCTGAGGTTTCTGTGATTGTTTGGTCTTTTTGATTGACAGCAGGGGTCGGGCATTTAAATCTTCCAGTTTTACAAATATGGGCATAGGGTTCCGCCTCTTAAAGGGACAGGTACCGTTTAACGTGTGCAGCGTAGAGCTGAAGCTATCTATGTGTGAAACGCTTAGGTTACAATCAGCTTGAACTGTAAATATTGGCTGAAGGCATGCAAGAATATTGTGCTGCTTGTTTTTAAGTGTGGTATAGCTGGCTGGCACATTTATTTTTAGTAAACCTTTACACATTTACAGTACCCGTCAAAAGTTTGGAATAAAAACTTTGTTTGTTTTTGAAAGTCTCTTATGCTCACCAAGGCTGTATTCATTTGAACAAATTCAACAAAAACACAAATTTTGTGAAATACTATTATAATGTAAAAGAACTTATTATTATTTTAAGATGTGTGTGATTTTCAGCATCATTACTCCAGTCTTCAGGGTCACATGATCCTTAAAGAAATCACTCTGTGCTATTTTGCTGCTGAAGAAACATTGTTGATTATTGGCAGTATTGTAAACAGTTTTTGCTGCATAATTTATTTGTGGGAAGCATAATACACTACCGTTCAAAGGTTTTGAGTAAGACTTAAAAATATAGAGGGGAAAAAAAAAAGAAATACTTTTATTTAGCAAGAATGTATTAAATTGAACAAAAGTATTATTAAAAACATTTAAAATGTTACAAAAATGTTTTTTTTGCACTTTCTTTTCATCAAAAAAAATGGAACAAGTGTATTGTTTCCTCCCAAATATTAAGCTGTAAAATTACTTTCAACATGCATTGTAATAAGAACTATTATTAATAATTGAGAACCAATAATAACTGTGAACACCAAATCAGCATATTAGAATTATTTCTGAAGGATCATGTGACACTGTGGAGAAGAGTAATGATAGTGTAAATTCATCTTTGCCATCTCAGGAATAAATGACATAAAACAATGAAATATTATTACAATAAAATGCTTATTGTACTTAACAATATATATGTTATATATATTTTTTCAGTTCATATATATGTATAAAAGAACTCCTTAAAATGGCATAAATAATAATTAAAAAATTGTAGAAAAAACAATTTACAACTAATTATTTTGAAGTGAAGTTGTGCTGCATTTGTTAATCTTAATGCATGACTGAATGCAGGTCTGAATTCAGTTTTAAAGTACGAGCGTTTCATAAACCAGTCTCAACCCAAATTTCCTACCCTTATTATAGAATTATAAATATTTACCACGGTTTTCAAGCCTACTTGTATTATTTGGACTGTGTTGAAATTGCATTTGATGTTTCATTTTGCCAAGGGGCTTCTGTGTCTCTGCATTACAACATCGTGGTTCCCACTGGCACCGTTGATAACGAGGGATAATCATATTTGTGGGATGCGTGGTTGATGTGTTTTGTTCTGTTACTCAAAGGTTCCATGTGTCACTGCTGCCTGCCACCAATGGGATTAAGCTGTCTAGCCGGTCGCCCCGGCCAGGCTGTTATCTGGCTCTGTGCACAGCCTGCTTTGGGAGGCAGGAGTCGCTGGGGGCGAAGACCTCAGAGAATTACGAAACCCCTAATATTCATGCATCATAGCGAGAGGGCGTACAGTTTCAGCATTGCAAAAAAACTGCCCACTTTCTTACCTACCAGGTGCAGGCCAGTTCTGCAAGATTTACAGTGACCTTGAAATGTTACCTACTGACTTATTTAAATGGTTTGTAATCCTCCTAAATCAGTTCGTCTGTCTTCTGAATAATGTGTGTATTTGCGTGCTTGATGCACGTGCGTGGGTGTGCTTGTGTGTTTGTAGGAGGGGAAAGATTGATGGAGGCCTCACTGCCCAGAGGCAAGTTCAAAGCCCCATTCATCAACGTCCCTCTGAGGCTGAAAACACTGAGGAGAGATGGATGACTTCTCTCTTGTCAGCCTAGGTTTTTAGTAGGATTGGCCCGGTCGAAAAGTCACCCCTGTCTTTGTACGTGACATCCCATGATCGGGTGCTGCTTCAAATGTGGAGGATTCGTATGCGTCGCTTTCAGAAAGAAACAGTACAGTTATCAAGCAATACTATTAGAACATGAACGCATGATTCTGAAGTCAATATCAGTTTTCGGTAACAATATCATTTAGCTGTTTGTCAGATGGATTTTTCACTGACTGGTTATGATTAATGGCCTTAAGTTGGCAACCTATTGATTTCATGACCATTATCCACTTTATGAATGGACCGGATGATCTCACTCACTGGTCATGTCACATTTGCCATAACTAATAATAAGGGCTGTTATAGTATTTTAATGCATGTGGGAATGTCGCTGCAAATGACAGGGGTTTTTTTTCACTCTTCGCAAAATATTAGACTCTCTTGAATATCACGACCCTCCAGTTTGATAATATTCGTTCATTATGTGACTTCATTGATTCAAAATATATTTTTATCATTTTACTGTTTTATTGTTGTAGTGAAATTATTAGTAATCATTGTGAAATAAGTTCATAAGTTTGCGGGCGATGAGATTTTTAAAATTTTACTCACTTAGGATGGATTTATTTGATCAGAAAAACACTAAAATCTATAATATTGTGAAATAATATTACAATGTAAAATGACTGCTTTCTATTTGAATATGTTAAAATGTCATTTATTCCTGTGATGTTAAAGCTGAATTTTCAGCATCATTACTCCAGTCTTCAGTGTCACATGATCCTTCAGAAATCATTGTGAGATGCTGATTTGCTGCTCAAGAAATTTTCCTTATTGTAATCAGTGTTGAGAATACTTTGAGAAGAAAGTTTTAAGGCAGCAGCATTTATTTGAAATAGAAATCTTTAGTAACATTATAAATGTTTTAATCTCACTTTTGATCAATTAATGTGTCCTTATGGAATGAAAGTATCGATTTCTTTCCACATTTTTTTTTTTGAATGGTAGCGTCTCTCGTTTAAACTGTAAGACTCTATAGCAGTTACTTGTTTGTGTTTTGATCTTCAAACAAAGGTGAGAGTTTGCAGCGCAGTTGTGTCTGGAGGAAGTCCTCTGCTCTTGTTGGGGTGATGGTCTTGGCCACGCGTGTGGGTTTGAAGCAGTAAAGCCTAGTTTCCTTTGCTAAATGCAGCTTCCTGTGCTCATTACTCTCATGGGCTCGCCTGCGTTTAAGACAGACAGTCGGTTTCTTCACAAAGAGGCAGAAGGGGGGAAGACTTTAGTTTATCTTTCTTCAACCTCATTTTATGTTATGTTTCCTGCTGCTTCACTGTCTGTTGGCTGAGCTTTTTTTTTGCACACGGTTTCCTCCCTGACTTCCCTCAGCCAGGCTTAATTTAGCAAATTAGTGCAGCCACACATCAAAATAGACAGATTTGTCTGTGTTCTTTGCAGTGAAGATCTGATTTGCTAACACAAAGGGTGTAAGTTCACCTCACAATCCTGCTCAGCCACTTTATCTTACTGTTCTATCATTATGCCCTGAAGCAAAGCACTTAACCCTAGTTTATTCCAGGGATTCTTTGCAATTAGAGTGTTGTAGGTCGCACAGGATGAAAAGTGTCTGCTAAATGACGAGTAACTCAAGCTTAGGCCTGATGGATGCGGGAGTTCATTGTCAGGTTCTGCTTTGGCATCCAACTCGGAAACCCTACACTTCCACCTCCTAATTAGGGACCCTATAAATTAAAGTCAAGGGAATGAGCTAATTTTGCACTGCAGTTACATTTACCTTTTGTATGGCAAAATTCTCAATAGGAATCTGAGCGATCTGGAATTTCGCACAAACTGAAATATTATCCCATATGGATTACACATTGTAAGTTAAACTTTGAACATGCAAATTTGCTGAATTTACTGATAAAAAGCTACTTGTGTCTTTGCAAAAGTGAAACTCTTCCCCAAGTAGCTTTCTTTGCACACGCTCCTAGACGTAGTGGAACACAGACAAGGAAAGTGAACTTTGAGCTTCAGGTTCATGGCTAAATGGTCAAAAACACAAATAAATATGCCAAAATGCCTGGTTTTATAAGTATTCATTTAAAAAACCATCAGTTATTCCTTAAGGAACATAAACCGTTGGGAAATAAGTCACATGTGTAACAGTATATTGGATCTGCAGCCAAAAATTCCTGCTGCCATCTGTGTCATTAATGTTAACTTTTTGTTAACAACAAAAGACAAAGAAAGAATCACTCGCTGCTCTTTATTTGGTAGAATAAATCTATTTTTAATTTATACAGTGAAGATCCAAGTTGTTCCTGATCAGCTTTAACAGGGAATGGAATATGTTACAGCCAGTAAATAGTTGGCTATTCATAATACTTTATCTCTTCATTTTTTGTGCTTAAAATGCATTGTTAAGAATAGTTAAATAACCCCAGTGTATCTATTTGAAATCTTTATTTATCATGTAGGATAATTCATTTCGGTATCGACCAATACTACTTCCAGTAATTGGCGTTCGGCCCCAAAAATCCTGATCGGTGCACCATTACTTTTGATTTCCATCCCCAATTCCTTAGCAGCGCAAATAAAGAACATTCGTGATGGACTAAATAGGCATGTTACTTGAAATTCTCCACATTTTCATGCATGCTTTAGTCAGCAAGGAGGCCTCAGGCTCAAACCATAGTACAAAGTGGGATTCTGAGAGCGTAATGGGATCTATGGCTTACATATTGTGAATTCTGCCTGTGAAGTTACCATCACCATGGAGACTCTTTTCATCTGCTTGCAGTCTAGGTGAACGATTGGTTAAGCCTTCAGGAAATCTCATTGGTCGTGTTGGGTTTATGGACTTAGGATGGCTCCTTCAAAGGTATCTTCCAACATTCTGCTACTAAATCCCTTGCTAGGATCTACAATAGACCTGACAAAGCACATGAAACCAGCCCTCAACCATCAGAAATGTATTTTTCTGTCATTGGGGGCCAATAGTTACTTCTCCAAAAACGTGCCATTGAGAAAAATGGCCACATCCTCTTATTGTTTGCCTAGACTTGTTCCATCTCCTGATCAAGCTTACATTTCCACTGAGTAATGACTAGCTCCGTTCAGACTAAATGGCAGGTCATAAGAGGTCTGTGAGGAACGTCTGTTGTCTGAACGTTCTTCAACCGTGGAAGAGGTTTTTGCCCTTCTCAGTATTGAAAAAGCCACTCAGTGTGCTCTCATGTCTTTTGAGGCCAAATCCTAACATCTTTTTAGGGCTTAAAGGCTCTTCCTTCCAGACATGGACAACCCAGATTTATGATATTGATGGAATGGAGCCCAGAGTCTTAATTGTGGTGTTATTTCTCAAGTCAATAGCTTTTAGTCAAAGGATCATTCAGTATGGCCATCTACTACATTTTTCTCAGTGCTCATGTTTTTTTTGTTCATGCATTTTTGTTGTGACATGCGTCCTATTTAGACAAAGGATTTGGACAGATGTAGTGACATTCTGTTTCCCTTGAGGACCCCCCCCCCCCCCCTCACCTCACCTCACAAAACAATATGCAATACCAGTGCAACAGCGTAAGCCTTGGCAATGAGCAAATGCAATAGCCTGGTAAGATTTAAATGAATAAAATAGTTCTGAAACAAACAAGTCCATTACTGTGTCTCATACTTTAATACTATTACCATATTTCACACTAAACCACCCACTGGAGGATGAAAATTGCGTGGTTTAGCAAGTCTCATGAGGTTTTGTGGAATTTGTTTGTGACGATGTTGTGGCTGTTGGCTTGCTCATCTGTGTTAACAGGGAAGCTCTAATAGTGGAACGCAAAGCTGAATGATGGATTTATTATCCAAACCAAAATTAAAGGAAAGGGAAAAAACATTAGCTTCATAGCAAGCTATATTCTAATACCTCATATTTGACTAATTTGGCATGCAAGTAGTGCAACACAAATATTGGATAAATTTATCCATTTTTATGGCTGGGACAATAAATCGATTTTTCTCGATTCGTGGATTCTGAGATTTTCTGAATGCATCGCGATTCTCTCAAGTCAGTTCTGAGCTTAAGATGGTGCTCTAAGCTAGTTTTTAACCGCACACTCAAATGATCACGAAGAAGAGAGCGCTCGTATGTCCGGTTATTTACTTACATCGACTATGAACCTCAGAATGCTTTTATCATGCAATGTAAATTAATTTGCTTCTTTTCGAACTTTATGAATGATTACTGTATAGAAGGTTCATGTGGTGTGGAACCAAGCAGAGTTGGTGTTGTAAAGCACGCAGTGCAATCTGCTGTTAAACTAACCTCAGAATCAATTCAAGAGAGAATCGTGATGCATTCGGAAAATCTCAGAATCGATCCAGAATCATTTCTCGATTCGCAATTCAACGATTTATTTTCCCAGCCCTACTGTTTATGCATATGCTAAATCACATATATTTATATATATAAACGAGCATTAATAAAAAAACAATTACACATACTGTCATACTCATTATTTAATTAAGTAATCAATTACTTGAGTGCAACACTTGATTATTTCATAGCTATTATTTCATAATTTAACTCTCCATATCAGAAACTTACCAATAATATTGCACTTCATATTTTCGTTGCATGTTGCGTCATGCTCCCTTTCTGCCTGAATCTTCTTGTTACACTAGCAACCCCCCATTCTCTCGTGGCCTGAACTCATTCAGATTCAGAACTCAAGCAGTCTTTTTTTTTCTCCCACCCAGTGCTGTTCTTTTCACCCATCTTGCTTGGCAACAGATAAAAATGTTATCATTGTGGCTCAAACTCCTGAATCAAATCTGTTTTTAGTGACACCGTTTTCTTCACCACAGATTATTCATATAGAGTAGGAGTCAAGCGTTCTCTCAAATTTGAGGAGAGAGCCAGTGTGTCGTCCAACAGTAGGTCAAGAATTGAGGCGGTGTGATGTAATGGTCTCCATTAGTCACTTCCTGTATGTCCTTTTTGGTTGTCTCATCAGAATCACAAGTGAGAGTCTGAAGGAAACCGAGGGAAAGTTCTTGGCCGGCATTTGCTGTAGCAGCTATACATTTGATAATTCAGTCCATTGATATTGAATTAAATCAATTGATTACGATGATTTTAGGACAAATATACATCATAAAGTCAATAAAATATAACATAACAAAATGTATATTCAACCTAACATAAATATCATAATGAAATTCAATTTTTATCACATATTCAATCTTAATACTTAGTCAACATTCAATAATTTTTATTAACACTAATAACTTTCATCTTTATACTTTTATAATTTAAGTTATAATCTTGAAGCGAGTCTCCTAGCAGTATCTATTTCACTTCTTTAGGCTTTCTTCAAGCAACGGCTTTCTTTAACATTCACCAAGCACTGCACATGCTTTCTTTAAGTCTAACTGTTTGAGTTTCAATTCTTTTTTAAGTCTGGTGACTGCGGTGGCCATCCTCAAAAGTTCCAGCCATGCTTTAATCTGCATGCTCCTGTGTTCTTGCTGGCAACCATGCTCTAGTGGACTTGGAGTTTGAAAGGAAGTTCATTCTCATGTTCCCAAGGTTGTGGTGGCCCACTCTCAAGTCCTCATGGTACTCTCAACACTTTGTGAATACTGAAGAGATATCATGTAGAGAAACACAGACTGTAGCCCCAGAACACCTGCAGAAGCAAAACAGCCCAAAGCCCCCCCCCCATGCTTCCACATAGGCAAGGTTCCCTTTTCTGCTTCACAGGTGTTCTCCTCCTCCAAACACATCGTGTTCTTCCATTGTTACACCTTCCAGCTTTTTTTTTCATCCATCTTTCTGTGTTTGTTATCCCCAAACTTCTGTGGGTCCCAAAACTCTTTGGTTTTGTCCACACGACGAGTCGACTCTTCTTATTCTTACTTCTTTTGCACTCTTCTGGCCTGCTTCACGCTGGCATGGAGGCCTTCATTACGCAGTGAGGCGCCGTATCTGCGGAATTGTCTGAGCAGAGAACTTTTCAGTACAGAATCTGACAAATCTTTTCTCAGTTCTCAGCAGTTCTTTCGGTTCTTTTTCTCCACTCCTCGCTTCTTTTAGCGCACAGAGCAGTCAGGTAGCAGCATCTCTTCGACACGACCAGGTAGGTAGCGTTTCAACAGTGCCAATTTGCCTTGAATTTTGGCTAATGCTTCTTCCTTATGTTCCTCTGTTATGTTTTCTCTTCTTGCAATCTTCTTTCTAGCATCCTTCCTGTGAAGAGTCCTTCCTTCTTCTTCTTTCTTCTCTGTTCTTCTTCTCTTCTTCACCACCCACATTGTAACCACACCACACCAGTGTAAAGACAGTGAGTATCACAGTCATTTTTAAGCTTTGCCTAATTGGGCTGCTGCTCTTTTTGCTGTTATCTTGACATCCACAGGTGGTGCTTTCAATACCTGATGAAAACACTTCAATGGACCTCTGTTTCTTCAGAGTGGTAGTCTTTAAGGGGTTGATAAATGTGGTCAAAAAGAGAATTCACAAAAGAAACATTTACTACTGTATTACAAAACCAACAAAAATGTCATTTTTCATTTTATTGCTTGCTTTAAGAAGAAGTCCTTGTAGGATTTCATTCTGAATTAAATACAAATGTACTCTCTAAATTCTCTAAAAATTTACACACATGGGGGGGTTGAATAATTTTTGAACACAACTGTAGCTCAGTTTGTTCTGGCTCCTTTAAGGAAAAAAACGTACGCAGATGTTGACGTAGTGCACTCTCTTCTGATTGGTCCCTCATTTCCATTTTATAAAACTGTTGACTTGTTCATTTTTGGATAATGTGAATGGTTTACTCACCCTCATGCCAGTCAATACCAAACTGTTGAGCATGCCACTCAGTTAATCCAAACTCTATTGCTACTTGCATGTAATCAAGTGCGATAATATCATCCAGACATGCAAATGGTATTTGATAGCTTTTTGTGCAGTGTAAACATTCTTCAAAATGTCTCCTATTCTATTCCACAGAATAGAATATATAAAACGGAGCTAACGACATGGTAAATTTCTCTTAAACAGTGCACATTTACTCACATTCCCTAAAATGAAGAACAAGGATGCAATAAACACACAGCCAAAAAAAACACATTGTGCCAGAAGAGTATTTCACAAATGAGTTTCGTGAACCACAATCAGCTGACCAAAGTTCCTTCATCTCTTTAAATTATATATAAACCATTTGGAAGTAACTAAAAACCAAAAAAGCGCTGCTGTTTAAACAGCACTGTAACTTTGTTTTGTCTGGCAGCTAATATTGTTAATAATGTGAGAAAAAAAAACAAAACACAATTTTCCCAGTAGGAAGGCTAATTTCAATCTTTTGATGTGGATGCCACCATTGCCTCTCAAATGCCACTGTTTCCCACACTGGTTTCCAACATAAACACGCTCCCCTCCCCCGTTCACCTCATGTCTCGTGCCCTGGAGCCCAACCAAAATTTAACTTCACATCTGGAGCTCTGGTTTAGCTGGGCCTGTCTGGGGTTAAACATAATCGACCGTAGATGACCCAATCTGGAGTTCCTCTTCGGTCACTGCAGAATCTGTTGAATCTTTGGGATTCATTGAGGATGTTAATGGAGGCTACTAGGTTTGTTTGAAAAGCCATGATGCACCTCATTCATATCGTTTGTTATATTGCAGTGTCACACAACTTCAGGCTACTTCCAGCTAGTGAAGCGTTCTCAACGTGAAGCCCTCATTGTTTGGAGCACTTCACTCTGGGTAACATAACACTCAAACCAAGGAGTTGGCAAAATTGCTTTCTTTGGCAAAATCAAGCAAAACCTGAGCCAGAGAAGTGTGCAAGGCCTCATTACCTGCTTGGCTAATGAATCTCCACACAATGCCAAGAGCTAGCTTGTCATATGACTTCCTGTGAAACAACATGCCTTTAAGCTAATTGGACGGTGCGGCTGGAAGTGGAAAAAATTAAGAAGTGGGTCAAAGGGGTATTGAGCGATAAGACGCTTTTTGGCAGTGCTACTAAACACGCAGATGTGTGGAAATGTTTTAATAAGCTCCCTCTGCATGTGTGAGCCAGTTTGTTGTATCGCAAGGTACTTTTGTTATAAGATATTGTTGTATCACGAGTACCATACAAGATCCTTTCCTAAAAGTATATACAAAAATTGTCAAATGAAACATTTCACTTTTTGCCTTATAGCGCTAGCGGTTATAATGTGATAATGTGCTTGATAATGTGCTAAATGTCTTCATTAGTATGAGCTAGACCTGCCTGAAAAGTATTGCTTGTTTTTACCTTTATTTGCATTAAGAAGCACGACTTTGGGGTTCAGTAAGCGATACAGTAAAATATATTAATAATGTTACATACTATTGCAAAGAGATATTTATATTGATATATAATATTGTTACAAAATATTTCTTTTTCAAAGAAATTCATTTTGTTTGAACTTTCTATTCATCAAAGAATCGTGAAAAAATGTATTAAGCTTTTCACAAAAATATTAAGCAGCCCAACTGTTTTCAACATTGATAATAATAAGAAATGTATTTTGAGTTCCAAATCAGCAAGTTGGAATGATTTCTGAAAGATTGCGTGACAACTGGAGTAATGATGCTGAAAAATCAGATTTTCCATCTCAGAAATAAATTACATTTATTACAACGTTTATTAAAACGGAGAACCTTTATTTTAAAATGTAAAAAAATTAACAGTGTTTCACGGTAGCTATTTTTTTCTATTTTGGATCAAAAAATAAGCCTTGGTAAGCCTAAGAAACTAAAAAAAAAACACTATCTCACTGACCCCAAATTTTTGAATAGTAGTGTGATGCCATTGATGCCACCGTGACAAAATTGTTTTCCTTCTATATTATTTTCTAGCATTTGCATGGCTTGAAATATCTGTGAGGAGGAATATGGATTCAGATTGCCTTACATCAAGGATTCATTAAGTTACTTATGAAGGTTGGAATTGGTCCTCTTTGCTTAACCCATCCAAGTCATGTTGGGAGTCGTGAGTTATGGGGACACACCTGGAGCAGTGGGTAGCAGTGGCGATTGGGGGTTAGGTACCTTGCTCAAGGGCACCCCAGTCGTTTTCTGCCTGTATTGAGAATCAAACCCGTAACTTTCAGGTTATCAGTCTTACTCCCTAACCATTAGCCCACGACTGCCCCTCATTGTGCAGTTTTCCCAGAAAACAATATTGTGCATTCAAAGCATTCATTCGTTTACATTTGTTTTCCTGCAGCTGTGTTGAGGTAGAAGAGCACCATGCTGTGGACATTGATGTTTACCACTGTCCCAACTGTGACATCCACCACGGACCCTCTCTGAGTATGTATCCAATTTTTTGACTATTGATCAACCAGCAGTGGTACACAACCAATGTTATGGCTTTGTGGTAGTCTAGTGGTGACTGCGGTATTGTTTCAAGGCCAGACGTATTGAATTCTCTTTGCCTGATTTTACAGTGAAGAAGCGAATTAACTGGCACCGACACGACTACACCGAGCCAGATGACGGCAGTAAGCCAGTGCAGGCTGGCACCTCTGTGTTTGTGCGGGAGCTGCAGGCCAGGACCTTCCCTAGGTATGTGTGCCAATTGTGGGAAACCAACACCGTCATGACAAAGCACTTCAACTCTTGGTGTCGCCCATGATGCCACACGATGCACATGGGCACAGCTCTTCTCTGAAAACCAGTGGTCATTGTGGCAGTGGCCTGAAAAGTTTGATTGTAAATTACTGCTCGTAGAGTGCCAGTCAGTGCATTAAAAAAAAAAAAAAAAGATATTTCAAAAACTCTGCTGGTTGCTCATTTCCATATAATTAAAGGATTAGTTCACTTTAAATGAAAATGACCCCAAGCTTTACTAACTCTCAAGGATATAGTGTATGTGTTCTGAACTGCGAGAGGCGTTACACTTTCTTCATAAGTAGAATACTAAAGACAGTCTGGTGGAAACTAGATATTTTACTTTGTATCTTGTTAAATATGGATCTTTTTCTTGCACAAACGCATTGCTTCGGTTCAGAAGACCTTTATAAACCCCTCAGAGTACGTTTATAATGGATTGATGGATGCACTTTCTTCAGCTTCATACTCGTTGGTCCCTTTCACTGCTATTATAAAGCTTGGGTGTGTCAGGATATTTATTAAAATAACTCCGAATTGGGTTCATCTGAAACTGTGTATATTCAAAGCTTTTTGATGTCATGATAATTTTTTTTAAGAAACAGACTAGCATTTGTTATCATTATTTATTATCATTGTCATAAGCTTTTCATCTATGGAGCTGTAAACCAATTGAATAATTGAGTCAGTAGCTTAAATAATTTTGATTGATGAACAAAGTTTTCTGACATTTTATGTGGGCCAAATCTTTTTATTCATGCGTTAGACATTGAAAGTTCTCTCATGAATGCACGAAAAAATCTTTAGCATATTCAAGATTTTCAGTGAATAGCAACTTTTTTTTTTTTTTTTTTCCAATTGTTTCAATTTTGCCTGAGTAGTTCATTCTTTGTTACTCAGATCTGCTCTTTAATCAGTAATTCTGCTGTATTTTAATCTGCAGTGGAGACGAGATCTTGCAGCCAATGCAGGGCGGTCAGGTCACCCAGCGGTATCTGGAGAGACATGGCTTCCGCTATCCCATCATTGTACCCAAAATGGAAGGACTTGGTCTCCGATTACCTCCGCCGGATTTCTCCGTCAAGGATGTAGAACGCTATGTCGGTAAGGAGGGAGAGTGGAATGAGTTGCTATCATCCTATTCACCCTGTTTTTTCCTCCTTTACCTATTGTGCTCCACAATGTAGCCATTGAACAGCAACGCTTCAAGGGTTTAAATATTAATTCTATTAAGAGTTGTCTTCATGTAATGGAGTTGCATTACAGTCCAGCCACTGCGGAGATCAGATGTTAATCTTAGGTGAGTCAAATGGGTCTAGCCTTTTAGCAAACATTAATCAACCTGTAATGAAATAAGAGTGTAGATAAAAGTGGTGTATCTTACACCAGCCTAGCAGGCCTCATCTCATTGAGAGTCTGGTCCTAAGTTTCCAGTTACACAGCTGCTATATCTTCCCCACTGAGCTTTGTCCGTAAAGTTTAGGTTACAGCTCACTCCTCTACCTCTCACATTTGTGTATATTATTGTTATCATGATACACACAGCGATCAGCTGCTCCATTTGGGTACTGGAGGGGTGCCTGTGACCCACTGGGAACGTGTGATTATATTGCACTTACAGTGAGGTGACAAAAGATTTGCTACTGCCACACCTTCTGGTGTCTGCATGACTCCGTTTGGGCCACTACTAATGAATTTAGCTCTTTAAGTTAGCAGTAGTGTTTTTTTTTCCCAGAGATGTGACTTTTTTTTTAGCAATGACCGTCAATAGGTGCGATATCCCTTAGCATAACTTTGCATCAAGCTCATTTCTAAATGGCACAATGTTTTTGTTGAAACCGAAACCAAAATTAACATTTTCATATGAAAACTAGAACCATCAATGACATTTTGGTAATTAAATTTGGGTAATTTAACTTTGTTGTTCAGAGTGCTGTGTACTATATATTAAATTATATTATATATGATATATTAAACCAAAGTTCTTCAGCAAATTTTACATATTATTACTCTAGCATCATTTTTGGTCGCAGTGAAGTGTGTCCACAGTGCTGCCTAGTTTGGTGGATTCATTCCCTGGTTTGGAAGGCATCATGGCACGTCAGAATCCAATGTTAGCTTCATTTACTCTGGATTTTTGAAGGTAGTCTAAGCTTCCTTGCCTATGATATCCCACAATCTTGTGCGTTCCATCCAGTGATGGAAAATATATAGCGTTTGAAAGTTGTGGTTGGTGGATATTTTGTGTAAATGTGCTTTTTTTTTTTTGTACTATTTTTTACTATTTACTATTACAGTAACTAAATATTCGCTTAGTTGTCACCAAGCTTGCTCAATTTTGTTGTAAATCGTTAAACCGTTACGCCTTTAGAAGTTCGTAATCTTTTTTTAAAAGGATTTTTAAAAAATCTTCGTGCTCAAACACCACCGAAATCATTGCTTGAAAAGGCTGTGAGGCAACAAGTCAGAAGCATAAGCTTTCGGATACATCCATTGTAGCTTATCCATTTTTGGCACACAAATTAACACAGCTCACCGGAGTTCAAGCAATGATTTTGGCCATTCAAAACTATCACTATCTTGCTGTATGTACAAAGAATGCTCCCCTCTGTTAGCATAAAGCTAAAAACATTAAATTTGAGAAATGTGCTCGTTTGAGTTGATGATATGCCAGCCAAAGATTTACGTATACAAGTTGAATTGCTTGATGAATGTTAAAGTTAACTGCAGTGACGTTACGTCTGGGGCACATACTAAAAGCTCTAGCTTTTGTCTTTTATGCACTTCTGACTGCTAACTGCAGGATAGCTGCCCAGCTAATTCAGTTACTTCAATGGGCAGCTTGCCTGCATGGCTCCCCAGCCAGCAAAATCGAACATTGTGGGTTTTTCCACATTGCCATTTGCTTATAATGATGACGAACCGCACTCTACTCCTGCTTTTTTGAAAGCCGCCTTTGTCCCACACTGCTTTGGGAACATGCTTTTAAAATTATAAAAGACATTTTATATCTCCAGAACTAAAGTGTTTGTTGTTACTGGATAAAAGGAGTAATTAATGGCATGAATGCTTTAATTTATGCACATATAAACACATCAGTCTTGGAGCTCGGAGTGCCTGGAATTTTTTTTTTTTAAATTGAACCTGTATTTGTTGTAGCACCAGTGTGGATTTGGATCCATAAAGGAATCAATGGACATTTTTATTGGCAATGTTGCAAGTCATAATCCCAGGACAACAGTAAAGGATCTCTTTATGGTCTTTTTTGTGGGATGAGTCTGTTTCTGGCTAGGTACACTAGGGTGCCGTTTGTGTACACAAGCACCAGCTGTCCTGCTGAGTGTTTGAGGTTTTTCCCAGCAGCTTTCTGATGGGATTTGATGTTCTGCCTGCCAGTTGTCTCTCTCACGCTTATAAACATCAGCTGATTTTCTAGTTAAGAAACATCAAATGAAGCAGATCTTTTATTATAGCTTCGGTGGAGAGATGGCCTTATTTGAGGACAATGGGAAACTTTTTAGAGCCAAGAGTCTGTACATTTGATATGATGTTCAATCTATATATGATGTCCTAAACTTTATGGCCATTTAATGATGTTGATTATTGTCATTTATCCCTGTTGAGTTTATTTGGGTAATAATATTTGTTATGGTATTCTGTTCCTTTGATACCCACATGTGCACATCATTCAACTTGCTCCATTTGCTTATAGGAGGTGACAAAGTGATTGATGTCATCGATGTGGCCAGGCAAGCGGACAGCAAGATGAAACTGAGTGCATTTGTGAACTATTACTACAGCCCTGAGCGCCCAAAAGTCCTGAACGTCATCAGTCTGGAGTTCTCAGACACCAGGTTAGTACTGTTTGAAAGAGACTAATTTGCAATTGCTGACAGGGAACACAAAAGTGTCTCTTCTGAGTGCAGAGAAAATGTACACTTTCATGAATACTGTACATTTGTTGTGCTCAGGATGTCAGAGCTGGTGGAGGTCCCCGATATTGCTCAGAAGATGTCTTGGGTGGAGAACTACTGGCCTGATGACTCTTACTTTCCCAAGCCGTTTGTGCAGAAGTACTGTTTAATGGGCGTGAAGGACAGCTATACCGACTTCCATATTGATTTTGGGGGCACATCTGTGTGGTACCACGTATTGTGGGCAAGTTCACATCACAAACATTTGATTATATTTATTAGAGATTCAAAATGGATCGTGGGTTCCACCAAATAAATGTTCTTTATTTTTTTGATCAAATAAATGCAGCCTTGCTGAGCATAGGAGACTTATTTCAAAAACAAATTTGCTGAATTGTGACAATTGACTCATTAATGGCCTTGCCTCTAGGGGGAGAAGATTTTTTACTTGATAAAGCCAACCCCGGCCAACCTTGCATTATATGAGGAGTGGAGCTCGTCCCCGAACCAGAGCGAAGTGTTCTTTGGAGAGAAAGTGGACAAGTGCTACAAGTGCGTCGTGCGGCAGGGAACAACACTTCTGATTCCAACAGGTTAGCATTATTTTTTTTCTTTTTGTTTTTGGACACATCTATTGTATATTATTCATTTATTTATATTTTAAGGTTCCAAAATACATTTACATTGCACCATTGTAACTTTGAGGTGTATTTTTTTTTCCATTTACTAATTCTAATTAGGTCATCTTGGGGTACATTTAAGATGAGGAGTTGAATTGTATAGTACATTTTTAGAGTTATGTAATCTTTAATCAAAATATCTTGCTTCCCTTCCTCTTTAAACAACATAATTTTGCATTTCAAATGATGTGTTTGAGTGACCTGTCACTCAGACATAGCAAACCACAACCATCCAATCAGTTTCCATCAATGCAGTAGTCCTGCCCTACTTTATTTTTACTTGTTCATGAAGTCATTTACTTGGATTGACTTTTAGCCAACCGAGGCAGCAAAAGGCCCAACCAATGGTGGGAATATAAGGTGAGGCTACTGTTCTACCGAAAACCTGCTTAAAAACAGTCATTGTTTTACTTTCTGGAGGAGCAAAAACTACTCCTCAAAAAAGAAAACGAAAAATGAAGTATTATGTTTGTCTGAGAGTTTTTCACAGACACATGTATGTTGGAGCTAGAGGGACCCGTAGAGGAACTGGTATTCCACTTACTGTGGAGCAGCTGTTTTTTAATGGTGGTTTCACAGGAAGGCCAGGGCTGATTTGTGTTTTTTGTTTCAGATTCAGACGTTGCAGCAATGAGCAGCCACTCTTACCACCCAGAAAGCTACATGAATCTTGGCGTCATTTTTATCCAGTATAATGTTCATTAGTGAAGCTCCAAAGCCTTTTTTGAGTCACAATACTTGTACAAACATCCAATAGTGTATTGTCATATAAAAGGGTATATATGGGTGGCGTCATAAATCTGCACTTTTATGAAACCTCACACTCAAAAGGAGCAGGTCAGGATACGTGGTCTTAAATGAATCTGGTTCCCAGCTGTGTTGATGGTACAAACAGACCGGTTTAAAACCTTCACATCTCCCTGCTGTGGGACAGACCTCAAAAGTCCTTCAAAAGCTATGATATGAAAGTTGCTCATTGTCGGGGCTCTGCCTCTGAATCTGATGTATATTTATGCTTTCCCACACTTCGCATGTGGCCTATATGTTGAAACGTAGACAGGAAGTCGTGGATGTAGTTGACAGACTGGTTGTTTGGTGGGCTCTGCAGTCTGCAGTGGTTCAAACACTCTGGGGGTTCGATTCCCCTCGGCAGATCTCAGTTAGCCGTATAATCATGGCCCACCCAGCAAACGTATGTGAACTTTTGCTTGCCATTTAAAGTCCTGTGCATTTACTGTTTGTTGTAGGAGCATGTTTGTAAAGTTTGAAGCTGTTGGAGTGACTATGAACTCGAGGTCTGAATTGTCTAAAACCTTCAGTGTATTTTCTGAAATGGGTCTCTCTCTTTTTAGCTTTGCCTTGCACCGGATATGAATGGCTCACTGTTGGCTTGAAGGGGACAGCTGCTTTTCAAACCAGATGTCTGAATGTGTCTGCATCTGTCGGTCAGCTGTTGACTCACTCTTGACCTCTCTTACAGGATGGATCCATGCGGTTCTCACATCTCAGGATTGCATGGCTTTCGGCGGGAACTTTCTCCACAACCTCAACATAGGCATGCAGCTCAGGTGAGCGAGCGCTTTCACTCTTCAGAGATCAGAATTGGAGTGCTGTGGTTTCTGTTAGCTCTGGTGTCTCCTAAAAGGTCACCAATATGTTTTACAGATATACATCTATATATACACACACACATTCTTTCCTCATCCATTCTTTCCTCATCCAGACACATTGGCTAAATAAACGGGGCATGTACATAATTTTCTCCAATGAAAATGTCCATAGCAGAAGGATAATAACAGAAGGATAATTTATTATTATTATTGTTGTTGTTGTTGTTGTTTATTATTATTTAGTTGTTGTTCTGTTTGGGACATTTTCATGTTATACTATTTTATTGGATAAAAAATATCTAAGCTATTATTAATATTATAATTTATAATAATAATAATAATAATAATAATAATAACAAAACAACAACAGCAAAGCAAAAAAAGAAAGTGGATTAATAATAATAATTATTATTATTATTTAACAAGATATATTTTATACTGATGTACACCCTGGCCTTTAACTTATTGGTGATGACTAATTAAACACTAATTATTATTATTATTATTATTAAATACTAATACTTGTACATGCTGGACACTAAATAAACAACTATATTATTAATATTACTAATAAAAATAATAAAATAAAAATGGCAACAAGCTGAAATAAAAGTAAAACAAAATGGTGAAACTAGGAAACCTCAGCAGTGGAAAAATTCTGAACCCTTTTTTTTTTCTTCTTTTCTTATGTTTTTGTGTGTCAGCATATTGGTTTCTGAGTTGTGTATGTGTTGTGGCTCAAGTGAAACTACTTATGTCCTTATATTAGGTGCTATGAGATGGAGCGGCGTCTGAAGACTCCAGACCTCTTTAAATTTCCTTATTTTGAAGCCATTTGCTGGTATGTAGCAAAGAATCTGCTGGAGACTCTCAAAGGTATGTCATCTTAAATCACTCAGCATGTCAATACAGGGCATTTAATTCAATGGTCAGCTGCCACTCCATTCCCAGGTGTCCCTCCTAATCGGCTGTTTGTCTGTCATCAGAATCAAGAGAAGATGCCTGCCTGCCTCCAGAATACCTGATCAAGGGGGTGAAAGCTTTGATAACTGCACTGAGGAACTGGCTAAAGAGAGAGGTGAAGGAAATTGCCTTACCACACCAGAAACTGCATCTGTCAGATCATCTAAACTCCCAATTTTAGCTATATTTCAACTAGACTTCGGGTGCCTTCACACTTTGTTTCATTGGCTGGTCCAAACCAGAGTTCGATTGGTCCAAAAGTGTTGGTGAGAAAGCACCCTTAAAACAACTTGACTCTAAAACCACCTGCAATCATGCCATTGTACATTGTAATTCCTGATTGAACAATGAGGGGCAAGGGGCATCCCAAAAGGGTCGATATCTGGTGTCACTGCTATTGGGTAGGAACCTGAGGTTTGTTCTGTGGCACAAACCCCTTATTGTGTACCATGTGTGCTCATCTTGCCCAGGTCACAGAGCCAGCCAGCGAGGTCCCCGACCACATCAGACCCAACCATCTCATTAAAATGCTCACCAAGGAAATCCAGTACCTTGAGGTAAGCCAGACTCCTTGAAACCATGCCATACACAGGGTTTTAGAAATGCAGAGGTCTGAGAACTGAGCTTACTTGGGGGCAGGGATTTTGATTCCCCTGATTTACATATTTGCATTTTAAGACGTCTGGAGGGCAAAAATTGCATGACAATAGCTTTTAGCTTGACAGTCTTTTTCATTTTTGTCTGCGGCACTAGAAATTCATTCATTCTTAATCGAATGCTTATGGTGAAAAGGGTTCTGGTTGAGTTGTTTGCATTCCTGTTACTGTCGGCCATTTAAAGGATTAGTTCAGTTCAATCACTTTAAAATTTCCTGATAATTTACTCATTCCCATGTCATCCAAGATGTTATGTCGTTCTTTCTTCAGTCGAAAAGTAATTAAGGAAAACATTCCTGGCTTTTTCGCCAAAATTGCAGTTTCAGTGCAGCTTCAAAGGGCTCTACACACGGTACTTCCACCTACGTCACACGTGACATTTCCAACAGGATTACGTAATGCATGGGGAATCGCAGAGCAGTGCAACATGAGAATTAATGGTTAAAGTGTATAATTTTTACAATTATTTTAGAAAATGACCGATCGTTTCACTCGATAAGACCCTTACTCCTCGTCTGCGATCATGTAGAGCCCTGTGAAGCTGTGATTTAAACTGCAATTTGGATATTCAACCTGTTGGTAACTGTTGAAGTCCACCATGTGGAGAAAAAGCCTGGACTGTTTTCCTCAAAAACCTAATAAAAAAAAAAATATATATATATATACAGTACTGTGCAAAAGTTTTAGGCAGGTGTGAAAAAATGCTGTAAAGTAAGAATGCTTTCAAAAATAGACATGTTAATAGTTTATATTTATCAATTAACAAAATGCAAAGTGAGTGAACAGAAGAAAAATCTACATCAAATCAATATTTGGTGTGACCACCCTTTGCCTTCAAAACAGCATCAATTCTTCTAGGTACACTTGCACACAGTTTTTGAAGGAACTCGACAGTTCCTCTGTGGATTTAGGCAGCCTCAGTTGCTTCTCTCTCTTCATGTAATCCATTAATTCTGACCAAATCCCCAACTCCATTTGCAGAAATGCAGCCCCAAACTTGCAAGGAACCTCCACCATGCTTCACTGTTGCCTGCAGACACTCATTCGTGTACCGCTCTCCAGCCCTTCGGCGAACAAACTGCCTTCTGCTACAGCCAAATATTTCAAATTTTGACTCATCAGTCCAGAGCACCTGCTGCCATTTTTCTGCACCCCAGTTCCTGTGTTTTCGTGCATAGTTGAGTCGCTTGGCCTTGTTTCCACGTCGGAGGTATGGCTTTTTGGCCGCAAGTCTTCCATGAAGGCCACTTCTGACCAGACTTCTCCGGACAGTAGATGGGTGTACCAGGGTCCCACTGTTTTCTGCCAATTGTGAGCTAATGGCACTGCTCGACATCTTCCGATTGCGAAGGGAAGTAAGCATGATGTGTCTTTCATCTGCTGCACAGCACATCTGGAAACCCCTGTCTGCCTTGAAATTTCTGCCTGGGAGAGACCTTGCTGATGCAGTATAACTACCTTGTGTCTTGTTGCTGTGCTCAGTCTTGCCATGGTGTATGACTTTTGACAGTAAACTGTCTTCAGCAACCTCACCTTGTTAGCTGAGTTTGGCTGTTCCTCACCCAGTTTTATTCCTCCTACACAGCTGTTTCTGTTTCAGTTAATGATTGTGTTTCAACCTACATATTGAATTGATGATCATTAGCACCTGTTTGGTATAATTGTTTAATCATACACCTAACTATATGCCTACAAAATCCCTGACTTTGTGCAAGTGTACCTTGAAGAATTGATGCTGTTTTGAAGGTAAAGGGTGGTCACACCAAATATGGATTTGATTTAGATTTTTCTTCTGTTCACTCACTTTGCATTTTGTTAATTGATAAATATAATCTATTACCAAGTTTATTTTTGAAAGCATTCTTACTTTATAGCATTTTTTCACACCTGCCTAAAACTTTTGCACAGTACTGTATATTTTTGAATGAAGAAAGAAAAACAAACATCTTGGATGACATGGGGGTGAGTAACTTATCAGGGAATTTTTATTCTGAAGTAAACTAATCCTTTAACACACTTAAACTAATGTCAGCAATTTCAGTTTGCCTCTCTAACATGAAAATAATTTACTAAATAAACTAATAAAATAAATGAAAAATAAAAGTAAATAATTAAATTCTAGCCAATATTGCAAACCCAGAAACATCAAATGTAAAGTGTAAAATTGTCTTCTTACTAATCGGTTTGTGCGGTCTAGTGTTTCTTGAGTTGTTTGAACTTCAGTAGTTGTATTTGAACTCATAATGCTGTTTTGAACATCCAAGGAGTATCAGAATGGGAATTGTGGAAGCAAGCCAATGAAATTTCAAGGAAGCTCTGCATGTCCTTCCACGAGGTCAGCACACGAGAGAGGGTCTCACGCACGCAGGAACGCCAGACGTCTTCGTGACCACCACCACCACCATCACCATCATCATCATCATCTCGACCATCATCATTCTCATGACCCTAAAGTTCCTTCCAACCTTGACATCTTCGAACAGCACACACAAGAAGTCTTAAAAAGACTAGAGATGGGTCCGTATGAGGAGGTAATTTGGATTTACGAATACCGTAAACACCATTCAGGATAATCTATAGGGAATAATATTCCTGAATAATTGTCTTTGTCAGGATGCCTCCTTTAACCTGAAGGTCAATGGCAAATTCAACAAGGTCTCCACGGCCTCAGCTGCAATGGCAGAACGGAGTCTGGACACTGACCTACGTCTGGTGCTGTGCAATGGACGTATAGTCAGGTAAGACCCATAGCTACAATTATTGTAGCATATAAATCACCAGATTACCGAATACAAATGAGTCACACTGGCCTTCATGGTGGTGTTAAATTTAGAAGGATTATGTAAGATAATAGTCATTTTAGCACTCTACTTGCAGTTGCACTGTTTTTGCTTGTCCTATTTTGGTCATAAAATATTGGGAACACATTCAAGTCTTTTTTTTTTTTTTTTTTTTCCTCCCTCTGATTGTCCACACAGAGATAACAGGCCACATGTTGGCGAAAAAAGAACAAGGATAAAGGAAGAGGAGGGCTTCAGTGATGTGAAGAGGGATTCACTCAAGATTAAAATAGTACCTAAAGAGGAGGAACAGGAAGTGTATATTCAAGTGAAAGAGGAGGATAAGCATTATCATGTAGCAAGAGAAGTGAAGTCCTATACAGGTACCCTCAAATGTCTCATTCAACACTATAACTTTATTCATGGATAATACACAATTCTTTAAAAAAAAAAAAGTTTTTAAATGTTTTCAAATACTTTTGAGACAATTTTTTTTACTCTATTGTGTAGACACTATTTTTTTCCCCTTTTAATTATAAGCAGTTTTGTGTGCTCTAATCAGTTTTCTTTTTATTTTTATTATAGTAAACTAAATATCTATAAAAATAAAAGCTAGCTAAATAAAATAGCTAATAAAAAAAAATATATATATATAATGTATGTGTATGTGTGTGTGTGTATATATATAAATATTGCTTTTTAGGTTTAATAAGTTTCACTTATTTCCAATCATTTTAGTGCTTCAACTTAAAGGGGTAGTTCACCCATAAATGTTGTTCCAAACTTCTACAAGTTTCTTTTCTTCTGTTTAACACGAAGGAAGATTTTTTTGAAGAATGTTTTGTAACCAGACAGTTGACTGTAGCCATTGGTTTCCATTGTATTTTTCCCCCTCTACAATGGAAGTCAATGGCTACAGTCAACTGTCTGGTTACAAACATTCTTAAAAATATCTTCTTTTGTGTTCAACAGAAAGAAACTCATACAGGTTTGGAACAGCATTTATGGGTGAACTATCCCTTTAAACTTCAGTTTATTGCCAAGGCAACATTTCTTATTTTAGTTTAGTAAGTTTCAAAACTATTTTTTTTTTTATTTTATGTTATTGTATTTCAGCTTTATTTCCATAATGGAAATGTTTAATAGTTTTACTTTAAGTTAATAATAACCCTGTCTTCTAATCACTAGGAGTTAGCATCAATCATGTTACAACAGTTTGTAATACTTATTCTCTAAGCTAGTGCATGAAATCTCATTGACACTTTTGCCTCTGCCAGTAACTAGGAGCTGTTTCTTCCACAGATCTTGCTAAACAAGAGAGTTCAAATCTCAGGAACAGAGAATCAGTACATTCTGATATCTCATCGGACTCGGAATCAGAAGCGGAGTTCACCACACGGGTATGTTGCCATTTCCCTTCATGCACAGGAAGAGCACTGTGTCCTAGTCTAGGTGTAATCGGCTCTTCTAATCCATGCAGAAAAATAACTGCTCTGAGGAGGAATCTGAAAGCTCTTCAGAGGAAGAGGAGGATGAAAAGATTAGGAGGCGTGGAGATGACCAAAAAGAGGCCAAAAGTTGCTCCGGCTATATGACAGATACACACGAGTCCAGGCAAAGACTTGACCGTTTTGAAAAATGTCTTAAAAGGTGAGAGCTGAATAGGAATTTTAAATGCCTGACTTTGTCACATGACGACAAAATCCTGGGGAAAATTTTAGGGTTGTGTGTGTGTGTGTGTAAAACTAAATCTCAAATCACATTTGCAGTGAATCTGCTACCTCGCCAAGCACAGAAGAGGATGCTATCCAGGGAATGCTGTCTATGGCAGGCCTGTTGTATTCTCACCAGTCAGAGGATCCCAGCAGCTCACAGGAATCCTGGTGGTCCCGAACCAACCATCCCTCCCCTGACTACAGTAAGAGTTTTTTTTAGTGTCAAAAACTATAAAGTATTGTTCCTTTGATGAATATTGCATGTGATATTTTTCATTTCTCAGGTAAAAAGGAGATTGCATCAGGAGAGGAGAATCAGGATTCAGACAGCAATTTTTCACAGGTAACCAACTGCTCAGTGAATTTATTACACATTTGCATACATCTGTAAACTGTAATCTTAATCTGGTGTACTGTATAGAGTGTATCAGTCATGTTCCGGAAGTAAAAACTACTAATTTTGTGAACTCTGGGGTTGTTAATCAATGGTATATGCCTTTTGTTGAAGCCATCTTTTCAACTTATTTTTAAAATAATCGTGTTTAAAGCGGAATTCGTGGTGAAAAATTCCACCAATCAGAGTTGCAGCAATCGACTCTTTATTTTTTGCAGTAAACTTAAAATAGTGTTTTTAAGGTTTTGAGAATTCCATAAATATTAGTTTTCATAAAGTTTGCTGCTAAACTGCTTTTAGATCTTTGTTTCAGTTTTTTCTGTGATGTACTGAAATATAATTACAAGCACTTCATATGTTTCAAAGGATTTTATCGACAATTACATGACATTTATGCAAAGAGTCAGTATTTGCAGTGTTGGCCGTTCTTTTTCAGGACCTCTGCAATTCGACTGGGCATGCTCTCAATCAACCTCTGGGCCAAATCCTGACTGATAGCAACCCATTCTTTCATAATCACTTCTTGGAGTTTGTCAGAATTAGTGGGTTTTTGTTTGTCCACCCGCCTCTTGAGGATTGACCACAAGTTCTCAATGGGATTAAGATCTGGGGAGTTTCCAGGCCATGGACCCAAAATTTCAACGTTCTGGTCCCCGAGCCACTTAGTTATCACTTTTGCCTTATGGCAAGGTGCTCCATCGTGCTGGAAAATGCATTGTTCTTCACCAAACTGTTGTTGGATTGTTGGAAGAAGTTGCGGTTGGAGGGTGTTTTGGTACCATTCTTTATTCATGGCTGTGTTTTTGGGCAGAATTGTGAGTGAGCCCACTCCCTTGGATGAGAAGCAACCCCACACATGAATAGTCTCAGGATGTTTTACTGTTGGCATGACACAGGACTGATGCTAGCACTCACTTTTTCTTCTCCTGACAAGCCTTTTTCCAGATGCCCCAAACAATCGGAAAGGGGCTTCATCGGAGAATATGACTTTGCCCCAGTCCCCAGCAGTCCATTCACAATACTTTCTGCAGAAGATCAATCTGTCCCTGATGTTTTTCTTGGAGAGAAGTGGCTTCTTTGCTGCCCTTCTTGACACCTGGCCATCTTCCAAAAGTCTTGGCCTCACTGTGCGTGCAGATGCGCTCACACCTGCCTGCTGCCATTCCTGAGCAAGCTCTGCACTGGTGGCACTCCGATCCCGCAGCTGAATCCTCTTTAGGAGACGATCCTGGCACTTGCTGGACTCTCTTGGACACCCTGAAGCCTTCTTTACAAGAATTGAACCTATTTCCTTAAAGTTGCTGATGATCCTGTAAATTGTTGATTTAGGTGCAATCTTAGTAGCCACAATATCCTTGCCTGTGAAGCCGTTTTTATGCAACGCAATGATGGCTGCACGCGTTTCTTTGCAGGTCACCATGGTTAACAATGGAAGAACAATGATTTCAAGCATCACCCTCCTTTTAACATGTCAAGTCTGCCATTCTAACCCAATCAGCCTGACATGATGATCTCCAGCCTTGTGCTCGTCAACATTCTCACCTGAGTTAACAAGACGATTACTGAAATGATCTCAGCAGGTCCTTTAATGACCGCAATGAAATGCAGTGGAAAGGTTTTTTTTGGGATTAAGTTCATTTTCAATGCAAAGAAGGACTATGCAATTCATCTGATCACTCTTCATAACATTCTGGAGTATATGCAAATCACTATTATAAAAACTTAAGCAGCAACTTTTCCAATTTCCAAAATTTATGTAATTCTCAAAACTTTTGGCCACGACTGTATAGGTATAATGAACAACATTAAATTGATAATTTTATATTTAACCATAGTCATTCGCAAAGGCTTCATGGGATTGTAGTTGTTTCCCTCACTAAAGCCGTTACAGTCTTGTACCTTTTTTTTTTTTTTTCTTCTTCTTTTCTCGTTTTGACCAATTTTCAAATACTTTTGTTTCAAATCAAAGTTTTTAATAACGCTTCCATTCCCCCACCCCCTTCAGGAGGATTTTCGGGAGCGTGAGCATTCAGGAGGAGGGTATAACACCAAACTCAAGCATAGGATCCAGGAACACAAGAACTTCATGGACAGCCAGGGCAGTGGCAGCAACAGCAGCAGTGAGGCATGGAGCAGTCGCACACACTCGCCAGCCCATGAGGAAAGCCCTACGTTGGGCTACCAATACTGTGAGACATCCCTGTCACCACCCTTGCACCCGTCCAAGAGACCTGCCTCAAATCCCCCACCAATCAGCAATCAGGCCACCAAAGGTACCCCATTACCATTTTCTCTGCAAATTACCTTTTAACACAAAAAATGTACTTTCCACTGTTAAGATATTATTAAATATTTTTACTTTACGTTTTGTGTGTACGTATTTAGCTAGTTATGTATCTTTTATTTATTTATTTATTTATTTATTTATTTATTTATTTAGCTATGCATGTATTTTAGTTAGTTATTTATTCAGTGTGCATCTATTTTTTTATTTTTTATTTGCTTTTTGTTTTTTATTTAGATTTGTTTATTTATTTACAGTTTTATTTTTATGCTTTTTGTTTCTATTTTGGTTATTTAAATAAAATAAACCTTTATTTGTTATTTATGTAATCTTTTTATTCTTTTTATTTGTCTCTCTCTTTCTTATAGGTAAACGTCCTAAGAAAGGCATGGCTACAGCTAAGCAGCGACTGGGAAAGATTCTCAAATTGAGCAGACACAAACCCTTCTTTGTGTAGTTCGAGTGACGGCGGATTTGGGATGCTAAGCGTGCGTGTTAAAGGTGACAGGGTATAAAGTGTGTTTGGTTCAACACATTTGGTCATAAGCATGGTATTGGGCTACCAATCAATCCGAAGCTTTGGAATGATCTGAAAAAGCGCTTCGCCCAATATGCTTTTGCTATTATGTGCAGCCAAAGGAAATAAGACTGAAAACATCCCATTTTAAGGCTTTCGGTTCTCAACGATTGCGTAAAAATCAGGTTTTCGAAGCTGAAAGCAAAGACTAGCAGGCTGCTTCCCACAACTAAAAACACATCACTTCAACGACGTACGTCTTAAACAAGGTGGCAACTGAGTGATTAACTGATTTCGTAAAGGTGCTTGACATTTTTGTCTTCTCATTTTGTGATTGCAACTGACATTTCCTAGCAAATTACTACAGGACAGAAAATTTGCATTACTGCCTCAAGAGAAAATTCTCCTTGGCTGATCGCTTGAACTACCTGTCAATCAAACTGTTCTTTCATTTTAAGGATAAATTAAAGAAAGAAATGTATTTTTGTCAGCATTTGTATTCATATTGGCATATTTTATATTGCAAGCCAAGTAGCGTGGGTAGTTTAGCTATATTTGGCGCTGTGATGCCACCTAGTGGGCATCCAGAGACTGACCTTCAAAAGATGTTTGAACGTATCATTCAAATAGGGTGCGTGAGAACACATTTTCCCTTAATTTATTCCTTTTTTATGTTGGTGCTTTTTTTTTAAATTTTTTATTCTATACTGTTATTAAATGATGTATTTATTACTGATGAAAGAGAACAATTTATTTCATTGAGCATTTAGGGAGGTTTGCTGTTCTCTAGGGTCTTAATGCATCCATTTAGATAATCGTGGCCGTACAGACATTTGTACACATGCTCAGTCATTTTTCAAAATGTCATCTGTTTTTGTATTGCGATGTGGGTAAGAACAAACCGTTTTGTGTAATAAGAAGCCAGCGTTTAATCAAAAAACCTGCCCAATATAGTCCCGTTACATTAAAGTCTTTCACTTTTACCTCAAGATGTCTTTCACAATGTTTGAAAACAAATTTGAATCCGTACTAATGTTACCTCCTGTTATTGGGCTAGCTTTTACTGTTATTCTAAAGATCTGGTTTCAGAAGCATGTTGTTGTTTCCATAAGTATAAAGTTCAGCTGCCTCATCAATTTCTAAAGCATTTAAACACTGTTTAAACTGGTGCTGTGTATAGTGAGAAAACAAGACATTTAAGATGGCCAAGGAGCGTGGGAGAATGTTTACGTTTTTTACGTTAAAATGTATTTGGCTACACGTCTTTTTACAAAAAACAAAGAGTATTTATTTTTGTAAAATAAGTCTTAAAAGAGAGAATTTTTTTGCAATTGTACCGACAACGTGTATCGAAATCGTTTCGTAAGATATGTGTGTGATTTTTCGAGGTAGTTTACTCTGGTTTTGTGTGAAAGACCTCAGGTAATTGTTCACGCTCAAGGTTTTGGATTCGCTTTGATGAATGCCAAATAATGTAATAATAAAAGTCAGGTCTTGCTTTCAATGTGTTTTCCCGACAGAAAAAAAAGAGTTGTTTATCTAATCTTGTATGAAAATTCCTTGATAAGTATCCCCATGAAAGAAAATATCCTCCTTTTGTATTACCATTTCCATTTACAGCAACTTCAACATAATCTACAAAGCTCTTCAGGCAAAGACGCACATTCCATAAGCTTCCAGCAACTTTTATGATGGATTTCATTGACTCGCTGAGGTACAAGTACAGCAGCTCAGGGCACACATACTGACTGTTTTTCTGACTAACAGCTTTGATACTATTCTAAGGGCTTCGGTGAACCCAAAGGTGGACAGAATTGAAAAGGTGATTACAACCAGCGCAGTATTGCTACTGTATGTCATCTTCCAAGGTTTTTATGATGGTTTATTGTGGACTATGATACTCAAGCATTGTTTTGATTCATTTCACGGATGCCATTAATGTAGCACCTGTTGTTTTTCTCCTTAAGAAGATACTGGTTTGTTATGGTGCTACTTGTCTGACCAGGATTTGGGCCGAAGTGTACATGTATTCCAGTCAAAACTTTGAGAGGTTTCGTTTTTTTTTAGGGGGGGGGAGCTTCAGTGTCTATCAAAAAATGCCACACTGCACTAACCATGTCCTGCATTAGCTATGTTACACTACACTGTTTGAGTTTTTTGTTTTTATATTGTTACTGTTTTCTTAAACACAATGAATATCTAAATGTGCTTGATAAAAGTCAAAAACATTGCTGGCCTGCAGGCGGGGTTTGTACCATGCAGTACTTGTACAGTATTTATTTGGCATTCTCGGTTGTTTTCCATTTTCTGGTCTTGCAATCAATTACTTGTTTGTTTTTATGGCGTGTCCTTTCTCATTTTCAATGCATTCAACTGTTTGAGAATTTTTATATGGTTGTATAATTTTATTGGATATTTTGTGACACTGTAATTCACAGCTAAGACTCTTGAAACTGGGATTTTCAGTTGTACAATGTGGCCTGTATATATTAAAAGTTTTATGAGTGAATATAATGTTTCTGGGTGTTTTGTTAGACACAAATAATGCCATCAATATTTCATTGTTTTTTTTTTTTAAATCAAAATAATTAGAACTGTAAAGTTTTTATTTTTTTTAATAACTTATATTTGATTGAATCATATATGTAAAAATACATTCTCATCTTGCTGTGTGTGTATATAATATATATATATGTATATATGATTTATTTGATATGTATATATTTGATTTATGAGATATTTTTAGAGATATAACTAGAAATCATTACTTTCATTATAAATGTTCATTACTTTTCTTACACCTTTTTGTGTTCATTTTTATTTATTTATTGTTTTATGCATGCAAGTGTAATTCTGGCTTTTTAAAAAAACTAATTTCCAGGACTGGAAATCCCGGTTCAATTACTCCACAATTTATTAACTCCATTTTTATTTGTAGAAGGCATTGCTGAAACACAATGTATATGGTAATAATGGTTCACATTATTTGCATGTTTTCCTAGAACAATCATAAACGGATGTTTCGTGAAAGTGTTTTAAAAGATAAACAATTCCTATTCAGAAGAAAAAAAAACACATTCTTGCAAAAACCCATCAGAGATCCAATTTAATCGTAATTGGCAATCCATTCACACAGCAACAGGTGTGAGTTTGCATCTGCGCGAAGCCTCCGTCACTTTGCACCATTTGTGCGCATGGGGAGGGGAGGGGTGTCAGCTCGCTTCATTTAATATGTTGCGTCGTCGCGAACTTGTGCGTCGTGCGCGAGCTCAATAAGCACCGCACTAGGTGCGCGCGCGTGCCGTGACAGTCGCCATTTTATTTTGAAAAATCCAAATCGAACCGAGGGAGAAAGCGACCTTTTTATCAGTCAAGATCAGCACGAAGAAATACGACGAAAATGATCATCCGCTCGTAATTTTTCCAGGATCGAGGTAACTCGTCCTCTCGCCGCGCTCGGGGTTTCGCTAAAATATTACAAATAGCCCAAGATATGAATTGCTTCACATATGTTGTCTGCTCGGCTAATTTTACGTTAGCTCGCTAGCGTGTAGCTTAACGTTACCTTGCTGGTTTTAACGGCCAAAAAGTATTTAAAATCCCAACCGACTCTACGCGTACTGGCACGGTCACAGTTAACGGTCTGTAGTTGTTCCGTGGTTGTGACCGTTGATATGAATTTTTGAAAACATTATAAATATGAGTAAGGCTCTTGTTGTGAGCGTTAGAGCTACATGGTCACTTGAGTGATTTAGACACCGAATTTGTTCCCTTGCTCGGTTTCTCCAACCGTACAAATGTGTTGAGTGAGGCCCGGACGACAGCACTGTAGCTGTGTGCAAACTTGTATGACTGCATATACATGTATTTCCTCTAATTCACGTGCACATACATGTATACTAAGTAGTTTTTACTCAACTATCAATGCATTTAATACGCCTTTATACATGGAAAAGGATGTTTAGGTACCAGATGTTAGTAATAGTCATGCTAGAACTATATGGTATAGAAGTGTTTGACAGAATTTTACTCGGGCTTGCAATCATAACTCTTGTCGGTTGTATATTTCTAACATTAATGCCCAAAACAAACAAGCTGGCTGTCAGCCTGTGATCCCGATGAGCATGTCGGGAACAGGCTAGTGCTCGTCACCGTTCGAAACAATGAGGTTTAGGCTAGTAGCTTAGCCTAGCTGTTAGCCAGCTCTGGATTAGCATGACTGCTATTGAATCTGACAGAACTGGCCGTGAAAAAGCTATCGGGAGTTCAATTCGCGATAATGCAGTTGAGTAGGTGATAAAACTCTATCCGAAGATCCTTTCCATGCCATAATTATATAGATATTAATTAAAAAATAAGCTTGTATGAAAGCTGAGTTAGCATTATAATGCTAACGGTGTAGTCCACAGCCAAACTGGGAGTGTTTGATCATTTGAAGTCAAATTGTTAGGAGCGGTTTCGTGAAAATGACACCAACGTTACCGATTTGTAATGCGGGCTAATTTCTGTTTATCTATCGATTTCGCCAGTCAGCTGTTGCTTTGCGTGACTAGCGTTTAAAACTGAAATTATAATTTGTTATTGCTTAACTGCTCTTGTAAGTCCTTATTAGTTCTTTTTTTTTTCATCTTGAATGTTTACACCGTCTTTAAAGAAGTGTGCTTCAGCAGTTAATTGAGTTTAGAAAACATGGCTGCATGTTGTGGAAATCAGTCCTATTGGTTTTAGGAATCAAAACGTCACACTTAATACATATATTTTCTCGTAAATGTATTTGCAAACCATTGACGGCTTTCGTGGAGCAGGAACTGAACTTACTAAAGGTTTATTTTACGGTTTGTGCGTCCCTTCAACTTCAGTCGAGGCCTGTGAGAGTCTGACTTCCGGTTTTACAGCTTTACCGTTCAGTACCTCTTAAAGTAAAACAAAACGACTGAAAATTTGGAACTGGACTTCTGAAACCTTTTCAAATTTAAATTGGCTTAATTTACTGTTACATTGTTAGGTAACTAATTGTATGTCGAACTTTCTTAAAGGGACAGTCACCCAAAATTGAAACTTTTATATGTGCACTTTAATTATTATACTAATGCACTATTCTATACCATTTGTGATATAAAAACGTGGAATGTAGATGCATAGTGGATGGGCAGTCACATTTATGTCGAATGACAAAATAACCTTATACGATTTATGCTGCCTTGATGTGGTATGGGAAATTTGATACTACTTCTGAATTCGTGATTACGAGCTCATATCGTTCAAGTTTCGAAATGGGAGGGCGTTCATGTGCAATTTTTACCTTGGAAACTCGTATTTATAATTCCGAGAGCACGTGAAGGCAGCATAATTCATTAGACCAGGGGTCAGCAACTGCCAGCATTGGCACACAGAGGGATGATCACTGGCGCTTGGCAATAGATAAAGAGATGTGTGTATTTAATTTAAATAAAAGCCCTCAAACTTGCATATGTTGGTACGTTTTGAGGTAATCATTCCTCATACTCCCACAGCCTATTTTATTGTGTTAAATGCTATAAACACTATTAAAGTGTGAGATTTTACCCTGTGTTAGCGTGCAGATTCGATAAACCATTCGGTCGCTCTTCAGTGATTATCCCTCCTCATGCTTTAAGGTTTCTGACCGTGTGATGCATTGTATGTGTTGTACGTTTGAGTTCCACGGAAGAAAGTTTTAGGTCGTGTCCCAGATGTTTAAATGTTGACTTCCGTTATATGGACCAAAATCACAACATTTCTCAGTATCTTTTTCATTCCATAGAAGGAAGAACGTCATACAGAATATTTGTTTTGGGGTGAACTGTCGCCTTAATGTGTTACGGAAATATTGTTGAATGTTTTATGCAGCAGCTGAAGCATTTTACTGTGCTCATTTTAATTTGCCCTTTCTAATGTTTGTCCAGATGTTACACTAAGAATTGCATTGAAGGACATTACTTGGAATCAGCATCCACCCAGAGACTCTGCTCATTGGACACCAGACACTTTTCACACCTTTTGGGGGGGGGGGCCGACAGAAGTAACCTATCACTGAAGTGACTAAAGGGGAATAATGGTGATTTTGCGCCGGGCTCGGCCGCCTGCTTCCGCCCCAACCAGCAATGAATCTTGACTCGCTCTCGCTGGCTTTGTCTCAAATCAGCTACCTGGTGGACAATTTAACTAAGAAAAACTACAGAGCCAGCCAGCAGGAAATACAACATGTGAGTGCTTTGTTGTAATAAATACTTAAACTATATTCAGACTGCTGGCAAACCGGATTTTTTCTCAAATCAGATCATTTCAGGCAGACTGTCCACACTATTATTTGCAAGTGATCAAATAAGATTTGTGTGTCCAAACATATCTGCATGGGTTGCTTTGGGAATAACGTAGGCATACCCATGTATATGTCATGGATGTATGATCTCGCTCTCCAAACAAGCGCCTTATCGAGTTGCTCTGTCATACAGGAAAATGCCAAAATCTTTGGACATACCATTTGAACACTGAAGGACGACTTCTGGCGTTTCTGTCCACCAGTTTTGATGTTATTGAATGTCGTGTTATTAGTGACTCAAAAGACAGTTTGAAATCTGATTTGAGCAGCCGACGCATCTGTAAAAATCTGATTGGAATTGCATTTCACCTCCATATGTGGTTTGAAAAAATCCGATTTCACATGTTTTTTTTGCTGGCAGTCTGAATTTTAGTTGTCAGTATTTAACCTGGAATATAAAGTGAACATTGTTAGTTTCATCAACAAACTAAAGGTACTGATAATTTGTACACTTTTTCCCAGATTGTGAATCGTCACGGCCCTGAGGCAGACCGGCATTTATTACGCTGTCTCTTTTCCCATGTGGATTTCAGTGGCGATGGTAAAAGCAGTGGCAAAGATTTCCACCAGGTAATATATGTAGCTTTTGCTCCGTAAATGCAGACTGTATCAAAAATAAAAGCTTATTAGTTTCAGTATTTGTTTAATTTGTGTTATTTCCCATCTCTTAATTGCGTCAGACACAATTTCTGATCCAGGAGTGTGTCTCTCTTATTACGAAACCAAATTTTATTTCAACGCTTTGCTACGCCATTGACAATCCCCTGCACTATCAAAAGGTTTGTTCATCTGCTTTTAAAATGTATCCTTTTATATTCAATGCCAGTTTTGTGATTTAAGTGCTTGTTTATTATACATTTTAGTTCATTGGTTGCATGTCTGCTTCTTTGTAGAGTTTAAAACCATCACCTCATTTATTTACTCAGCTGAGTAAAGTTCTCAAGCTAAGCAAGGTTCAAGAGGTAGGCAAAAAGTTCTCCAGTTCTCTATTTCAAAATAAAGTCGTGAAATGAATGTGAGAACTAAGTCTTTCGCTTTCACTAGGTGATTTTTGGCCTTGCTCTGCTGAACTCTAGCAACGCAGACCTTCGGGGGTTTGGTAAGTTTTCACTGCATGATTTATTCATGTTTCAGTTTCACTTCTGCAGCATTAGATGTTTTGTGAAAGTTTTTTGCGTGACAAACCCTGGTTGCTTTCTTTCACAGCTGCTCAATTTGTGAAGCAGAAGCTCCCTGACCTTCTCCGCTCGTACGTGGACGCAGACCTCGGAGGGAATCAGGAAGGTGGCTTCCAGGACATTGCTATAGAGGTTCTGCACCTGCTCCTCTCCCATCTTCTGTTTGGTCAGAAGGGCTCGAGCGGAGTTGGACAAGAGCAGATTGACGCTTTCCTCAAAACACTGTGCAGAGGTTAGTGGTACAGTCTACGAGAAGATCACTTCTTACATGTTACATTTGGCCAGTTCTCCGAATTGGAATTGGTTCTCATGCTGTGCTCGTCATTTAGTCCTGTATTTTTGTTTGTGTCCTAGATTTCCCGCAGGAGCGCTGTCCTGTGGTGCTCGCACCACTGCTGTACCCTGACAAACGGGACATTCTCATGGACAGGATCCTGCCAGACTCTGCAGATTTAAATAAGACCATGATGGAGAGTTCCCTTGCTGACTTCATGCAAGAAGTTGGCTATGGCTTTTGTGCGAGGTATGAACAATTTAAATGGAAAGGATAACCTGAAATTTATATTTATTCGCACATCCCCATGTTATGCCACACCCTGTATGTTTTTTTTTTTTTCTGAAAGATTTTGACATGCGTTTTTGCAATGAATGTGTTAATGACTTTCAAAGGGATTCTAATGGATTGATTGATTGATTCCCCAGTGTTGAAGAGTGCAGGAACATAATCCTGCAGTATGGCGTGCGAGAGGTGACAGCCAGTCAGGTGGCCAGAGTGTTGGGCATGATGGCCCGCACTCACTCTGGGCTGTCCGACGGCATTGGCCTACAGGTACGTTCCCTATCTGTGTGTGTTTTTGGTTCTGCTGGAATTCTGTTGTAACAAAGCTTCGTTAAACAGGGTTTAGGGAGTGCGAGCAGGTTTGAGTAACTGGTTTGTGTGTCTGTAGTCTATTTCCAATCCAGTGGGCGGAGGCATCTGGAGTGATGGAAAGGACAAGAGTGATGGCTCTCAGGCCCACACCTGGAATGTTGAAGTTCTGATTGATGTGGTCAAAGAAGTGGTAAGGTTCTCGTTATTTTAAATGCGACTGCACAGTTTGGGGGAAAAATTTAATTATTTTTCCCCCCAATGAAAATGACAGATTTTTTTAAATTGTATATATGGGTCTATATGATGTATATGTTGGCGGAGAGCCACTTAAAACTTCAGCCAGTTTATAATCGCTTCTCATTACAATTTTGAGAAGATGATTGGTGTATTTTGCTTTCCGAAATGCACGTTATAATAGTGTTGTCAAAAGTACCGTCTTGGAATTGAAGTTGGTACTGAAATTTTAAAAAATGTGAATGGCCAATCAGAGGCGTTTACGAATCTGCTCAACAGTGCTCAAAGCGTCACATTTTTTTTAAATTAATACCGACTTGGAACTGAAGTCGGTCCTTTTGACAACACTACGTTTATAAGCAGCAAAAATTTGAGCAGAGTGCATATATGCAATATATAACGCAGTTCAGTGGTGCAATATAGTAATAAGCCTTATTATGCTTTTGATTTAATTTTAATTGAATCATGCAATTGTAATTTTAGATGCTTTACCAGGTCAAATGTTTGTAGGTAGTTCAATTTTCCCATATTTTTAGCTGTATTTAACTCTGCTTGTTCTCCTCAGAACCCCAATCTGAATTTTAAAGAGGTGACCTATGAGCTCGATCACCCAGGCTTTCTAATCCGGGACAGTAAGGGCCTTCAGATAGTGGTCTATGGGGTCCAGAGGGGTCTGGGAATGGAGGTGTTCCCAGTGGATCTCATCTACAGACCATGGAAGCATGCAGAAGGACAGGTAATAAAAAAAAAAGTTTAATTGTTTCCAAATCATATTAAATTACTCATCCAGAAGTTTGCATTGGAAATGAGAATCCTCGCCATTCTGTTCTACAGTTATCGTTCATTCAGCACTCCCTCATGAGTCCTGAAGTATTCTGCTTTGCTGACTACCCCTGTCATACGGTTGCCATTGACATCCTGAAGGCCCCACCCGAGGATGACAACAGAGAGATCGCCACATGGTTAGTGTTCAGCCATTTAAGACAATCTAGTGTTTCCAAAAAGTGACTGTTGGGTCCGTCTGTATGTTTAACATCATCTCCTTTCACTTTGGTCAACAGGAAGAGCTTGGACCTAGTGGAGAGCCTCTTGCGCCTCTCTGAAGTTGGGCATTATGAACAGGTGAAGCAGCTCTTTAGCTTCCCCATCAAGCACTGCCCAGACATGCTCGTGCTGGCGCTGCTGCAGATCAGCACCTCTTGGCACACCCTGCGTCATGAGCTCATCTCCACCCTCATGCCCATCTTCCTGGGCAACCACCCTAACTCTGCCATCATCTTGCACTATGCCTGGCATGGACAGGTGGGTGGTTTTGATGTCTGTTTGAAGAGGCACAAAGTTCTTTTATGGTGTCACTGTGTACTAATATGTGCCTGGCTTATGTTTCCAGGGCCAGTCCCCCTCCATCCGCCAGCTGATCATGCACTCTATGGCCGAGTGGTACATGAGAGGAGAGCAATACGACCAGGCCAAGCTATCGCGCATCCTGGATGTAGCTCAAGACTTGAAGGTATCAATCTCCTCAACTACTGCACCTGCTGTCATGAGGGACAGATAATCGGTTTGGGAACTGAGAAACGGTTCTTAAGCAAAACTGTTTCTAAAACATTCTTTTAATTCTCTTATTTTTCTTTAAATCTCATTGCAGTCTCTATCGATGCTGCTGAATGGTACTCCATTTGCCTTTGTTATTGACCTTGCTGCACTTGCCTCTCGCCGTGAATACCTCAAACTTGACAAATGGCTCACTGACAAAATACGTGAGCATGGGGTAAGTGAGCATTGAGATTTACACTTCTGTTCAAAACATTGGTGTCGGTAAGGATTTTAGTCTCTTATGCTCGCCATAGCTGCATTTATTTGATCAAAAATACAGTAATAATTGTTAAAATCAGTAATAATTGTGAAATAATTGCAATTTAAAATAAAAAATTCCTGTGATGGCAAGGCAAATTTTTCAGCAGCTATTACTCCAGTCTTTCAAAAATCATTTTAATATGCTGGTTTGGTGTTCAAGAAACATTTCATTTTTAATTTTATGGTTAGAAACAGTCATGCTGCTTAACATTTATAGTAGAAATTTTGTAATAAAATCTGTTGTAGCCAGTGTTGAGGCTAATGCATTACAAGTAACACAACTTAAGTAATCAGATTACTTTTCCAAGTAACTAGTAAAGTAAAACATTACTTTTAAATTTACAACAAAATATGAATTACTTTCTCTAAGTAATGCAAGTTACTTTGTTTTCTCATTTATTGACTGACACTTCTCCTGTCCCCATGAGAGAAATTGTAAGTCCAGAGGTGTTGTGTGGCCATCTGAGATGAGGAAAAAGTAATGCAAAAGTAACTTAATGCATTACTTTTCATCTAAAGTAACTAGGTGACTCAATTAGGTACAATACTGCGTTGCTACCTAAAAAAGTAATTGATTATTTTTTTTAAATAACTTCCCCCAGCACTGGTTGTAACAGATCTTTACTATCACTTTTGATCAATTCTCCCCTACTGAGAAATTATCTAAACAATTGATTTCTAGTATATGAATTCTAAGCAAATGTACATAAAAGACTGACATTTTCTGTCTTTGTCCATTAGGAGCCGTTCATCCAGGCGTGCGTCACGTTCCTGAAGAGACGATGTCCCTCTATCATGGGTGGTTTGGCCCCAGAGAAAGACCAGCCGAAGAGTGCTCAACTTCCTCCTGAAACACTGGCTACAATGCTTGCATGTCTGCAGTCTTGTGCTGCGTGCGTATACAACCTTGCACATGTTTCTAAACATATCAATAAAATACTTGGTTTGCAGCTAAACACTTGATTTTGTTGGCTTCTTTGAGCAGGAGTGTGTCTCAAGAGCTGTCAGAGACAATCTTGACCATGGTGGCCAACTGCAGCAATGTGATGAACAAGGCCCGGCAGCCGCCACCAGGAGTCCTGCCAAAGGGACGAGCTCCCAGCACCAGCAGCTTAGATGCTATCTCACCTGTTCAAGTAACTGTGACCTACCTTACTGACTGAAGATGGCTATTAGTGTCAAAGATTCCCTGAACTGCATTTGATGGTGTTGTACTTAAATCTGTCCTGTTGTATTCCAGATGGACCCCCTCTCTGCGATGGGCTCTTTGAGTCTAGGTGTCTCATCCACCTCTCATACCCCAAGCATGCAAGGATTCCCTAGCCTGCAGGGCTCTGCCTTTAGTAACCCCAGTCCCCAGCCAAAGCCTTCTCAAATCTACCAAACCCAAACCCCAGCACAGCTTTCCCAGGAATCAACCCCCTCTCTTCGCAACTCCAAGGTACCATGAGACCACTGTGAATTTTTACACTCTGCTTTAGAAGTTTGAGGCTGAACTAATGTTTATCATAGTTTTTTTTTTTCATTCAATTACAAATGCATTAGAATTTCAACACATTTTTTTGAACTGCTTCTGAAGGTCCTCTGAGCACAAGCTTAACTGGGCTTGGCTCAGGTTTGGGAATGCCTGCCGTCAGCAGCGATCCCTTCGGCACCAGGAAGATGAGCACACCGGGGCTAAACCCGCCCACATTTCAGCAGAGTAAGATGAAGGCCTGTAAGTGGTGGTGTGGCTGAGAGAGTGCCAGGTGCCTCAAGCTGTATTTCCTCTCAAAACTGGCCCTCAGTTTCTCAAAGTCCTTTTGACATGCGTTTCAGAGTGTCTTTAATTGATGTCATCTTATTGACGGGCCAAAAAAAAGTATCATTAGAATCTAAGAGGAAATACAGGTCAGTCTACATTACTGCAAGATGTTCTTGGCAACTAGTTTGGATCCGTGTGAAAGTCTCAGTTTTCTTCCATTAGACCTATAAAGGAAAACAAGCTCTTTGCCAGGAACTTCTGATTTGATTTTTTTTTCTCAGCTTTAGGCAATCTTTTTACAAATTATGTGAAGACTTTTTTTAATGCATAAAATGAGGTAACAGGGTTTTCTATGTTGTAGCTGACCTTTCTCAGGTGTGGCCCGAGGCAAACCAGCACTTTAGTAAGGAGATTGACGATGAAGCAAACAGCTATTTCCAGCGTATCTACAACCATCCACCACACCCCACAATGTCTGTGGATGAGGTGAGATCGGCAAAAGGAACTGAACGTGTAGAATGGCACATTTCCTAATAGCTCAACTCTAAATTCTCATGTCAAGCTTTCAAATTCATAGTTATTCTTTCAATGTAGGTGCTGGAAATGCTCCAGAGATTCAAGGACTCTAACATCAAGCGGGAACGGGAAGTTTTTAACTGCATGCTGAGGAATCTGTTTGAGGAGTACAGATTCTTCCCTCAGTATCCAGACAAAGAGCTGCACATCACCGCATGCCTCTTCGGGGGAATCATTGAAAAGGGCCTGGTGACATACATGGCACTGGGCTTGGCCTTACGATACGTCCTGGAAGCTTTACGCAAACCTTACGGATCAAAGATGTATTACTTTGGGATCGCTGCACTAGATAGATTTAAAAATAGGTACTGCCACTAGCACTAATGAAGATCTCATTTGGAACATATCTTGATAATACGGAGTTGTTTATTTGTTTTAATTCTGAGCCACTCTCTTCCTCAGGCTGAAGGATTATCCCCAGTACTGTCAGCACTTGGCATCGATAGCCCATTTCCTGCAGTTCCCGCACCATTTACAAGAGGTAACCTAGTTTTTCATTTTATTTTAGCATATGCCCACAGCATCTTCCCATAATTTCTCGCTCTGCACTAGTCTGTTAAACTTCCAACTAAACAAGTCTCTTGTTGTATATTGTCCATTTTTTTTGTGTGTGTAGTATATAGAGTATGGCCAGCAGTCCAGAGACCCTCCTGTGAAGATGCAAGGCTCAATTACCACCCCAGGTAGCCTGGCTCTAGCCCAGGCTCAAGCTCAGTCTCAGACTCCTAAAGCCCCCCAACCTGGCCAAGCCAGCACCTTAGTGACCACAGCCACCACGACCACCACCGTTGCCAAAACTACCACCATCACGAGACCTACAGCTGTTGGACCGAAGAAGGACGTGCCAGTAAGTGACTGTAGTCACTGTTCCGTAAATGTAATTTTCTTAAATTTACCTTTGGTCTAAGTTACTCATGTTATTTGTTTGAATTTCCTCCACAGCCTTCAATCAACACCACAAACATTGACACTTTGTTGGTGGCCACAGACCAGACTGAAAGGATCGTTGAGCCCCCAGAAAATGTTCAGGAGAAGATTGCATTCATCTTCAACAATTTGTCCCAATCAAATATGTCCCAAAAGGTGTTTTTCACAATTTATATGATTGGCATGCTACATTTTATATCAGACGTTTGTGCTTTTAACCCCTAAACCATCTTTTTCTGTTTGTTTGTTTGAAGGTGGAAGAGCTGAAAGAGACTGTGAAAGAAGAATTCATGCCCTGGGTGTCTCAATACCTGGTCATGAAGCGTGTCAGCATTGAGCCCAACTTCCACAGCCTGTATTCTAACTTCCTGGACACACTGAAAAACCCAGAGTTTGTTAAAATGGTTCTCAATGAGACTTACAGAAACATCAAGGTAACTTTTGAAACAAGTTTAATTATCTAAAACTGAGGCATAGCTATCTTATGATGACTTCATATTTTCCCCTTTTGTTTCTCAGGTCCTTCTTACCTCTGATAAGGCAGCTGCTAACTTCTCAGATCGATCCCTGCTGAAGAATTTGGGTCACTGGCTTGGAATGATCACCCTAGCTAAAAACAAACCCATCCTATACACAGTGAGTTATTTTTTTTTTTAATCAACAAACCTGTGCTTGAAACATTTATAGACATTATAATATTATATTACATTATATTAAATCCTACTGGCTTTTATTCCAGTAATGTGACCGTATTGTTTTGCTCCATTTAATAGGATCTGGAGCTAAAGTCTCTCTTGCTGGAGGCTTATGTGAAAGGCCAGCAGGAGTTACTGTATGTGGTCCCCTTTGTTGCCAAAGTCTTGGAATCAAGTCTGCGGAGTGTGGTAATCATGCAATTTTCTCTCCCAATCTTCCTGTCAGGTATTAAGTGTGGGCCAGTTTTGCAAATACCTGTACATATAACCTTTTAACTGGTGTGGTGTTTTGTAGATCTTCAGACCCCAGAACCCTTGGACCATGGGCATCATGAATGTACTAGCTGAGCTTCACCAAGAACATGACTTAAAGGTCAGTCCTTCTCATTGATGCTAAGCTTAATGGTGCGTAAGCGTCTAGTGGTGTAGTTTAACTCTGTCCCACTGAATGCCACAATTCTTTTGTTTCAGCTTAACCTCAAGTTTGAGATTGAGGTGCTCTGCAAGAATCTGTCTCTGGACATCAGTGAGCTGAAGCCAGGAAACCTGCTGAGAGACAAAGAGAAGCTGAAGAACTTGGAGGAGCAGCTCTCTGCGCCAAAGAAAGAGACCAAGCCTCCCGAAGAGATGCTGCCTATAGTTACTACAGGTATAACACTAAAACGGGCACGTTGGAGGTTGCGTGCTTTTTGTATAGTTTTAGATTTCCTGTTTAACCATCAGTAGACTCTGTTTCATTTACAGCTGCTCCCTCGACTCCGGCCACCACCACAACATGTACAGCCACGGGGCCACCCACGCCACAGTTCAGCTACCATGACATCAATGTGTATGCCCTGGCTGGCCTTGCCCCGCACATCAACATCAATGTTAACGTTAGTCTCATACTATGTAAATTCAATTTTTCAACGTTTTATTTTTAGTACTTTTGAGCAATTATACACTACCTTTTCTTTACTGGTTTTCTATAGATTCCACTGCTGCAGGCCCACCCTCAGCTGAAGCAGTGCGTGAGACCAGCAATCGAGCGTGCCGTACAGGAGCTTGTGCACCCAGTGGTGGACCGATCAATCAAGATCGCCATGACCACCTGCGAGCAGATAGTCCGGAAAGACTTTGCGCTAGATTCCGAGGAGTCTCACATGCGTGTAGCTGCCCACCACATGATGCGCAACCTGACTGCCGGCATGGCCATGATCACTTGCAGAGAGCCACTGCTCATGAGCATCGCCACCAACCTGAAGAACAGCTTTGCAGCAGCTCTTAGGGTAAGGAATAACTTTGTTCTCTTGTACAAAGTCAAGACTTTTATTCACTTTAAGAATTTTGACTGGATGAACATGCATTTCAGGCTCCCACACCCCAGCAGAGGGAAATGATGGAAGAGGCGGCTGCTCGCATCGCACAGGACAACTGTGAGCTCGCATGTTGCTTCATCCAAAAGACGGCAGTGGAGAAAGCTGGACCTGAGATGGACAAGAGACTGGCAACTGTAAGTCCCTACACACGTTCCTAATGGTTACACCAGTCAAGCAACAGTTGTCTGATGTAATCTGATGAATTTCTTTATCTTGCAGGAATTTGAGCTGAGGAAGCACGCTCGCCAAGAAGGCCGCCGCTACTGTGATCCCATGGTACTCACCTATCAGGCAGAGCGTATGCCAGAGCAAATCAGATTGAAGGTGAGAGCTCTTTGCAAACTTCTCAAAGATCATTGAGTTGATGTACTGTTCTGTCAGCGTTTCTGACTTGCTGCTCCTCTGCAGGTTGGTGGAGTAGATCCTAAACAGCTGGCTGTTTATGAGGAGTTCGCCCGAAACGTTCCTGGCTTCCTACCCAGTAACGACCTCTCTCAGCCCACTGGTTTCCTTGCCCAACCAATGAAGGTACAGCCTTTGTCATTCTTGAAGAGATTTTGTTTGGTTGCCACATTGGGTAAGTAACTCACAGGTTCTTTATCTGCATTTCAGCAACAGGCATGGCCCACTGATGATGTGGCTCACATCTACGATAAGTGCATTTCAGACCTGGAGCAACACCTGCACGCTATTCCACCTGCGCTGGCCATGAACCCACAAACCCAGGCTATACGCAGCCTCCTGGAGGCAGTTGTCATGGCTAGGAACTCCCGTGATGGCATTGCTGCCCTAGGCCTTTTGCAAAAGGTTTGATAGACTCTTGGGGAAATACTTGGAACAAACCTATACGGCAATGTTGGCCAATCCAGCTCCTGGAGGCCACTGTTCTGCAGAGTTTAGGATCTTCAGAAACATCCAGCCAAATGTGTTGGAGCTAAACACTACAGGATGATTCGCCTTCCAGGAGCAGGATTGGACACCCCTATATGGCTTAAATCTAACATCTTTTTCAGCAACGATAGCCTAGCCATAAACGCTAAAAATAAATTCTCTCTTGCTTGTTTGCTCTCAGGCTGTGGAGGGCCTGCTAGATGCCACCAGTGGTGCTGATACTGATCTGTTGCTAAGCTACAGGGAGTGCCACCTGTTGGTGCTGAAAGCGCTACAGGACGGTCGTGCCTATGGCCCACAGTGGTGCAACAAGCAAATCACCAGGCCAGTATTGCAACTGTGATGTAAATTTGTTAGTCACAGATATAGATGGGTCTTAATCATAACTTTTTTTCTTCTACCCCCCCCCCCCCCCCCCCCCCCCCCCACACAGATGCCTGATTGAGTGCAGAGATGAATACAAATACAACGTTGAGGCCGTAGAACTCCTCATCAGAAACCACCTGGTCAACATGCAGCAGTACGACATGCACCTGGCTCAGGTGAGGATGGTGTCTCTAGGACTTCAAAAGAAACTGATCTGAATGAGTGTATTCTTACTCTTCTTTGTTTTCAGTCCATGGAGAACGGGCTAAACTACATGGCAGTGGCATTCGCCATGCAGCTAGTGAAGCTCCTGCTGGTTGACGAACGCAGCGTGAGCCACATCACAGAGGCAGATCTCTTCCACACCATCGAGACACTGATGAGGACCAGTGCCCACTCCAGAGCCAACGCACCTGAAGGGTAAGATGGCACTTATAAAAATGGACATTCAGTGCAACCAGTAGCATAAGCATTAAATAACCTGGACAACTTCTGTGTAACTACTAGTTTGCCCCAGCTGATGGATGTTGTCCGCTCCAACTACGAGGCCATGATCGATCGGCACCATGGTGGGCCAAACTTCATGATGCACTCTGGGATTTCTCAAGCCTCTGAGTATGATGACCCACCAGGTCTTAGAGAGAAGGCAGAGTACCTGCTGAGAGAATGGGTCAACCTGTACCACTCGGCAGCTGCAGGAAGGGACAGCACTAAGGCCTTCTCTGCGTTTGTTGGACAGGTTAGCCTGGTTAAAGCGTGCTCAAAATACAAATGTTTGAGTCCCAACTTGGTTTCTCAAGGCTAGAATTGGCCTGCATTACTTAATGCACACCTGCATTGTTATTTCACAGATGCACCAGCAGGGCATCCTGAAGACCGACGACCTCATCACACGCTTCTTCCGGCTGTGCACGGAGATGTGCGTGGAGATCAGTTACCGCGCTCAAGCTGAACAGCAGCACCCGACCACCAGCCCTGCCATCATCAGGGCCAAATGTTACCATAACCTGGATGCTTTTGTTCGGCTCATTGCCCTTCTGGTCAAACACTCCGGAGAGGCCACGAACACGGTCACCAAAATCAACCTCCTCAACAAGGTTGGAATGCTTACAGCGGTTTGTGGCTCAATGTTGACACACTTTTTTGGAAGTTTTACTGTTTTGGAGGTCTTGATTAATGCTGTCTTTCTTGTCATTGTGCAGGTTCTGGGCATTGTGGTGGGTGTGTTGATCCAGGATCACGATGTGAGGCAGACAGAGTTCCAGCAGCTTCCATACCATCGAATCTTCATCATGCTTCTGCTGGAGCTTAATGCACCAGAGCATGTGCTGGAGACCATCAACTTCCAGACCCTCACTGCCTTCTGGTAAGCACACGGCTTTAGACTTATGATCTGGGGCGTTATGTATAAATGATTTGTTGCACATATTGGGATTTATACATATAAAACTTGGAATAAGTATGCATCATCTATGCCATTTGAGTAGATGGCTTAACAACATAATGGCGTAATGACAGACACTGAAAGAATCACTCGCTGATTGTCTGACGAGTATCTACTGCTGCTGGTGTTGTGCGCATATACAGTAGCCTAAAGATAACCACTTTCGTGGTCTTACCAATGTTACAAAATTTTGCATTGTATTTGAAAGATTTTGAAGGAAAGTTAAGGTATGCACATTTTAATTTTAGAATGTTTTGTCAGTGACTTAGTCAGACAATTTACAGTGCAAAAAATTGAGACCTACCTGTTTCCATTAAAAATACATAAATATACTTAAATGTTTACCGTATATGCAAAATTGCATAAATTTGTTTTAAAACTCATTAAAATGCTATTTTGCCAATGGGAAAGAATGAGAATGAACTCTTCACCAAACTTTCTCTGAATAGTATTTTTACAATTTTGATTATAATTATTTACAGATGACGTTACATGTAATAAAATTAGGCATGTAAGATCCATATATGGTTATTTCAGGGAAGAGATGCGGTGGAGATGCGTGTACTCTCAATCTTATGCTGACTGGGTTTTATAAAGGAAATTTTGCGCAGGTTCTGGCATTCTTCACATGGGTTTATAAACCTTTTTTTGCATATGCACACTTTTAGGATGAAATCTACTGAAAGTTATATACGTGAGGCCCCTGGTCAGATTTATTGTTGTTTTTGCCAATTTTCATGGGCAAAATTTTATAATTTCAATACCTTTATTTGATAGTGACTTCTGTAAGCTGGGCTTCATGCATTTCTACACTGACAGTGGATAATGGACCTTTTTTTTGAGAAATTTTCCTTGTGACCACACCTTTATGGTTTTGATCAGTCTTTGAGTATTAAAGGACATTGTCTCTTTCAGCAACACCTTCCACATCTTGAGGCCGACTAAAGCACCTGGTTTTGTGTACGCTTGGCTTGAGCTCATCTCTCACCGCATCTTCATTGCCAGGATGCTTGCACACACCCCACAACAGAAGGTCTGTATCTGCTGTATAATGTACATCAGGGGTGTTCAGTGCTGCTCCAGGAGGACCATTTTCCTGCAATGTTTCACTAGAATTACATCTGAAACGGCAAATCAAGGGCTTCAGGATTACTTCAAGGCACTTGTGTTAGAGCTAAACTTTGCAGGAAAGTGGCCTTTCAGGAGCCGTATTGGGTAGCTCTGATGTCTCTCCACATCCCATTTTCATGCCAGTCAATCGCGGACTACCTTCTGACTAACGTCTTTCCTTTAATGCAGGGTTGGCCGATGTATGCCCAGCTGCTGATTGACTTGTTCAAGTATCTTGCACCCTTCCTAAGGAATGTTGAACTCAACAAGCCTATGCAAATTCTCTACAAGGTATTAACACAGTCTTGTCTCAAAGCCTCTCTTGTGGTTCACTGGATCAGTTTGTGACCTTGCATTGTTTTGCTTTTCTCTCTATTCTCCAAGGGAACACTTCGTGTGCTGCTTGTCTTGCTACATGACTTCCCAGAATTCCTGTGCGACTACCATTATGGCTTTTGCGATGTCATCCCGCCCAACTGCATCCAGCTGAGGAACTTGATCCTGAGTGCCTTCCCCCGCAACATGAGGCTTCCAGACCCCTTCACCCCTAATCTGAAGGTAGAGTTGCACATAACGTAGGATGTGATGCTTTTTGGTTTAGTATGTAGTCGTAATGTGACGCATACTTGTGGTTATATTGTGGCGTGTTTTAATTGTGTGTTCACCAGGTGGATATGCTGAGTGAAATCAACATCGCTCCCCGCATCCTCACTAACTTCACCGGTGTGATGCCGTCCCAGTTTAAGAAGGATCTTGACTCCTACCTCAAGACCCGCTCTCCTGTCACCTTCCTATCTGAGCTGCGCAGCAACCTGCAGGTAGTTCACAACAGAATCGTAAGTTAATCTTTTGTAGTGTTATTTGTAGGGTTGGCAAAAGTACTTACTTCGGTACAAAGTCTGTACTGAAATTTAAAAAATGTGACTATCCCAGCATTTCGAGTGGATTCTAAAACGCCACTGATTGGCCATTGTTCATGTGCTCAACAGATATGTGTTTGGCTACAATGATCAATGCGTCAAAAACATGCTATAAATGGACTTTGACTCTCTTCATAGAGCGCCTACACAGATACACACAGTAGCGTTTGAAAACGGATATCTGTATTAGAGATCTGTTGATCATTGTAGCCAATCAGTCTTTTGAGTGTGTGAACACAATGGCCAATCAGCGGCGACACTCCAAATGCTAACGGGGAAATGCTGGTATAGTCACATTTTTAAAATTTCAGTACTGATTTGGTACTGAAGTCAGTAGTTTTGACTACATTAGTTATTTGCCTCTTGAGCAGCAAGACATCAGTTCTCACAAAAACTGTCCAAAGAGGCTAATTAAATTATTTTCTTGAGTCTACACATTAACTTGACTCCCCAACCCTCAATTTTAATGAATAACTCCATACAAATGCACTGTACTTTCAGGTCTCCAACGAGCCTGGAAACCGCTACAACATCCAGCTGATCAACGCTCTTGTGCTGTACGTTGGAACCCAGGCCATAGCTCACATCCACAACAAGGGCAGCACTCCCTCCATGAGCACCATCACGCACTCGGCACACATGGACATCTTCCAGAACCTTGCAGTCGATCTAGACACTGAAGGTGAGGTGCAAGAAATGTTTTCTTGTATTGTTTCCTCTCTAGTTTTAGTTTACATTGACTTATTTTCCTCCTCCCAGGCCGCTATCTGTTTCTGAATGCGATAGCCAATCAGCTGCGTTATCCAAACAGCCACACACACTACTTCAGTTGTACCATGCTGTATCTGTTTGCCGAGGCTAACGCTGAAGCCATTCAAGAGCAGATCACCAGGTATGGCATTTAATGATTTATTTTTTAACAAATGATTAAAAAGATGGTTGTTTACTTCCATTTTTATGTGCAAGAAAATGCCATTATTTGTATCGAGACAGTACTTTATACATTTTACTAACACAGAACAGACTGCTTTAGAAGAAATTTAGTTATTAAGGGGGGTCATGAATTGAAAGATGAGATTTTTCCTATCTTTTGAGACAGAAGAGGTCATTGTACTATAAAGCATACTGTTTCAGAACTCAAAACTTAGTCCAAAAACGGCTTTTATTGAAACCAAGCTCAGAAAACATCTCGTTTTGGATTTTGTGAAATTGTCATTGTGTGGCGAAAGACCATCTCTGCAGAAGAAAATCAACGTCCACTTCTACACATTGCCTCTTTAGCCCCGCCCACCGATTTACTCCAGCAGCAAAGAGATACCTCTGAGGATTACAAGACATTTTAAAGTTGTCAGATCGCGTTTGGAAGACCGTCTGTTTGTTCGCATCATTTTATTTCCAATTCGTGTTTAAACGAGCTGAGAACCATTTTAGAGAGACGTCTTCATGAAAGATGCAGTGCCAACTACATGAGCTTTGCGAGTAATGTTGCAATGCACAAGTGTAACTGTTTACCTTGTCACTATTGCTTGGTACATACCAAACAATCTCTATTGGACGGAGTATTTATACTATAGCGCTGCAGTCAAACTGAATAGTTGTGATTGCCCGTTATTTCCTTTTGCTTCGGCATTTGAGGATAATGTGATTATAAGATATGGAAGGAAGCACATAGAGAACGCTTATTGTTTTATTGAAGCCATTCGCTGTAATCCTGATTTAAAGCTTCAGTGAGTGGCGTCTTTTGGTTTCGTCATCAGTTAGACATTATAGCACACATTTCATTTAAAACATGACATTGCACTTTATTTGCCACAACCAAGACTTATAAAGTGCTTGTAATGCACATAAATCCCTCCTTGTTTTACAAATGTTTCAACTACGTAACACAATTTTTCAACTTCTGAAGTTTTCAAAATGATTCCACCTGTAATGGCGAGGATGTTAAATTATTATAATACACAAAACTGCTACCCAATCATAGCAGTGGACCTTCCAGTTCATTTTTGTAATTTATTAATTAGTATTTATTTAATAGCTCATGCCAGTTTAGTTCCATTAAATGTTAACAGATACAACTTTTGATTTTAATAATGTTTTAGAAAATGTTGAAATTAAGGTTAATAAATGCTTTGGAATAATTTCATTGTTTATGTAGTCACCGATATTAACAAATGGAACCTTTTTATGTAAAGTGTTACCAAGAATTAATAAATATGAAATAATATTCTGAATGAAGTTTACTTCTATTTTAAGTGCTGTACTCGGTTATAGGTTCTTGTCTGTTGGCTAACAAGTGATTGTCGTACAGGGTCCTGCTGGAGAGGCTGATTGTGAACAGGCCGCACCCATGGGGTCTTCTCATCACCTTCATAGAGCTGATCAAGAACCCTGCCTTTAAGTTCTGGAGCCATGATTTTGTGCACTGCGCCCCAGAGATCGAGAAGTAAGGTGGCCAACATGACAATCTCGTTCTTCTGTGTTTTTATGACGGATCTGTAATGTTTCCTTTTTTGGTCTCTCTGCAGGTTGTTCCAGTCAGTGGCTCAGTGCTGCATGGGGCAGAAACAGGCCCAGCAGGTGATGGAGGGAACAGGTGCCAGTTAAGCTGCAGGAACTGCTCCTGTGCCCCAATGAGAGAGGGAGAGAGCCCTCCCTCTCCCCAACCCTTCATTTGTTCCACCAACACCCTGCACATCTGATCGCCACTCAGCCGGCACTGGATTACCGCTCTCTTTCCACCAGGGCGGCAACAGCATCTGACCGGAGGAGCCTTTATTTTTCTTCTTCTTCTTTGGTTTACTTTTTTTCTCCCTCAACAATTTAAAATGTTCAGTGTAAATATTAAAAAGGGACATTTTAAGAGCAGATTTTGAGTATTTCTTTGTCAAAGGTGAGGCACACGCTTGAGCACATGTCACTCCTTGCTGTTTGGCCTCCCCAAACTCTCCATAAATTATTTTTTGCCTTCAAGACGGATTGACTTTTGTTTGGAAGCTTGGTAGTGGCTAAGGAAGCTGTCTTGTTTAATTTTATTTTTTGAGGTTTGGTTTTTAAGGGCGAGCGCTATCAGTGTGGTGAGCTGATAGGATCAGACAGATGTCCTGGACTGCAGGGGGAGGGGGAGGGGGGGGTCACTAGTTTTGCACCTGTGAGGAAACACATCTTGGGTTGGAGGTTCTCCCTGGCACTTGTACAATTGTGGAAATATTCAGAAATTTGTTGGTAAATTGAATCTTCGGAGTTTGTACAAAGATTCAACTTGCAGAACAAAAAAAAGGACCAATACAGCTCATTTTGTAAGGATTTCGAATGTTTTGTAAATGTATTGGTCCGCGTGTTGTATTTTGTAGTACTTTGTAGTTGCCTTTAGTTCCGCTACTTATTTCCTGTATGTATGCATTCTGTAGTTACTGCATTAAACACTTGAACTGCACCTTTGCTGCCCATTTGATTGCATTTGTTGTTAATGTTAGATGAAACCAGTTGAGTCATAAGGTTGAACACTTAACGCCCCCCTGATTTTAATAAATCTAATGTTCTAATGTAATGCATGTTTTAACGTTCTAAATAGATTGGAGTCCTATTCAAACTGCATTCAAGTCCTTGTAGTTCCTAAATCATAGTTTGTGCATACAAATGATTTTGATTGGAGTAACTGAATAATGCTGGACCACATTTTTGTTTTTCATGTACTAACAATGAAAGGCTGTTTAAGCATGTGGTGAAAAGGAAAGGTAGAAATTTAGAATTATCTTGATGAACTTATGGAAAATAGCAAATTTTATTGACAAGTCAGGCTTAATATCTTCAGTGGAAGGTCTATACAGTAGCTATGGTTCCATCCACCTATTTTTATGCACATTGGGATATCACATCAAAAAAATGCTAGATGAAAATGCCAAGAGGAGTTTTAAAAATGCATATAAAAACATTAAAAAGACTTGCATAGATAAACTACTTGCCTCAACAGAGGATGTGACTGGATATCTGGACTAACCTGTGAACCAATTTTATCACAGTATCTCGAATGTTGGTTTGATCATTCTGAAATGCCTGTCATCAAAAGGACTTGGCTTAATTCCCTCCCAGAAGCGTCTTGCATGATTGCGTTCCCAATCACCAGCATCCGAATCGCAAGAAAAAACAACCACAGTAGCTTCCCCGATTGCAGCAACTTCCATATTTAGTGTCAATTTCCAAGGAAGTGATGATTTTGTTCTCTTGAACCCATAGGATGGAAACACACGGCTTTACTCGCAGATGTTTTATGCGATATTACAATTTTGCGGACAAGTTAAACTCGCAACTTTGGATGAAAACATAGCTAACGACGTTCTTGTAAATGTGATAATCCTGAAGTGACCCTGCAGAAGCTTAAACAGTGGAGCATGGCACTAGCCATAGCAAGGTTATAGGTTCAATTCCCAGGGAATACATGAACTGATTAAAAAAATGTATGCCCTCAAAATGTGTAAATGGAAATGGTCTTGGTCACAACAGCTCAGAATCAAAACAATCTGAAACGTAAATTATTTTTCAACAACACATTGTTTTTCTGAAAGGGAAATGTACATCATACAAAACGGAAAAACCTACAAACTATACAGAATTTGTAAAATTCAGCGACATCACGTCACTTGAGGACTTTCCTGTTTTGACAACTACCGTGATTCCCAGAATGCAGTGTCAGCACTGTATAAGATATGTTTGTGGAATCCGTAAATTAAGACGCAGGTTTGGTGAGCTGTTGCAAGCGCTGCAGGATGCTCTTCTGCCCGTAACGCACATGTAGAGCTCTCCTCTCTCTGCTGCTGAGTTTAGCCAGAGCTCCCTGATCCTCCAGCCGCATCCTATCCGTCTCTACATCCTCAGAGTAAGAGTCCAGAGTCAAACCAGCTGCTGTGTGCAGGAGACGCTTCCAATCCGCTGACAATCCTGTCAGTCCATCGAAACTCAGAGCCTGCTCCATTTCATCATCATCCTCTTCGTCTTCCTCCCAGCCTTCGTTTTCACAGAACTCCTCAAAATCTTGCACCGACATGCAAACGACCTACTCAAGAAAAACAAAATTGTTTCAAATATATTTAAAAAAATAAGACATACACACTACCAGTCAAAAGTTTATAATCATTTTTTGAATGTTTTTGAGAGAAGTCTTTTATGCCAAACAAGGCTGCGTTCATCAAAAATCCAAAAATACAGTAAAACAGCAAAATTGTATTTCAAAATGTCATTTATTCCTGTGAATTTTCAGCATCTTCAGTGTCACATGATCCTTCAGAAATCATTCAAATATGCTGCTTTGCTGCTCAAGAAACATTTCTTAAATAAACTTGCTTAATTTTGTTCAATTTTTCAAGACGAGTCAAAGAGGTTTAGATATTTTTTATTGGAAACAGGACAAAAATATAAATTTTTTGCCATGGATGCAATATTTAATACCATGACTTTAAAAAATGTAAGACTTTCTGCTCTGGCTTTAATTTTAGTAAGGGTGAATTAAGGCTTTTTAAGAACTACAGAAACCCTGGTACTGGCAATTATACACAAAGTTTGATTGACAGGCGATCTGACCAATCATAACCCTCAATCTGCTATTTTGTCTGACAAAGCAGTCAGGGGAGTTAGTAGATTAACGTTGGTGAACTTGAACTTCAAAAACTGCATGTACTCGCGTCTTTCCACGCTTGAAACAACATTCCTTCAGGTGTTTATTCATGTTTATTTGATTCTATAAATGAACTAGTATGAAGAGATGATCGGTTCACAAGCCGCTTGAAGGAGCAGCGATCTGTCGCGACACATTAAAAAGACACAATATGCTATTTATTGTTTAAACTTCTTTAAAAAATTACGATATTTTAAATATGAAACTGTTTCATATGTCTGTCGAAGCGTTGTCAGTGTCCTCTTTGCTCCAGGATGTATATTTCCCTGTGAGAACATGATGTGTGGAGTGAGAGCGCATGGCTTGTCGGACATAGCAACAGTAACCAAAAGGGGCCGGTCTTTGCGAAGGGTCAATTCTTATCAATTTAATGTGTCCTTGCTTAATAAAAGTATTCATTTCTGAAAGAAACATCATTCAAACAAAATATATTGTTGACTTTTTGTCATGTGAATCAAATGGTTACCTTCAGAGTAGTGTAGAGCTCATTGTGAGTGAGGGAGCCTAATTGTCCAAAGATAAAGACTCCTTTCTCCCCGACAATCTCCATCTCGCACAACATGTTCCATTTGTCCACTAAGAGCCGCTGATCAGCTTCACTTTGTGTCACTGTAAATGCAATAAAAACCGTTTTAAACAAATATTTATTGTGTCAAGAACCATATTTATATAAGCGAGTTCCTCTTTTTACAAACATCTATAAAGTCACACCTTGCACCGCTGCTTTATACACACTGGACATCTGTATATCTGCCGTGTCATTGCTATTCGTAGGAAACGGCTCTGCAAAGCCATACATGTGGAGGAGCTGCCAGTTTGCCATCTGTCCGTACGTGTTAAAGACCTCCTCGCCCTTCTCAATGTGCCGTACGGACACCATCCTCAGGCAATCCTGTGCAGGGGAACATTGTGAGATTCAAAAGCTTCTAGCATTAACAATCAAACAACAGCAATACATCTGAACCACATACAGGTGTATATTCCAGATTGGCGTTATGCTTGGTAACGTGATTCAGCATGTCAGCCATGGGCACCATCATTGGAGGGTTAGGCTGTTTTTCTTCACCATCATCATCCTCATCCTCTACAGGCTCTTGAAAACTGAGACAAGGAAATATTGAGAAATGTATGGAAGTCCATTTCTGTCGTGTCAGAAAAAAATCATAATTATGACATACCAAATCATACTTTCGAGATTAATGAATTGAAATGATGACATACCAAATCATACTTATGAGAGTAAACAGTGGAAGTTATGACATACAACTATGGAGATCAAAAAGTCACAATTGTGAGTAAAAAGTATAAGATAAAAAGTCAAAATTACAGCTTTTTATATCATAATTACGACTTTGGCACATCATTTAGACTTTTTGTCAGAATTATGAGTTTTAAGTCAGAATTGACAAGTAATAATTTCGACCTAGTTTGTCATAATTTACACTATAATTAACTTTTTATGTCAGAATTGACTTTTTAAGTCAAAATTCCGACTTCATATGTTAATTTTCCACTTTGACTTATTGTGCCATAATTGTTACTTATGTCATGTATGTTGTCATGTCATAATTTTCATTAACAAAAGCATGATTTTTGTTCTTATGATGTCAATAAGTGCTTCCGTAGAAACATTAGGAAATGTTAAAAATAAAATTAGGGATGAACCATTGTTAACATTCTGGCCGATATGATAAGAAGATATTTTCATGTTATGATGGATAACCCATAAATGGCCACTATTTAAATTACACTATATTGGCTAAAATTTTAGGGATCACAGCATTATAATGTACAGAATGAAAATCATTTTGAGATTTGCAAAAGATTACATTAATCAGTGTTATTTCTTCGTCACTTTATTAGATAATGGTAAACGTCATTTAAATGTATAGCATGTACAATTAAATATCCAATTTGATCTATACCTATAAATTTAACATATCACCAACAACCGATTTGGGATATATTGTGCATCGCTAAATACAATCCTCATATTAATACAAATTGAATGTAATCAAATTTAATATCTCATAGATATCTCACCTATAGGCCATCACAAATGCTACCAGGCTCTTGTAGAGCTCCAGGTTGTGTTTCTCAGGGTCCCACAGGTCAGGATGGGACTTCATGAAAGGAAGGACTATGTTATTGTACTCGTCCTGGAGTTTTTTCAGATCAGTGTTGACAGCCTCAGGAATTCCTGTGCCTTTGAGGAGTTTATCACGCTCCTCCTCGGACCTTCAAAACAGAGACGGCATGACCATGAAAAACTGAATTATCCTTGAAGGATATTTTGAAGGTCTGCAGATATTCACAGCAAGACGTACCAGAACATGGGATGATCCAGTGTCCTAAAGTCTGGCCAGAGAGACAAATATGGTTTCCAATGGGATTGTGAACATGTGTACTCGTATAGGAGACCCAGAAGAAGAGGAGCCCAGCCTGATGCGCTCTCCAAAGTTTTCTTTCCTAAACAACAACCATAAGTTCAAAATACGGCGGTTACAAAAGCCAGCTACAGAAGGTGGAATTGCTTTAAACCTGAATGTTCTCAAACCTTCTTCAAGCACTTTTTTGACTTTAGTGGTGCCCTGATGCAGGAGTGATTCTCTGGGAATGGAGAACAAGATGTGCCCCTCTTCAATGTCCTCTTTGGCAAGCATGCCATATTCAGATACTGTACCCTCTTTACTTAAGTACACCTAAAGAAATTAATATACACAGTGGTGGGTAAATATCAAAGTCCCTTTAAAGTCCCTCGGAGGCCATCTTTGAAACGACTCTCAGGCAGCTATTTCAGTCATGCAAGTACAGCTCCCATGTGTTTCAATGGTTCACCAAGCTTAAGATTAAATTTCATATTTGAAATCACCAATGAAATCTGACAACTGTCTCATAAGTTTTGTTTCTAAAAGCTCAAATCATGGCAAAAAAAACTGCATGTGTGTTTCTGAAAGTAAATCGCGATTGGCTCTTATAATTAAAAGGCGGGACTTATTCAGCAATATTGCACGTTGCACTTTCTCCCATTCATAGTAATATGAGTGCACAGTCTTTGTGTAGATATCGGTAAATATCTCCAAGGGTTTTATCATCATGACAACAATTTCTATAATCAGGCATTCGTACTTAAAGGTGCACTATGTAGTTTTTCCATCCACTAGGGGGCACTAAACTCTTCAAAACAATAACAAAGGCGTAGTTTGATGACGCAGTGAATATGGAATCATGAAACTTGCCGTAATGCCGATGGATCTAATAATATTTATGGGGAAATAATGTTTATGGATGAGTGAATGCATGTTTTTTTAACATGACAGTGATATGAAGTTGGGCTTGGCCGAGAATCGCGGACGCGATTATTAATGAGAGACCGATATCAGTGGCACACACGAATCCCGTTGATTTAAAGAAACGAGGATATTTCATTCTATCGAACTACTCATAAGTGCTGAACTACTCTTACAAGTTCTTTGATGAATTAAATCATGTTGAGCTATCTAACATTGATTACTCTTGTGTAGCCTAAATTTGCTTACCTCGTCTAATAGCGTAAAAGAGCGCCACCTCTGTCGAGTCAAAATTTGTCGCAAAGCTCTCGCCATCTCGGCAACGCCACGCTGAAATTGATCATATTGCTTTTATTTCTCCTTTTGTTCCAAAGTTTGCTTGCCATGGTCCATAATGTTTGAACGAAACAACAACAACACATTAGAACAACTAGACGTTACGCAGCTGTCCGTGTCTGTTGCCATGGTTACTATGCAGTACAAGCGGAAACCAGGGACAACGCAGATATTACGTCACTGACAGGTGCAGGTGACAAGAGAGGGAATTTCTCTGAATTTACAAATTCTTGGAAACATTTAGGATAATATAAGTACACAGCTGAACGTATAACACTGTGAAAGTGATTTTTGGATATTTTAGTGTAAACATTTTATATATTTAAGGATGTTACAGAGATTAGCCAACTGAAATTAAATAAAAAATGAATATTTGATGGAGATGGAAAACTTATATAACTTATTATAGATGATATATATATATATATATATATATATATATATATATATCATACATATCCATGAACGCAGAACAAACGCAGTTATTAGTCATATATTAAAATATATATTATATACATACTACATCAGCTACAAATTATAATATAACTACATCAAATAAACAACTGTTAAAGCTACCTTATGGCTGAGCTTCAGCTTCACACTATCACACCACAGCAAGAAGTTTCTCAGGGGGTCCAGCACACAGTTCTCATCATCCATCTGAAACCACACAAGATGACATGCTCAATAACAGTAACACATCTGTGTTTCAAGCTAAAGGCAAAATCTGAATCTAAATTGTGCATTTTAATAACCTGCGAGCTGTCATTAATAATAACGTTGTTTTTTACCTTCGGCCTTTTTGTGTCTGTCGCCATTTCATTCAAATGCAAAGATATTAAAATATATATCGTTGTATGGTGTCCACCACACAAGAGTACAGTGATGATTATATTCTTAATGCCTCCACGTGAGAAGCTTCGCTCTTCTTCTTCTTCTTCCAGTACGTCTGCAGAAAGTAATACAATCGTGTACAATGCCGCCACCTACAATACTGTTGAGTGAACAACATCAAGAAAAATTTGTATGTGTATGTATTCATTTATTTATGGGTGGGGAATAAATTTTGTGTAATCAACATATATCTGAGTCTCTCATGCATTCTCAGGCCAGATAACCATCACCAGATCCTCACTGAGACAAGGCTATGGAAAGAAATGTATTTTGCAATATTCATGTGTCTAAAAAGAATTTGTTAAACAAACAGACATAAATTTACTATGACAGTAAAATGAAGCATATAAACAGGGACAATGTTATCTTAATTTGACATAAAGTCCTCAGGTTTCTGAGCACTGCTCATTCAGGAAGTTGGTTGGCTTGAACTCATGAGGAAACTTCCACTTGTCCTCAAACAGCACAGGCTCAGCGAACAGAGAATATTCTCAGAACTTTGGATAATGTTCTGGCAAGCTTATCTCATAAATATGAACAAACGTTCTTCCAGTAACATTAACAAAACAATCTTTAGAAGTTAACTTTAATGATAATAATAACTTTTTTTTTTTTGAACGTTAATCTGTGATGCTTTTGAATGTTCTCTGAATATTTTAAGACATTTTAAAAACTGGATCTTTCAAACATTTAGAAAACTTTTAAAACTCCCTTAGTGGGAACATTAGCCAAACATTCTTAGAGGATATTTTTTTGCTGGAGGTTGGGAATGATTAGAATTCCCTGTAATTTTCCATTAATATGCAATTGTGATAGTATTGGACAAACACTTCACTGATATGTCATATAGTTTTCATGACTCTTGGCTGGTAGTGTGGTTATTGTGTGTAAACATGCTGGACAGAGGATAAGTGGTTTGGAGAAAGGACGGATGGATTTCCCCTTGTCCACACAAGGGTAGGCCACACTCAGCATTGACAGCGGATATTTTACTTATAATAATTCTCACTTAATTATTGTCAACGAAAGCATTTTAATGTGAGATGTTTTGCCTTGCATTATTTCAGATTTTGGCTGTTCATATAGACCTTTATTTTAAAATGAAAATGCAAAGGGAAGATTTATGGAAAATGTTTATTACACAGAAATGGGATATTTGCTGGAGATGTATCAAAAACAGACACGAAGGCTACAGTTTTTCAGCAGCCTTGGTTCCATGAATATTCTTCCTATTCATTTTCTCCATAAGGATTTCTGTGACTTCATTGGCAGAGCTCACTTTGGGATTATGGGTAGTGTAGTTGAACAGGAATTCAGCTATTATATACAAACCATATTATATATTATCACTTCAACAATGTTGAAGCTCATGGTAGGCCCATATTGAAAAAAATAATACCTTATCGTTATGGAGGAAAATAATTTTATGCACTCAATTACCTGCAACTTTATATGCAGTATCACAAAGTTTTTGTAGATAATGCTACTATTAATATTAGACATTCAAAGATAATGTCTTCATCAAATTAAATCCTACAGGGTGGAAAAATATATGGCATTATGATTTACTGTTTGACTGTCTGTCTGCACTTGATGTGCATTCTGTAGGGTTTGGGCGTCATAGTGAGCCCGTACACCGGGGTATAATCTGGTTCCCCAGCATCGTCGGGCCACACAAACTGGAAACGGCGCAACAGAGTAACCATGACAAGGAAGAGCTCCATACGCGCAAGACCCTCACCGAGACACACGCGGGGACCTGAAAAACACATACGATGATGATCTTACAACAAGTTTGGACAAGATAAAACACACAAAAAAAATGTCTGAATGTTTACCCATAGAGAAGGGAATAAAGGCCTCAGGCTTCTCAAACTGGCCCTGCTCATTCAGGAAGTTGGCTGGGTTGAATTCATGAGGAAACTTCCACTGGCCTTCTTCTTTTAGTACAGAAGTGAGGTTGGGGATGATTACAGTTCCCTGACCGAGGAGAAACTGTTTAAATTTGGTTTAATGTTTGAAAAAGTCTGGTTTCTGGGCAAGTTTCCTCACCTTGGGGATGTTGTAGCCCATCAGCTCAGTGTCTTTGGTGGTGCAGTGAAACACACTTAGCGGTACAGTGTTAGCGACACGCTGAACTTCATGAATCACAGCCAGTGTGTACGGCATATCGTGTCTGTCTTCATACGACGCGTGATCTTTACCCTCCAGAACATCATCAATCTCTTGCTGACATTTTGCTGGTGGGAAATCAAGGACATGTTTGTCTGTTTAAGCTTTGCTAATATGCTAACACACGCCTGAAAGTTTACAATATGTCAATAATGTCAAATTAGCAATAAAATTCACAACAATATCATGTTTAGCTTCTTTATTTCAAATTCGCAATGCCTGTTCTAGCATCACTAGTAAAAAAAAAAAAAAAAAGCCATTCAATTCCTACAGCTGCCGTATTGGCCATTTTGATTGCATTTGTTTTTCTATGAGTGGTCGTTTCCTCCTGCTCTGGTTTAACCTAAACCTAGTTTAAATTAAGCAAAAATCAATTTATGTTATTTTTAAACAGACCTTGAACCTCTGGGTGGTTCATGAGGTAGAGAAATGCAGTGAGGAGGGTGTTGGAAGTGGTATCAGTCCCAGCAAAGTGCAAATCCAGAATGTACATGATGAGCTGGTCTTCAGAAAAGGTAGAACCATCATTTTTTCTCTGGGAAATGTAAGATATCATTCATTTGAGTTTCGAACTGTGGTGTATTTGTTCAAATTTATATTATCAGCATAACAATTTTTGAGAAAATACTTCCAGATTTAAATTAGAGTAGATTTTGGAACCTCTGATTTTCAGTTTGGTCTTAAAAGTTTGGACACTAAAGTATGTCAGAAAAAACTTGCACCTTATCAAGCTCATCCAGATAGCAGTCGATGAAATCTCTTGGCTCTCCTGGAACTCTTGTGCTCTTGTGTTCAATGATCAGATTTGTATTCATATTTTTTATCTTCTTCACGTGATCAAAGGCTTTTTTAAATGGTAGGGGTAAGATTCTCAATAAAGGAAATGTGTCATATATCTGTTAGGAAAGGACATACAATTTTATAAAATTACTCTAAAATGAAAGCTATTTCCCAAATCTGAATATCAAGATACTATATAAAAATATTATATACTATAATAAAATAGTACTAGTATATAGTATTAAAATACTATAAAAATGATTTTAAAAAACATAAATGTTGAAAAAAAAAATGCACTTTTGCCAGTTATACAGGTTTATATTTGACAGAAAAACAGACCAATTATATATTCATGACTTATCCTGCACTAAACAGATTTTTGTCTAATCAGATGCTGTCTAGAATGAAAATGTGATTTCACTCTGTGGCCATCTTTGAAACGCCCCTCAGGCATGCAAGTGCAGCTCCTATCTCTTTGAACATCAAATTTTCCAAAGCTGTTCAGGCTTTCGATTAAATTTCACATTTGCAATCGTCAACAGAATCTGAAAGCAACTGTATCATAAATTTTGTTTCTAAACACTCAAATCATGACAAAAAAGGGCATTTTTCAGGCTGGATCAAGCTAATCCGCAGGTACAGAGCTAAGTGCGCATAGGCCGGAGCTTCTAGCCACTGCAGTGATGCCATGACTATCTTATTAAGAAGCCATATTGCACTTTGCACTTTCTCCCATTCATAATAATACGAGTACACCGTATTTCTATATATAAAGTCTTTGTCCCTAATAGCCTAGCTGATTAGCAATAGCATGTAAAGACTATAATTTAATCACTGGCTGTTACAAAAAGGGCCGAAAGACAAAAACTGCAGTTGTCAAGCAATTTCACAGGTTGCTTCGATCTGAAATCTCACCATGTTCCATGGTCCATTGAGCATCTTTGAAACCTCTGTAATCAGCTGGACAAAACTCTGAAGGAATTCGTTGTTGTAATCAAAACGGGTTCCGAACAGAACCAATCCGATAACATTTGATGCAACATTATGGAACATATTCTGAGGATCAACAGTTCCTCCTGTACAAATGTAAATGAATTAAAAAGACATTTTGACATTTTCCTTGTCAGCTGAAACATAAAATAAAAAAATAATCACATTGTCTCCATCTTGTTTATCTAAACAACAACAACAACAAAAATCACATATAAATACCAGTGTTTTTGTCGAAGTAAGCAACAATGTGTGAAATCTCTCCCAGAATTCTTTCCTCCATGGACTGCTTCCCTAGGCCAAAATTCCTTAGGGTCATCAAAGCAAAGCGTCGATGATCCTTCCAACGGGGACCATAGTCAGCCAAAACAACACCTTTAGTAAAATTATGATGTTAGTTAAAAGTTGTAGTGACTGTGGGAAAAAATGGCAGATTTAGGGTTATGATTGGTCAGATCGCCTGTCAATCAAATTCTTTGTTAAGGGTGAATTCATTCAAAATTAATTTAGGAAGTACATAATGGAGGATATGCATTGATGTCACTTTCCCGCTGGAACACGCTCTCTCAGCTGGACTGAGTGGCAAAAGAAGCTGCTGCATGACTGGATTTAATTGGGGAAACAAACGATTCCACTAAAGGTTGGACTCGAAAATGTTCCTTATAACATGTCAATCGTCATACAGCCCTAAAACTTGTATTATTGTTGTCAGAGTTTATTTAAAAATACCCAGCTATGCAGAATATAAGATGGTAAATATTTAATTGATGAGCTGTCGACACAATATATAACAATACAATATAGGGTATGATTTTCACGCTGAAAACCAATGCTGCCACTCAGTATTTTTGTCACTCAGTAGGCGTAACCTCCGTCATAAAGACCAACGGTGAAGTCACATGCATACCCTGCCGAACGGTTAATCCTTGGACTTTGTTTGGAACTATTTTCGTTGTTGGAGCAAAAGAGGCAGGTTAATGCTGTGTCTAATTTGTAAGTCACAATTTATTGAACTGTTGTATAATTAAAGCAATTTCACACTCACGTGATTTACTTAGCTGATATATACAGCTTATAGTGGGAGTTACCTTTATTCTCCGAGATGTGACTGATCATGAAGTCTTGAGGCCGTCCTGAGAAGTCTTGAGCCTTCGTAACCAGAGCTTCCTTTATAACCTCAAAACTATTCAGAAAAACTGTTGGCCTTGATCCAGTATACAGACTGAAAATTTTCCCATATTGTTCAGCAAACTTAAAAATAAAATGGAAAATGATTTTACAAACAAGAAAAAACGTTAAAACTTATGATGACATGAAATAAAGCCATACTCTTTGGATATCCTTCAAAGGATTGGTCATGTTCACATGTAGCAGATTCCCAAAGATTGGCAGAGGACGAGGTCCTGGAGGAAAATTCTTTGGCCTCTGGATCCGGACTAGGAGGAAGACGAAGAAGATGCATATCCACACGAGAATCAAAGAGCCCAGCATGCCTGATGTCCAGCTGTTGTCTCTCTGTTTCACTCAAGCAATAACAAGCTTGTGAACTCAAACCACTCAGGTACATTGCCTATCTGAACAGATATAGTGGCATTGTTCCAGAAAGATAAAATGAACCCTGCTCTACATTCCACATTTCTGTATTAACCTGGATTAAACTTGTTTGATCTGAATAAAATCCCTTCACAGTATAGAGACTGGAGTCAGTTCCATCCATTTATCTGGTGAATGAGTCAAAAGCACAATTCCAAAGCCAAATAATTTTTCGAATGTTCCAATTTTATTTTTATTTACTTTATTATTGGTTTATAATTTTGTTTTGGTTAAGTTTTCAAGTGTTTTGTCTAGTGTCATCTACTTGTATGTTCATGTGTAATGAAGTTACACTACCTTACAAAAGTTTGGAGCATTTGAAAGAAATTAAAGCTGCAATTTGTTACATTTTTGCAGTAAAATGTCCAAAATCCACTGGGCCAGTGTTATATATTTAGTTAAATTGAGTACTTAAAATATCCCAAATGTTTCCAACTATTTGTAAATCGTGAGAAAATCGTAATTTTAACCAAGGATCCGGGATGTGTGAGGGAGTCGCCTGTAAATGCCGTCATATCTGCGTTACCCTCTGTTTCCGAAACACCAAAGACACTTTAATATATATTACATTTGGGAACACAGACAAGGGGACATCTGTTTTGATACATTTATAGACAGAAAACTAGTTATTCTAAAATAGCTCAACACGAACTACGTGATCCCCTCCTCTGGCCAACAGAGGGCACCATCACCAGAATACTAACATTCTCGCACACTCACTATCTCACTACATTTCCCGTAAGCCCTGTACCTTGGCGTTGATCACCTCAGCCAGCTGTAACCTATCACCTGGACTATTTAAGAGACTCTGTGACTGGCACACATTGCGAGGTCTTGTTCTACTCTGGTTTACATTTCTGAGCGGTGTGTCCTGTGTTTGCCTTCCTGTTATTGACCCCATTAGATTACCGCTTACTACCCATTGCTGCCTGTCTTCTGTACCTTCTGCCTGGACTCTGTTTATGAACGATATCTGCCTGACCTGACCCTTTGCCTGTCTATCCTTCACTATTCCTGTTTGCTGTTGTTTGACCATTGCCTGTTTGATCTTTCCCTTTGCTAATAAAGCCTGCTTATGGATCCTACTTCGAGTGACGACTCATTACAGTCGTATTGTTTAAATCTAATTTTCTTGATTTTTTGCAAGTACCATGCCTCAGAGAAAAGCACTATTTTGTCAACTAACTAACATAGCATACTCAGATGCAGCTTTATTTTAACAGTAATACAGAAATTATGTTTTAAAATTAATTACATGCCATTTATCAACACAAAACCTTTGTTTTGAATAGGCGACCTCTAGTGGCTGAAAAAACTACATAGTGCACCTTTAATGTGTTTATTCAGCAAGAAAGGATGCATTTATTTAATCAAAAGTGACAGTAAAGACATTTATAATATTATAAAATGAATAAATATAGTCAACAAAGAATTCTGAACAAATGTATCACTTTTGCCACAAAAATATGATGCCGCACCCTGTTTTCAACATTGATTATAATAAGAAATGTTTCCTGTTTTTCATTTTTAGTTTTCACCATACAGGTGAACACAATAAAAACACACTGGCATACAAGTTAAGCCAACTATTTTTTTAATTTAAGGACTGCATGATTCTTTTTATAATATATACTTTATGACCAGTCATAATACATAATATTATTAAAATAATAACATCAAGTCATCATTTGCAACAGAAATTTGACGCAATTGTCATAATTTGACCGTCTGTCTGCACTTGATGTGCATTCTGTAGGGTTTGGGGGTGAGGGTGACCCCGTACACCGGGGTGTAATCTGGTTCCCCAGCATCATCAGGCCACACAAACTGGAAACGGCGCAACAGAGTAACCATGACCAGGAAGAGCTCCATACGCGCAAGACCCTCACCGAGACACACGCGGGGACCTGAAAAACACATGCATATATGATTTATAAAATGCACTCAAAACTATACCAGTATCTGATTTTGAATCCGTTACCTGCAGAAAAAGGCATAAAGGCCTCAGGCTTCTCAAACTGGCCCTGCTCATTGAGGAAGTTGGCTGGGTTGAACTCATGAGGAAACTTCCACTGGCCTTCTTCTTTTAGTACAGAGGTGAGGTTCGGAATAACAAAAGTTCCCTAGAGAAGAAAAAGAGACAAAGTTATGATTTTAAAGGTTTAAAACGCTCTTTATTATAGGCAAGTTTCCTCACCTTGGGGATGTTGTAGCCCATCAGCTCAGTGTCTTTGGTGGTGCAGTGAAACACACTTAGCGGTACAGTGTTAGCGACGCGCTGAACTTCATGAATCACAGCCAGTGTGTACGGCATATCGTGTCTGTCTTCATACGACGCGTGATCTTTACCCTCCAGAACATCATCAATCTCTTGCTGACATTTTGCTAGTGAAATAAAAAGTTATGTTTAAGCTAAAGCATTGAACGTATTAACTAAAATGCATTAATAAACCAAAACACAAACCTTGAACCTCTGGGTGGTTCATGAGGTAGAGAAATGCAGTGAGGAGAGTGTTGGATGTTGTATCAGTCCCTGCAAAGTGCAAATCCAGAATGTACAGGACAAGCTGAGCTTCAGAAAACGAGGAACCGTCGTTTCCTCTCTGGTGAAATTAAAGAAATTTAAAGACTGAGGGTACGTTTACACGACAACGGTGTACTAAAAATGGAAAAGTTTTTCGCTTTTTTTGCAGTTTACTTTAACAGTATCATTTTCAAAAACTGTCCGTTGTCATGTAAATAAACAGTCAGAATACATAAAAAGTTTTCCGTTTATATTTGAAAATGGTGTTGTGTAAATGGACCCTAACTGTGAAGCTATGTCTAGCCTACATTATAGATACATTTGAAAACTGCGTTTTTGTTTCAAAACACTCTCCGTCCACACTGAAACATCGGAAGACGCTTAAATCACCCAACTGTGCATGTGTAACACATAATAAAAGTTCACTGAGATGAAAACAAGAAAGTTCTCAAGTTATTCTTCTGGCACAATGACTATTACCAAAATACTGCTTCATTCAGGTCACAAACAATCACCACTGCATATGGTCTAAAATGCAATTGTCCTCATGTTTTGCCGCAGAGCAGCAATTGTGAGTAAATTCATCTTGGCAGGAATGTAAAATGAAGATTTTACAAAGTACCATATCTTTAGCAACATTGTGAAAGTGAATAGCACATAGCAGGCACATACCCATATAAACATAGCTATTATAGGGCTGGGACAATACACCAATTCTCGATTCATGATACAGTGATTCTGGATTGATTTTGATATTGTGAACTTAGTTTTAACAACAGATGGTACTCTAGGCTAGTTTTTAACTGCACACTCAAATGCTCATGAAGAAGAGTGATGGAGAGCGTGTGTTTGGCTGAGTCATGTAAGTGGTTAAATACTTGCACCTTAGCTCAGAATGCTTATATGACGCAAGATTAATGTGAACACAGCCCAACCTTTTCGAACTTTATGAATGATTATTTTAGGTTTAAGTGGTGTGTGTAAAGGAACTGGAAGAAAGCAGAGTACGAGTGTTTCTAAAGCACGTAGTGCCATCTGCTGTTAAAATATGTGTCACACAACTAAACACGCATCATCGTTTTCAAATTCCTCTGTTTTCACAGTCCACACTATAATGCGAAAACAGCGTTTCAAATATATCGACTTACGAGAGCATCTTCAAAAAGCACAGTTTTCGCAGATGTTTTCAAATGTATCCGGATTAGTGTAGACATAGCCTAAGTGAGCATTAGATGACAGCAGAGGTAATCTAAATGTAAAAATAGGGTAAATAAACATCCACAATTACATATCCAATATCAAACAATACTGACAAATGAAAAAAATGATATGGTACCAATATATTGCACATCGCTAAAACAATAACATCACAGATGCGCACGCACCTTATCAAGCTCATCCAGATAGCAGTCAATGAAGTCTCTTGGCTCTCCTGCGACTCTTGTCTTTTTGTGTTCATTGACCAGTTGTACAGACAATTCTCTGGCCTTGCTGGCATTTTTGAAGGCCTTCTTGAAGGGCAGGGGCAGAAATCTAAGCAGAGGAAATGTATCATATATCTGCAATAAAATAGAGAAAATACTTCATTTTTATTTTAAGTTTCTTCGTTGGTTATTAGATAATCCTGAAGCTTTTTATTTAAACAATTATAACAATAAAATTAAATGTGGTTTCAGACTTTTGGGCATGTATATGTGAATAAAAACACTTGAAGTGATAAAATGCCTCACCATGGCCCACGGTCCATTGGCAATCTTTGCATTCTCTGTGTAGAGGTGAATGAAAAGCTTGAGGAATTCATCGTCATAATCATATCGGGATCCAAACAGAACAATGCAAATGATATTTGATGCAGCATTGTGGAACATAGTCTGAGGGTCAAAGGAGCTTCCTGCACAGACACAAAGTACATTGATCTGAATGACAAGTCCAAGCTCTTGAGTGAGTTTGTTTTGAGGAAACCGAAAATAAGATACATTATTACCAACTCTTTTTTCCAGTTTAGCAACAACATGTGAAACCTCTCCCAGAATTCTCTCCTCCATGGATTGCTTTCCCAGGCCAAAGTTCCTCAGGGTCATCAGAGCAAAGCGTCTGTGTTCTTTCCAACTGGGGCCATAGTCAGACAAAATTACACCTGCGATAATATTATTCATTATTTATGGGCCCAAGTGATACTAAGTGTAATATAAGGGGGAAAAATGCTCTTTGGACTCTGTATAAAGAGGAGACACAAAGTGAACAACCTCAACAAGACATTGATTAACCATAGTCTGTACAGAGGTCTAAGAGTGAAGGTTCAGTTGCAAGTAGATTTACCGCTTCCTTTGGTAACTCGGTTGACCATGAGGTCCTGAGGACGTCCTGCAAAGTCCACAGCCTTGGTAACAAGAGCTTCCTTCAAAACCTCAAAACCGTTCAGAACCACCCATGGTTTTGATCCAAGGTACAGACTGTAAACTTTTCCATAGCGATCTCCCAGCTAGAAGGTTTAGCGTTAAGACATCACACAGCGCTGGTGATTATGCAATACATTACCAGATATTTTTAACAGATGATTCTTGAAAGTTGTATTGTTATTCTTAATGTATTTCTTCATATTTAAAACTTATGATTAAGGAAGTGTTCAAAAAGTGTAGTACTGTACCCTCTCGAAATCTTTCAAAGGATTAGTGATGTTTAGCTCAAGCAAATTCCCAAATAATGGCAGAGGACGAGGTCCTGGAGGAAAGTTCTTTGGCCTCGGGATCTGGATGAAGAGGAACAGGATGAAGATACATATCCATACCAGTATCAAAAAGCCTAGCATGTTGACAGATGTCCAGCTGTGAACTGTTCACGCTTCACATTTAAACTCAGATAGTAACGCACCAAGCCCTCCCACTTCAAACACTCAATATCCCAATGGAGCATGTTGCCTGAAGGCTCAAAAAATAATATAATAACAAGACAGACCTTAATTATTTACCAGCACAATGTAACAATTTATGAAACATTTTAATCTGCATGTGTCTCTGTAATTATCTCACATTTTTTATCTATCTGTCTTTATCTGACTTTTTAAAATCTTTTTTCAATCTATCTATTTGACATCTATCTATCTACCTATCTGGCATTTTTCTATCTATCTATCTATCTATCTATCTATCTATCTATCTATCTATCTATCTATCTATCAGACATTTTTCTTTCTATCTATCTATCTATCTATCTATCTAACTATCTATCTATCTATCTATCAGACATTTTTCTATCTATCTATCTATCTATCTATCTATCTATCTATCTATCTATCTATCTATCTATCTATCTATCTATCTATCTATCAGACATTTTTCTTTCTATCTATCTATCTATCTATCTATCTATCTATCTATCTATCAGACATTTTTCTTTCTATCTATCTATCTATCTATCTATCTATCTATCTATCTATCTATCTATCTATCTATCTATCTATCAGACATTTTTCTTTCTATCTATCTATCTATCTATCTATCTATCTATCTATCTATCAGACATTTTTCTTTCTATCTATCTATCTATCTATCTATCTATCTATCTATCTATCTATCTATCTATCTATCTATCTATCTATCTATCTATCTATCTATCTATCTATCTATCTATCTGACATTTTTCTATCTATCTGTCTACCTATCTGGCATTTTTCTATCTATCTATCTATCTATCTATCTATCTATCTATCTATCTATCTATCTATCTATCTATCTATCAGACATTTTTCTATCTATCTATCTATCAGACATTTTTCAATCTATCTATCTATCTATCTATCTATCTATCTATCTATCTATCTATCTATCTATCTGACATTTTTATCTATCTACCAGACATTTTTCTATCTATCTATCTATCTATCTATCTATCTATGTGACTTTTTTATCTATCTATCTATCTATCTATCTATCTATCTATCTATCTATCTATCTATCTATCTATCTATCTATCTATCTATATCTATCTATCTGACATTTTTTATCTATCTATCAGACATCTATCTATCTATCTATCTATCTATCTATCTATCTATCTATCTATCTATCTATCTATCTTTCTATTTTTTATCTATCTATCAGACATTTATCTATCTATCTATCTATCTATCTATCTATCTATCTATCTGACATTTTTTATCTATCTATCAGACATCTATCTATCTATCTATCTATCTATCTATCTATCTATCTATCTATCTATCTATCTATCTATCTATCTTTCTATGTGACATTTTTATCTATCTATCTTTCTGACATTTTTATCTATCTACCAGACATTTTTCTATCTATCTATCTATCTATTTATCTTTCTATGTGACATTTTTTATCTATCTATCTATCTTTCTATGTGACATTTTTATCTATCTATCTATCTGACATTTTTATCTATCTATCAGACATCTATCTATCTATCTATCTATCTATCTATCTATCTATCTATCTATCTATCTATCTATCTTTCTATGTGACATTTTTATCTATCTATCAGACATCTATCTATCTATCTATCTATCTATCTTTCTATGTGACATTTTTATCTATCTATCTATCAGACATCTATCTATCTATCTATCTATCTATCTATCTATCTATCTATCTATCTATCTATCTATCTATCTATCTATCTATCTTTCTATCTGACATTTTTATCTATCTATCAGACATCTATCTATCTATCTATCTATCTATCTATCTATCTATCTATCTATCTTTCTATGTGACATTTTTATCTATCTATCTATCAGACATCTATCTATCTATCTATCTATCTATCTATCTATCTATCTATCTATCTATCTATCTATCTATCTTTCTATGTGACATTTTTATCTATCTATCTATCAGACATCTATCTATCTATCTATCTATCTATCTATCTATCTATCTATCTATCTATCTATCTATCTGTCGCAAGTCAGACAGCCAGAAAAAGTTAACCAATGCCTAACGATAAAACAATTCATATTATGATGGAAAAAGTTAAAAGAAAAAAGCACGGGTGTCTTACAGTTTCAAATGGTTAATAATTCAGTCACAAAAACTTGCATTTTTCAATTCAGCATATGACAAAGAGAAACCCGGTATCTGTGGCCCCCACATGGCCGCGCCAGTTCATTGTGGGGTTCTTATTGCCCCCTACCGGCCGTTCGACAAAGCCTTCCATTTTTTAGCAGGTCATCCCATGATGCACTGCGCTATCAACGGCTTCAGTCATTCAAGCAGCTCAGCTCTGGTGTTTGTGAGAGCGTCTGTTCTTGTTAGGCCATCTGGGTTCGGGTAACCTGTGTCCTGAACCGGACCGGACCTTGAACTGGGGCTTAACTCCCTCATTTCGTTTGGAACTTTCCCGTCCATGCTTTAGGATTCACCGGCTGTTGACGGGAAGCGAGCGTTTGGGCGGCAGAAGCAGTGCTGTCAGCGATATAACAGCAGAAAGCGCTCAATATACAAACATAAACCGACCGCAAACAGAACTGTGGGGATTTATTAATATTTTACAAGCAACTTGATGGATTTAGAAACCGGAAGAAGCGAACTGGGAGCGATGGGAGAGTCGCTGCAGCCGCAGACCCCCAGTCGCCACGAGAAAAGTCTCGGGCTGCTCACGACCAAATTTGTGACTCTACTGCAGGAAGCGAAGGACGGAGTGCTGGATTTGAAAGCTGTAAGCACGAGACGAGCTCATCATTACAATCCTCACCATCATCCGCTGTGTGTTTTCTGCATCGCACGCGCGATGCGCGAGACGGACAGCGCCTGCTGCAAGTGCATCGTTTTTAACGTTTGCGTGCAAACAGATGCACTCCAGGTCGTGTAACAGCACAGAAAAGTTGATTAAAAGTTTCTTTGGCAAGGGAGGAGGGGATCGCGTGCATGTACAACCCCTCTCACAATTAGCTTAAATGAAGTAACGTTAGTTTCAACACTAAACCAGGCGAGCCAGCTAACAGGTTGCAAATGTAATATCTCTGCAAGCCAAACGGTTCTGTGGTGGTGGTTGTATCCCGGAGGTTACTTGCGTTTGGGAAGAGGATCCCATCCGGACTGAAAACTCAAACAAAAGCCTTCAAAACAAGCACGTGCTCTGGAGTTTGGGATAGTTTAGGCCTGTGCGACCAGGGGGTGCGTTTCATTGCACCTCTTGGGGATTAAACACGACATTACGCGTCTAAAAACGACTTATTTGGTGATTTGAATGATCTTAGGTTGTGTGTTCGAAGTATTGAAGTCGTTTAGAAGCGAGCAGGACCTACTGGAACTCGATTGCATCAAGTTGCTTGCCTGTCAACTTTTCTGGGCTGTTTTTGTCTGTTTTGAAAGTCAATACGTCTTAAAGGGGCAGTTCGAAGAAAATTTTAAAATTCCGTCATTTACTCACTCTCATTTTGTTACAAACCAATATGACTTGCTTTCTTCAGTGGGAACACGAAAGGAGATGTTAGGCTGTATGACAGCCTCAGTCACCATTCACTTTCATTGCATGGGATCAGGATGCAATGCAAGTGAATGGTGACCAATGCTGTCAGTCTCTCACATTCTACATAATACATACAGAAATACAGAAAAAGTGAGTAAATTATTTGATTTTGACAGGGAACTGTTCTTTTTAAGGCCTTGAATTCGAAACATTTGCAATGTTCAAACACTTGTGTTTTGTGTAGTTGGTCCAGCTGCATATAATACGAAGAATCAATAATCTGCTTTGATCTGTGTGTGTGAAATGTGATTTAGGCTGCAGATACTTTGGCTGTAAGGCAGAAACGGCGCATCTACGACATCACCAATGTTTTGGAAGGTATTGGACTCATTGAGAAGAAATCCAAAAACAGCATCCAGTGGAAGTAAGGCAGTTATGCGGATGCTTTCTGATGTATTTTTAATGTTGAAATATACTCCTCCTTCCTATTTTGTTGTTCACTGCTTTAAAAATTTTAGTTGGCCATTAGGAATAACACTTAAAATTACATCTGGCTTCTTTGAATCTAATTAGAATGATGTAATTGAAATGTCAATTAAGCAAATATATGCACAAGCAAGAGTGCATATAAGAACATAAGAGAGCCAATGCTTTTTATTCAAGTCTTTTTTTTTTTTTTATTGTTATTGCATAGGTATAGCAACTTTTTAAAATTATATACGTTGTAAAAATATGTAATGTATTGTGTATGTACACTATCATTCAACAGTTTGGGGCCAGTAAGATTTTTTTTAAAGAGTTTATTCACCAAACACCAGACTTTGTTAAAGATTTCGATTTCACATAAATTCAGTTGTTTTGCAACCTTGTGTTCAAAGTATAAAAATATAAAGCAGCCCAACTGTTTTCAACACTGGTAGTAATAATAATAATAAATGTTTCTTAAACAGCAAATCAGTATAATAGAATCATTTCTGTAGGATCATGTGACACTGAAGTGAATAGTGTTGCTGAAAATATAGCTTTGCCATCTAAAAAAAATGAATTGCATTTAAAATATATTCAGATAGAAAGTTATTTTAAGTTCTAACAATATTTCACAATATTACTGTTTACTGTATTTTTGATCAAATAAATGCAGCATGGTGAGCATAAGAGAGTTCTCTCATAAACATTAAAAAGTTTTACCGACCACAAACTTTTGAACGGTATTGTTTACTACAATGCATAGTAAGTGCCAATGAGCAAATTATACAAAGTTTATTTTTAGAAATAACTCAGCCTAAACATGAAAATGCAGCTAATTGCTCCTCTCAGACAACTGTTTAAATGATTAAGCTGTGGCTATTTATGTTTTATAGAGCTGTCTGTTCAAATGTCAACTAATTCACTTGATCTAAATGTCCGATTCTATTTTCGTTCATTTGTAGGGGTGTGGGTCCGGGTTGCAACACGCGTGAAATTGCAGACAAGCTGATAGATCTCAAGTTGGAATTGGAGGATCTTGACAGGAGGGAACATGAACTGGACCAGCAGAGAGTTTGGGTCCAGCAGAGCATCAAGAACGTGACGGACGACTCACTAAATAGCCCATATCCTTCTAACTGCACCGTTAAGTCCACTGTTTTCGTTCTACGTGCTCGTTTGATACTCCTCGAAGTGAAGTTTTTATTGGAAAGGTTGTTTGCCGTAGTCATCTGTAGCCTGCTGAAAGTCTGAACTCCAAAGCAGCTTTTCCATGACGAGGTTTGGCGTCACGTTAAAGGACGCGACACACATCATCTATGGCAATAAGTAATAAGAGTAGTATGCTAGTATGTGGTCCTGAATTCAGCATATGTTTTCCGTATGTCCTTAACTTGACACACTCTGGCATATGTAACGCATCAAGACCTCTGCAATTGCTTCAAAGGTTGGTTTTTCCCATCAGACACCCAACAAAGCAGCAGTGTCACTGCAACAAGAAAATTACCAGTTATGAAGCTTCAAATGTCTTCACGTATTTATGTTTCCTCATTAAAGTTAACTCTACGTATGTTTGTCTGCCACTAGGTGACACTCTTCTAGCAATCAGAGCTCCCTCAGGAACACAGCTGGAGGTCCCTGTGCCTGAATCTGTAAGTTCTACTCTCATTTCTGTTAAATACCACTGAATATCTGATTAATTCTGTTAATTATATGTGTGTATATATGTAATATTGTATGTACACACATGACCATGATACACAAAAATCCATGGTAGTAGTACCATAATACTTTTTAGCACTGTTTTGTTAGAGTTATGACTTTCATATAATTTATGCTTCTTAAGGAAAACACCAACAAATCCAGAAGCTTTATTTTTTTATATTTTTTTGTAGCATGTCAATGGGCAAAAGAAGTACCAGATTCACCTGAAGAGCTCTGCAGGTCCCATTGAGGTCCTCCTGGTGAATAAGGATCCCTCTAGTTCTTCTCCTGTGGTGCTACCTGTGCCCCCGCCAGATGACATGCTTCAGAGCCTATCCACCCCAGCTTCAACTACCTCTGCTGCTGTTGCACCCACCAAACCAGCAGCCAGCAGTACGCCATCGCCCGCCTCCACCTGCCAGAGTCCTACCACCTCCACCGTCCCTCCCATCACAACCACTGTCTCTGCTGCTAGTGCAGCCAAAGGTTGGGTGAAATGAATGAAAATATAGCTAATGAAATACTGTGTCTGCAATAATATATATTCAGATATTTATATTAAATTACATATATAATTTAATGATATATGTATTAATATAATACTAATATACATAATTAAGCATGAGAAATGATATATTGTCTCCCTCTGGGGTTGTAGAGATTTCAAGCACCTCCACCTCCGATACACCAGCCAATCCAGCATCTTCAGCAGGCTCCCAGCAGCTTCAGTCATCTGCCTCACTGGACAGCTCTTCACTTCCTGATTCATCAACACTTTTTGAACCAATCAAAACAGACCCTTCAGATCGTAAGTGCCCATGCATTCGAAAATTAGACTGATTTTTGCCACTAACCTTTAATGTAGTGTTAAAGTTGTTAGTTCACCCTAAAATGAAAATTGTCCCATGATTCACCCACCCTCAGGCAGCCTTGGCGTATATAACTGTTTTCTTTCAGACGAACACAATCGGAGATGTATTTAAAAATATCCTGGCTCTTCCAAGCTCACCATCCCTAATGAAAATAATCCAGCTCCAGGCAGTTAATAAAGGCCTTCTGAAGCCAATCAATGTATTATTAAATTAATGTCTTTATTAACTTCTGGAGCCATGTGGATTATTTTTATGATGGATAAATGCATTTTTTTTTGGGCTTCAAAATATCACCCCCATTCACTACCATTATAAAGCTTGGAAGGGTAGGGATATTGGTAACACTTTATAGTAAGGTTCGTTAATTAACTAATATGAACTAATAATGAACTGCATTTATACAGCATTTATTAATCTTTGTTAATGTTCATTTCAACTTTTGCTAATACATTATTAAAATCTTGTTAACAGTAAGTTAATGCTCAGTGAATTAACATGAACGAACAATAAACTGTATTTTCATTAACTAATGTTAACAGAGATTGGTAAACACAGTAACAAATGTATTGCCATTGGTTACTTAATACATTAATTAATGTTTAACTAATGAATCTTATTGTAAAGTGTACCAGGATATTTTTTTAAATATGTCTCCAATCGTGTTTGTCTGAAAGAAGAAAGTCATTTACACCTAGGATGCCTGAGGGTAGGTATATCATAGGATACTTTTCATTTTTGGTTGAACTATCCCTTTAATTTTGTCAACAAAGTCTGACACAAAATCTTAGTTGACTACCTTTTTTTCCATGACTAAGACGAGACAATGACAAAGCGACACCAACGTTGTTAAGTGAAGTGATGGGTTTTTGTAAGAATTTTTTTTTATTAACTATTATAACTAGCTTCTGACAGATTGCCGAAGAGGAACCCCTGACCCGACTCAATGGGATAATTTTCATTTTTGCCTGAACTATCTCTTTAATGACAAAATTCTCATCTCGAATGTCTGAAATTTGGCAGTGCATGTTGCTCTTACACTGTGGTGCTTGTTTGGGAGTTGTGGGTTTGAATCTGGCTCATTTGCAATCAAATTGTCTTCTTGAAACAATTCTGACTCTGCTTTCCCTTTCTTTTCCCTTCCAGTACTGGACTTCCCCAAAGAACTTTCAGAAATGTTTGACCCTAAAGGTGAGGACCTGTTTAACAAGCTTGAAACCTATTGCTAATATGCTTGACTGAACCAGTGAAGTAACACAAGGAAGAATTGTTTTCATATTTTTCCATCCATACAGAAATTATGAGTACAGATTTGCTTGAGGAGCTGATGTCATCAGAAGGTAAAGCCGATCACGACTCAGCCCACCTGTACTTGGTCTATTACTAAATATGAAATGGACGTTTGGATGTGTTTGTACCTAACAAATCCAATGTCACAAGAACTTTATGTATTATATCATGTTTATATAATCAATAAAATTAAAGTTGACCACCTGAAAATATATCCCGTTTTAGATGGTAACATAAATAGGCTCAATGATGGGTGGGATGAAAATAGAATGAGCAACAGTTAGACGATACTTCATAGGGTTACACCAAGATGGCCACCGTATCACTCTTCTTCTCTCTTTCTTTCATAGTTTTCTCTCCGCTCCTCCGTCTATCCCCTCCTCCGGGTGACCATGACTACATCTATAACCTGGATGAGACTGAGGGCCTTTGTGACCTTTTTGATGTTCCCATTGCCAACCTTTGACCTCCAAACACACCGTACAATGAGACTAGTCCACTTAAAAGAACTCTCTTTTTTTTAAAAACCCTTTTCAAAGGAGAAAAAAGAAAGCATGGTTCTGTGTCAGATCCATATGTATGATAAGCTGATTCTGTGTGTATATAAAGCTTTTTTTTTTTTTTTTTTTTATACGTATATATTTACTCAAACCCCAAAATGACTGACTAAATGAACTCTCCCGGCTAAATTCAGCTGCTCCAATCTGACATTCATGCAAACCTATTCAATCAATTAGTCCCAAGCTCCTTGCAAGGCCGTTGTTTTATAATACCTTTGTATAGACATAGAGGGAAATTCATATTTATCACAAAATAGACTAAATTCACCAGCAGTGGTAAATGGTTCAATGAAAATACCAGCTGGATGTGTCTTTTTAAATGGTCTTCCTGTCCTAAAGCTGGTTTTTACTGATCTGGACGCAACTAGTATACAGATTATTCATGAAAAAGTGTGTTGCTTCCATAATTATGCTTTTGAATGCATAATGTTTTAAGCGATTCAGCCAATAAGCAGTTTCTTCTCATCTTACAGCATATGACTGAAACACAATGTGGATGTAATTAATTTACACTAATAACTGAAGGGCCAGCGGGGTCGCATTGGGGAAGCCTATATTGTGTGGAATCTTTAGTTTGGTGCTACATAGCAAAATATATTTATCATGCCTTGCCACCTCAAAAAATGTTGGATGAACCATTCCTACTTTGTCTATTTCAGGTTTGTATTGTAAATACTTCATGTCTCAGTCATGACTAGCTTTCATTGTTTGCATATGAACTTAACCTCGTTTTTAATGTGGAAAGGTCACTCATAAAGCCCTGTACAAATGTTAAATTAGATGCCAATTGCTATTTTTGTATTTTAAAACAGTCCCTCCCTTTGTTTTCAGTCCATATGTTACCATCTGTCCTTTACCCGTTTATATACATGTATAGATACTTTTGAAAGTAAGTGACGTCTTTATTATGTCTGTATATGAGAATAACTGTGTAAAGAAGGATGTGGGTTTTGGGGGGGGAAGTAAAAGAAGTTAACAATATGACAAATAGAGTGTCAGCATGCTGTGTAATGAGCGCTGTCCAAACAGAATGTCATTATGTGGGCTCCTCACTGTGTTGGTACTGATGGCTGTCCCGACACACAAAAACATTTGTTTTCTTATTGTTCCTACCTGCTAAATAATATTTTTACGCTTGTACACAATAAGCATTTACCGTTTATTTTTGTACTCAATAGATCTGTTTTGCAGTAGATAAATAGTCTGCATATTTCCTCTGTCGAGCCTATCTCCACATTGCACTTTAAAACCGTTTATCAGGCAGGTAACTTCCAGCCCTATGCATTGAATGGGCTGGTTGAGTCAGTTTTACAAATGCAGTTTTCAAACCCTCACTGTGTCATTGCAAAAAACCGGAATCGTTGTTCTTTACTGGAATCGTCATCCCCATTAAATAAAAGACGTTTTTGTATTTGTGATGGTTTTGAATTTGTCTGATTTTAAGGTATTTGCACCTCCTTTTCTCCCCCCCCCCCCTTGCTTAATTCCTTAAGAGTCAGTCATACTGCTTCTAGGTGCTTGAGTCATATCCTATCCTACAGATCCAGGCATTTCTGTTCAAGTTTCACTTGAATAGGCCTATTGTAGTAGAGTGGTTAACTTGGCTTGGTAACATAGTTCGAATACTTGAATCCCTCAAGGATCACCGAAAAATGAACATTCTGTCATCATTTACTCTCCTTTAAGTTGTAACCTGTATATACTTGGAAGAATTTTTGTAACCACGCAGATCTCTGCCCCCTCCCCCAGCCCTCATTGACTGCCATAGTATTTTGGGGGTGAAATCTAATTCATTAGAAAAATTCAGTGTTCAATTCAAGAATAATTTGCACAATTTTATTGTTTATTTGGAAGAATTAAAAGAGCAATTGCATGTCTATCCTTGTATTGTTCTACCGGGAGCACAGATTCGACACTCCAAAAAAAAGTTTATGGGGTTTTCTTTGAGGGACAGAGAGGAGATATCCAAAGGTAGTAATACTTCAAAGGGAAGATATTTAGAGGAACGTTTGTATCTAAGCAGATCTCGCCCCCCCATTGACTGCCATAGTATATTTTTTTCCTACTATGGTTGTCAATAAGGGGCGAGATCTGCTTGGATACAAATATTCTTCCAAATATCACCCTTTGTGTACAGCAGAACAAAGAAGTTTATACAGATTTGGAACAACTTGAGGGGGAGTAAATGATGACATATAAAATTAAATATTAAAAATATTAAAATTGTTTAGCATAGGAAGTCTAAAAGAAATGGTTGAAAAAAATGTACCTGTTGGAACACCACAACGCACCACCTTTGTGCTGTCAGGATCATTTATATATATTAAATACAAATACACTGTTATCATTACTTCACTGACGGTGTTACATATCACAAAAAAAAAAAAAATTCAAAATATTTAAGATTTTTTAGTTCATATTGTCTGTGTTTGTTTTAGTTGTGTTAACAGAAAAAAAACTATATCATGCTAATACACAAGAGAGAAATCTTTTCAACAAACCATTTAACTTATGATGCTGTTGTTCAATACGTAGGATATTAATTCAATAAATTGCACTGATGCAAAACGTTACACGGGATGAATGAAAATGAATTCAACACCAAAAGCATACTTTAAGTTGTAATTATTTCACAGGAAAAACGGTGACACGAAAAATTCTTGTTCATTTCTGGCAGAAATTCTGCAGCTCTAGATTGTTTTGTAAATTAATAATAATAATAATAATAATAATAAATCAGTAAAATAGCAGCTTCAGATATTTTCCCATACAAGTGTGAATAACATTGCATATCTAACTTGCACTGTAAACAGCTGCGTTAATTACAGTATTGGGTAAGTTACTCTAAAAAATAACTAATTACTCGCCACCAATTAAATCTTCAACATTACTGTACTAATTACTCTCTCTAAAAAGTATTGCACTACTGTTTGCTAATTATTACTTTCTAAATCCCACATCAACCTCGACCAGTTGAACAAAACAAGGACAGATAGAAATCTTTCATATAAATAATATAAAAATGCATAAATTATTCTTAAACTGACAAAATGGAAGAAGATTATATTACATTTAATGCATTTGGATGTTAATTCCACTATTGTTTCATTTAATGTATCATAATGTTTCATGTATTTCATATATTGTTCCATAGTCTTACATCAGAAGTCATTAAATTGCAGAAAATGTAAGAATAGGCTAATTCCTTTATATTAAATTACATTAAACTGCAGTTATTGATTATTTAGACTGGTTCCTTATAAGCGGGGCGTTTCATTTTTCGGTAAAGTTTCTTGTTTCCTCTCTCAGTCCCTCAAAGAAAATCCCATAAACAGTTTGGGAGTTTCGAATCTCTGCTCCCTCCTCCAGGGGGCGGGAGGGACACTATTCAACCCGGAACTGTGAATGTGATCAATTAGAACTTTCCGAAAACTTGGAACGAAATGTAACACCCAATCTATCGAAAAGAATCAAGTCATTGTCGCGAACAAAGCGCAAATGTTTATCCGCTTGGCCGCTCCGCCATCTCGCAGAGTGTGATTTTTTTTCCCCCTCCCGCTTCCAACAGGTAAGAGGAAACAAAATAACTTTTTTTTTTTCGAAACACATTGACTGCTACTTCTCTTTAACGTTAAACAAACCAAACCCGATTTAAACCCGCAAATGTTTACATATGTTCGTTTTGTATGTTCTGAATAGACCAACGACGGTGTCTAAATTTGCTGTTGATACTTCTTTTATACCGTTTAAATGTCGAGTTTATATGCGAAGACGTTTGAATTAAATGTAAATGTCTCCCTATACATTTTTTTTATACCAGACGTCAGTTATGACTGGATAATATGCATAGCCACGGGCAATAAATCTTCAAACATGTGACTAATAACCTTTCTAGAACGTTTGGATTTGCTGAAGGAGGGTGTGATTGAGAAAATGTACCAAAAACCTGGCAGAAAAAAATGTGTGATGGAGGTCTGTGAGAGGGTGGCACGGATGAAATTCCAGGCAGCCTGATTTCCTCTATACACTCCCACTGGAGATCAGACTGTATCAGACATGCACATGGTTCTCAGGGCGAGGATCAGTTGGGAATGCTGTCAGCAGACCCTAAAGTAGTCCATTTTGACAACTTCTTTCGTGTTGCAGCCATTTCTCTCCCCCAAAATAATGTTGGAAGGCTGTGCTGTCACAACTTCTCTCTGAGCGTGCTGAGGCATGCTGGGAATGGAGTCTGGGAAACACAAACATTTGGTCTGTGTCAGACTCAGCAGTTCTTATCCGAAGCGTAGACGGAAGGCCTTGTCTTAAAAGTAGTTTCATCTGAAAGAGCTCATTAATGTGTGGAGGTTGTCAATCATGTGCTTTAGATTAGTATTAAACCGAGTGATTTTTCTGTGAGTAATCGGCACAAATCCGGGAGACACTGTAGAAGTTACAGCCGTTACGTTGTTTTGGGTCCATTTGGTGTATTTCACTCAACCTAGCTTCCCCTTACAGTGGGAAGTCTACCGAGGACACATATGGAAGTACTTGAGTTTGTTTAACAATTCGGCTCCGTGTGCATGTACATCTCAGCCTCAGATGGCACTTTCACGGGCCGCCCGCAGTCTGTTCACGGACCGTCTGATGCGAAAATATCCCAAATCACAAGCTTCATACTGATTGGTTGGCTTTAAAGGGATAGTTCCCTGCAAAATGAAAATTTTGCAATCATTTACTCACTTATCTCATGTCGTTCCAAACCTGTATGACTTTCTTTCTTTTTTTCTTTGGAACACAAAAGTTATTTTGAAAAATATCTCGGTTGTTTTGTCCATACGATGTTTTGGACGCCATTGACTTTCATTATATGAACAGTAACCGTTCTTCAAAATATGTTTTTGTGTTCAACAGAAAAAGCGACATGAGGGTTTGTAAATGATCACAAAATGTCAGTTTTTGTCTTTACTCTCCCTTTAAGATACATGTTTACAATGCACTGGACTGTTGTGAACTTTTGAGGAGGAAGAATTTTGTTGGGCTATAACTGACGTCAAATCGTTTTTTTTAAGAGTATCACTCCAAGGATGAAAACAATGACTATAAAAATGTAATAATCTTTTCCACAAAAAAAAAAGAATTACGACAGAGCTTTTTTTTTTCCAGCTGATGAATGTTAAGAGCTTGAGTATTTATAGTAGCAGACTTATAATAAATAAACAGAATCCTACCTTTGTGTGGATGCAAATACAGTTATCGTTTGCTTGTGGAATAATGAGTATCATGTTTGTATGGACAGAAATTCTGATCACAAAGTCTAATAAGACTCATGTATAAAACTAACTGTGGTTGGTCATTTTTTTCATCTTTGGACAGTTCTGGACTAGGATTATTTGCAAAGTGGACTAGCCTTAAAGGGATAGTGCAAGCAAAAAAGAAAATTTGCCGTCACTCACCCTCAAGTTGTTCCAAATCTGTATGAGTTTCTTTCTTCTGTTGTTTACAAAAGAATGTTGTTAACCAGACAATTGATGGCACCCATTGACTTCCATAATAGGAAAAAAAATACTATGGATGTCAATGGGTGCCATCAGCTGTCTGGTTATCAACGTTCTTTTGTGTTCAACAATTCAAAACAGATTTGGAACAACTACAGCAAAGTATTCCTTTTTAAAGGGGTTGTTGATTGTTATTTCACTTTTTCAACTTACTTAGTGTGTAATGTTGCTGTTAGAGCATAAAAACATCTGCAAAGTTACGACGCTCAAAGTTCAATGCAAAGGGAGATGTTTTCTTTTAAAGAAATCGCTTTTTAAGGACTACAACCAACGGCGGGTAGGAACTACAACGAGCTTATTCCTGGATTTGTGACATCATTAACTCTAAAAATGAACATAAACGCTGCCCCTGAGAACTCGCAACGAAGGGGTGAGGATATGTTATTGCAATATAGTACGTAACACAAACGAAATAGCATGTCATAAAAGCAAGATGACAAGAAATAACCATAATTAAACTAAACTATACCTGTTATATCTTCATGTTCTCTGGCTCTGTAGGCATCCTACAGTTCCCACACGAGCAATTTATAAATGATCATGACAGAATATGCTAATCACTGCCTTTAAAATTGCTAACTCCACATCAGCTACATAAATTCACCAACTAACCATTCAGAAAAAGTCCTGTTGGATTCTTCACTTTATTTGTCACTATTTCTTGAGTCTTTCCATCAACAGTTTCTGACATCTCTTCCTGGGAGCAGCAGCTCCTTTGCATTTAAAGGAAGACACAAAAATGGAGCATTTTTTGCTCACCCTCAAAAAGTGACAAAAAAAAAAAGATCTGTTGGGTGTTTTGAGCAAAACTTCACATACACACTCTCACGTCAGAGACTTATTTTTCATCTTGTAAAAGTGGCATTATATGACCCCTTTAATACTGACAGTCAAAAATATAGGAGTAACAAAAAATTAGTGTACTTAGTACACAATTAATCCCAGTATGCTGAGTTAAAGTAACAAAGCACAACGTGAGAGAGACGTACAACATCTCCTTTAAAAGAGGAAGAACACCAAACACACAGTCAACCTGAAAATAGAAATAGTGACACATTTAGCGTCTTAATGCCTGTCCATACATTTCACCACAGTGATATTTTGGTATGTTTTGAAATGTGTCAGTCAGCATACTTGTGTTGTGCTGGTACAGTTTTTCATTGACTTTGAAACAAATGGAACATGTATTAAACCTCCCCGCACTGCACAGAATGTGTTTATTTCCTGTATTTTTCTCCTTTATTTCTGTTTCAGGGTTGTATACACTAATCTCTCAAAATGCCGCAGCAAAAGGATATAGTAAAAATTGCCATTCAGATGCCGGGCGCATACCCGCAGCTCATTCAGCTAGACCAGGTGAGCCGCCACACACTTTCTGTTATAAAAGGGATGTTGACCAATGTGCATGCAAACGTCCGAAACTCGTCAGCATTTGAGGAATAACAGCACTGTTCATTCAGCGTCATACTGAAGCTCATACAGATAAATGACATAGTGACCAAGGGTTTTATGCAAATGAGGAAGTTATATGTCTAAACGCTGAAATTGTGATCTTGCAGGTTGCTGACAAGTGCAATATATTTATGTGGAAAGTGTTAAAATAGCAAGTTTAACTTTCGTATGCAGCTTTCACTTTGTATGCAGAGATGATTTCGTTTGATTTTCTCATTATTGTATCAGAATTATGATTCATTCTCACTCGTTACTCTTTAAACAACCTGTCCAAGTAATCAATTCTAGATTAAATATATATTTAACTTGGATATGTAACAGAAAAATAAACCTGTAACTTTTAAAATATCATTACTAGGATGTTCTGAAGGAAGCCTATTTATAACCTTTAAATTATACTTTATTATTTTATAAGTTATTTATAATATGTGTGTGCATATAGGCAATATCAAAGTCAGTTACTTTTTGTATTTGTCATTGTAAGCATTGTAACTTTTTTGCTCACCAGCCACTGTGGCTAGTAGTTTTCCCTGGCCACAATTTTAACATCAATACTATAGTAAAAACTGCAGCATAGATATCTCATAATTTGGCAGCAGGTATATCAGGCCGCTGTCGGACTACATGGATACACATGCGTCTTTTTGCTCAACTGTTTACATTCACTTAACCGTGTTGGCGTTAATACTCGCCAAGACCGTCATTTTGTGTATTTGACTGTTCGCGCGATAAGCAGCAAAAAAGAACTCAATTTAGTTCTGAGAGACGGCTTTATGTGTGCGCACTTTGGGTGTGCTTTGGTCATGCGCAATCCCACGGCGAAATTCCTGTAACACCAACAATATTCATCTGGAGAAAATGAAACGAGTGAGTGACGGGAGGCAGGTTTTTGTCAACTCGCTGTCTGAGAGATGAGAGAGCGAGACAGAGCAGCTGGTATCGTGTATCTATTTCGCGGAAAATGAGTATTGGAAGTGTTTTCAGTAAAAAAATCAGTACTTTTGATAGCACTTCAATGCACCTACAATTGAAAATTGTATATATTATAAATAAAATTCAACCCGTCAAAGTGGCAAGTAGGACTGCTGTTACACGCCATTGAGCATTGGCAGGTATTAATGTCAAGCCCTGATTGTAAGTGAAGCAAAAAACATTAGTGAGAAAATGGAAGCTTGTTTATTGTTATAAACTCTTATTATATAATGTTTTAATGAATTATATAGTTTTCTTATTATAAAAGTTTCTTATAATAAAGATGCAAAATATCACATTTGTAACTGACATTGATTTGGTCTACATGATCAAGGACTTTCTGTTTCTTGCAAATCATAACCAATTAGTTGATTCTTAATTGTCTTGATGAATAAGCTGTTATTGCCGTCTTGCTAGTCGAATCATTGAGTGGGCAATCTTCAGAGGCTTTGATCCCATTGTTCGGACGTCCTAACAGAATGCGTTATTGTCTTGAGGGCCCAGCCATTGTGAAAGAAACTCTGCTTTGGGTTTTCTAAACCATGAGATAACTAGGTTGAAATATGAATGAGCCCGTTGTGTGACTCTGATTGTTACTTAAGGATTAGAAAGAACCTCAAACCCCCTATGACCTTCCCTTCTGCACTTCCTCGCCATTCCCAGCACTTCCACTCGCTGCCAGCCCGTTCACCACAAATTACAGGCCACCGATTGGTCTACCACCGAACACTAAAATGTCCAATCGGTGAGCCACAGGAGCCGCCACAAATTATGAGATTTTTCAGTTGTTGACTTTGTCTTTGTTTTAGCTGTATTCGTTTGAGTACTTTGACTTATTTTATTTCAGTTAGTTGTCAAGGCAATGTTTGTTTTGTAAGTTTTCATTTTTCATCTAACATTTATTTTATTTCAGCTTAACACAAACAGTTTTGTTTAGTAGTTTGAGTTAACAATAACACTTCATTCATTCATTACAAAATCAAAAAGCCCATAAAATACTAAAATGTTTAACTCAGAAATTAACAACATGCTTATCATTAGAGTTGTATTAAACTCACTGCATGTATGAATTGCACTGAAGTATTTTTTACTAATTCAATAAATCTCTAGACAAAAAAGCATCACCTATTGCTTGTTACCTAGTGTACAGTTAATTCATATTTTTCTGTCTTGTTTCAGAAAAAGCCCCTCACTGCCGTCATAAAAGAGGTTTGCGATAAGTAAGTCTGTGTTTTTGATTCCAGAGGATAAATGTCCATGATGTAAAATAGCTCTTTTTGTAAAGGGTGTTGTTGTTTTTGAAGGTGGAATCTCCCAGGTCCTGACAACTATGCTCTTCAGTATGCAGATGGGATCCAGAAGTACATCACTGAATCTGTAGGTCATTTCCATCATCTCCAGTGTATAACTATGTTTGTTTGTGAGCATGTTTATGTGTGTGTGTGTGTGTGTGTGTGGACTTTAATCCCATAATGTGAGCTGTGGTGTAATTCACTTATTTGACTGTCTATATTTGTTGTTAATCTTGGGTGGGGTCAGATTTAGACTTCATGTTGTGTTTGCTCTGCTTCTTTCTGTCTGTCTGCATCCTATGGATGTGACTCTGAGAGCTGATGATGGTGGGTTTATTTGTACTATCATCCGTTAGTATCATCTTGTGTGTGTGTGTGTGTGTGTGTGTGTGTGTATACATATAAAGTGAGAGTGTGGAACTGAATTCCCAGACAAGTTGAGGCAAAGGCTTGAATTAGTTGTGCACATAAACACGCAAGCCTTGTGCTGCACTCCAATTGGGCTTTTGTACACCCTAAGTAGACGCCAGCATCATCAAGCACCATCTGTAGCAGAAAATACTGGAATAATGATTCTAAGTCAAAAAAAGTTTCCCCTGACATATTTAATCTACACTGTATCTAAACGGTTAGTTCATTATTTACTCGCCCTCATGTCGTTTCAAACCCATAAGATCTTCGATCTTCTTTTTAACACAAATGAAGATCTTTTTGATGAAATCTGAGAGCTTCCCACTTTCACACTTAAAGAGAGCATAAAATTAATCCATATGAATTGAGCGGTTTAGTCCAAATTTTCGTTTTATATGATGAACAGATTTAATTTTTATTCACATCATGGAGAGTGAAGAACTGGCTCAAATTTTATTAAAAAGACCTTCATTTGTTTTCTGAAGATGAACGAAGGTCTTACGGGTTTGAAACAACATGAAGGTGATTAATTAATGGCAGAATTAATTTTTTTTGGCTGAACTAACCCTTTAAGTCCTTCTTTCTTTCTTTTCTTTTTTTCTTTCTTTGTACATCTATTCGTATTTTTATTTTGTCTGTCCGTTTGTTGTTTATCTGTCTTTCTTTCTTTCTTTTCTTTGTACTTTCTTTGTTTTCGTCGGTCTGTTTTTATTTTTTGTCTTTCTCTTTCTTTCTGTCTTTCTTTCTTGTCTGTCTATCTGTTTTTTTCTTTATTTATCTGTATAGACAGTATGTCTATCATCTATCGCCGTCTGTATCTTGCTGTCTCTCCGTCTGTCTCTATGACACACGTACTGTATGTGCAAGTGATAATGATGTCTAATATTAGCAGTATCACTTCCTGTGTACTGACTGTTGGCTGCTTTGACTTTTGTTATAGAACCGCCTGGACATCAAAAATGGCAGCATCCTGCGTTTAACCAAAGCACCAGTGAGTGTCTCTGACAGATTTTGACAGCGACAGTATTTAACTGTCAAAGTCTATCTAAACACATCTGTTCACTCAGGCTTTGTTTTAGAATCAAAACGTACTCAACCACACTACCATGTTATAGTCTTGTTTGTCTAATAGTCTAATATGTTTGCTTGCTTGTTAATTCATAACATTGCGTTTGTCAGGGCCGTTGCGCTGAAGATCTGTATAAAGGCATCCAGAGTTCAGACTCTGGTGTGCGCTGCGACTCTCTGAAGCTGCTGGCCGCCGTCTCCACAGACATCACGTTCGCCCAAGAGTTTATCAGTCGTGATGGACACTCCCTGCTTGTCAAGATAGTGGAGGACGCTCAAGAGTCAGTTTCCTGCCTGTCTTTGCCCCATTTCTCCAGCTTAGAGTGTTTTATTGCTGCCCAATATAAAGATCAAACAGGTGAAAGTGTAATTTTTCTTTCTCCAGGGCACCTCAGATAATGACCCACACTCTCACTGCCTTCATGGAGCTCATGGATCATGGCATTGTGTCCTGGGAGAATCTGTCCAGTATCTTTATTACAAAGGTACTAAGCTACACACACCCTTCACATCCACTGTAACATCCGCCCGTCATTAGTTGTCTTTATTACAGTTTATAAATCCTGAATAAACGATATACTGAACAAATCCTGAATTCTGATTGGTCAGTTGTGGTATTCTGCAGATTAATAGATTATTTCATATTATATTAATAATTCATTATTTAAAGTGTTTATGTATAATTGAAATGATTTGCGTTCACTATCGTTCCAAAGTTTGGGGTCGGTAATATTATTTTAAGTGTTTTTGAAAGAAGCCTCTTATGCTACCTAAGGCTAGATCAATTTGATCAAAATTCAATAAAAACTGTAGTATTGCAGAATATCATTTACAATTTAAAATAACAGTTTTCTATTTTAATGTATTTTAAATGGAATTTAATCCGGTGATGCAAAGCTGAATTTTACTCCAGTCTTCAGTGTTACAAGACCCTTGAGAAATGTTTTATGATTATCAGTGTTGAAGGACTTGTGCTGTTTGTTTTCATTTTGTGATAATAATGGCTCACTGTGTGCATTATTTAAGCCTCAATTGCAGATTCTCTTTGCAAAATGACGAAACTCATTTGAAGCAATGAAAATTAAATGTCGTTTGCCTCCCATAATGTTACTTTTCCGATGTTGTGTTGCTGTTTATTTTTATCTTCTTAATTGGTTACCTTCTCTGTTGTTACCCATTCATGTTTGTTTTACAGATCGCCAGTTTTGTGAATGCAAAGGCGCTGGACACGTCTATCCAGCAGGTGTCGCTGGCTATCCTGGAGAGCATGGTGCTCAGCAGCAAGAGTCTGTTTACTGAGGTCAAACAAGAAGTCACTCTCGAGAGACTCCTCTCACATCTCCAGGTGTAAGTACAGAAGGATGCTTGATTATTTGGCTTTTTAACTTTTTTCAGTATGGCGATGTTTACTTCATGGGTAAATGAAGTACTACTTAAATGTTTACTTCATAAATACAGCTATAAACGGGGTCTAAAACATTTTGAGCTTGTCCAGAATAGATGTAAACTGCTCTAAAACGCTTTGAGCTTGTCTAAAACGGATATAAACAGGACTAAAACGATTTGAGCTTGTCCAAAACAGCTGTAAACAGAGTCTAAAACATTTGGAGCTTGTCCAGAACAGGTGTAAAAGAGGTCTAAAACGCTTTGAGCTGGTCTAAAACAGCTGTAATTGGGTCTAAAATGTTTTGAGCTTGTCCAAAACTGATGTAAACAGATCTAAAATGCTTTGAGCTTGGCCAAAACAGATGTAAATGGGGTGTAAATGGGGACTAAAATGCTTTGACGTTGTCCCAAACGGATATAAACTGGGACTAAAATGCTTTGAGCTTGTCCAGAACTGATGTAAAATGGTCTAAAACGTTTTGAGCTTGTCAAAAGGAAATGTTTAACAATTGTTCTCAGTGCTTTCAGTAACACATTATAGTAATTAAATATAACAACAAAGTAATAATAAGTTTTGAATAGTTAGTAATTTCACTAAATATTATTGTTAATGTTTTGTATTGTTTATAACTGGACAAAACTTTAACAGTAACAACAACATTAATATATTTTATTTATTGACTCTTCTTTTTTTTTTTACTTAACATGATTTCAATAGTAGATGTTTAATAACTGTTCGCAATGTTTTGAATATCGGATTATAGTAATTATATTAACAGTAAATTTAATAATAATTATGACAACAAAATAGTAATAGTTGTAGCAAGTTTTGTATAGTTAATAATTTCAAAATTTTTCTTTTTTTTGAATGTTTTGTATTGTTCGTAAATACCAAATTTCATCACGTAGATATTTATCTTGTTTAAGATTAGCATGTGTTGGACATTCAAAGGTACTCTATGCATTTTGCAGAAGTACTTTTACATTAACACCAGTAACCCTGACTACACAGCAAGCCTATTTTGAAAAATAGTCACATGGTGTACCTTTAAATCAGAATTCTAACATGAATGATTCTCATTTTCCCTCCTTTTTTCTTTTTCTTTCATCCGAATGTACTGTAGAACCAACCAGCAGCTCCAGACTAAGGCCATGGCTCTGCTGATGGCAATGTTGCAGGCTGGTAGAGAGGCAGACAGACAGGTGAGAGCTTGACTGGACGTGTTCTGTCTCTCTGATGAATTGGTTTTGCTGCCACTGTCTGTTAAGATTACTGTAGTTCAAGCAAAATAAAGATTTTTTTTTTTTTTGCTAGTGGAAGCTCTACTATAAGAAAGTCTGATTCATCCTTTCCATCACAGGAATAAATTATTTTAAATTATTTATAAATTATTTTAAAAAATGTATCAAATTAGAACGGCTATTAAAATTGTAATAATATTTCAGAATATTACTGTTTTTACTGTATTTTTGATCAAATAAATCAGACTGGGTGAACATGAGAGACCCAAATTATTATATTATTATTATATCTAGATATGGGCAGGTATTTGATTTGTGGACAGATTTTTGTAATGAACCTGGTATAAGGCATGTTTTGAATGGTTATTACACGTTGTTCTTTTTTTTTTTTTTTTTTTTAAAGTGTTTCTGGTTTAATTTTGAAATTGTTTCAGGAGCTCTTTGAATTTCTTGAGAAGAGGAACCTACGACAGTACATTCACAAGGTGAGAAAGTTTTGAAGCTCTCATCCATTCATATACTTCCTATTTCAAAAAGTCCTGATACAATAAACATTTTCCATTGCATCACAATCTGTACGTGCACCTGTAAGGTTCCTAAGGTCAAAAAACACTTTAATTTTCTCATAATATACACTCTAGCATCCCCTCATTTCTCAGTGTCTGAAATGGTCTCTCTAAAGCCCTCCTATCTGGGAGCTGACTCTGCTCTGATTGGTCAGATGGCCCAGTCTGTTGATTGGTCAAACACTTATAGTACAAGCCCATTACCATATCTGAATTTCAGCTCTGGATATGACCGTTCATTTGAGAAGACATCACGCCAATGTGTCGATAAGCACAAACAGGATAGAGCCGGTTAGGAAACATCTTCTACTGTCAGCAGCATTTAAGCAACCTCTCAGTGATAACTAAAGCATTGGGGATGTTTATGTTATTACATTATATTATATATTTCTCTTTAAAGTATTTTGACTTGTTCAATGCTTTAAGAGTTCCTCTCTTTGTCTTTTAAAATATTTTTTTTGTAAGAGCTACACTGAAGTTGGCAGTTTGATAAATGCAAGTTCATTTCAATCTCTGTGTGCTAAAAAGGCACAAGTTCCTGTGGAGATAACAATACACATGCTCTTTTTTTATGCCTAATGAAAAGCATGTCATCATCAATGTCTTCTCTCTTCCTGTATCAAAATCTCACCCAGCTTTTACTCAGACATGGTCCCAATAATGTGCTTAAAGTCAAGTCAAATTCAGTTAGTGCATGATTACATTACAAAAATGTTAATACTGTGTCCTAAATTGTGGATAAATAAGCTAATAAGCTATATATCATATGCTGAAGGAAATTTCTGGAGTGTTAAGGATTAAAAGAAAAAATAACAACAAGAACCGTACAGAACCGAAAACCGTGACCCTAAAACCGTGATACGAACCGTAACGTGGGATTTGTGAACCGTGCCAGCCCTAACGAACAGTGATATCTGAAAAAATATAATAACTGTAACTGTTTGCAGAACATCATCCACAGCTCTAGTACAGTAGGAGATGAGATGGCCCACTACCTCTATGTGCTGCAGACGGTCCGTCTAAACCACCTGGAGCCCCGTATGAGGACGGCTCTGGACTCCTACAGCCAGGTTTACTTTCATTCTGCATCTGCATTTGATTTCTGAGTCGCTCAGTCCACTTTTATTTCTTTCACACACACACATTTCTCCCATATCCTTCAGGAGCAGAGGGACATGCTCCACGGGTTGCGGCAGGCCGCGTTCGAGACAGAAAGCGAGAGCGGTCTGAGTAATGAACGTAGACGTTCGCTCTGCGCTAAAGAGTTTAAGAAGCTCGGCTTCTCTGTGAGTGTCACAAAAACAAGAAGTGTGAATACTGCACCACAACAAACCTTGTGTTTTGAGTATGTTTCTTGTGTTCTTTGTGTGTCAGAATAACAGCAATCCTGGTCAGGACTTGAGCCGGTGTCCTCCGGGTCTCCTGGCGTTGGACACCATGGCGTATTTTGCCTCCCGTTACCCTGACGCTTACAGCAGGGTGAGTGAGCCCACATGGATATTTTGTTATGTATTGGACCCAATATACATCACTATATCAGTATGCATTGACCCTTAAGTCTCACTGTCTCAGTTTGTGCTGGAGAACAGCAGCAGAGAGGACAAACACGAGTGTCCGTTTGCCCGCAGCAGCATCCAGCTCACACTCATCTTGTGTGAGATCTTGCGTATCGGAGAACCCCGTGAGTGAGCTGACACAACACTGGAGATGGAAAACAAAATATGACTTTTCATCGCTAGAAATTTTGTACACTAAATTTTTTTATAAGCAAGCATTTTAAAATGACATGATTTCTGAAGATTGGAGTAATGTCGCTAATTTATTTACTCGTATCGTCTCTGCCGTAGCCTCTGAGACCGGCTCAGACTATCACCCCATCTTCTTCGCTCAGGACCGACTGCTGGAGGAGCTTTTCTGCATTTGCATTCAGCTTCTCAACAAGACGTGGAAGGAGATGAGAGCCACGCAGGAAGACTTTGATAAGGTAGATCATCTCATTTACAATCTCTGTGCTGATTGGGACTTTTTCCACATCCTCTTTTTATCGTTCAAAAGTGTTGGTCTGCTCTTACTGAAACAAAAGTATATTTTTACACTGTTCATAACATTTTTATCTTATAATGTCAAGTTTCTTGGACCAAAAAATGTTGTACACTTTTTTTTTTTTTTTTATTGGAGCTTTTTTTACTTTCTCACCTACCCTCAGAATTAAACTTGTTTTTTATTTTTTATGCTACTATAGCTTTTAAACCAGTGGTCACAAGCTGAATTTCTGGAGGGCCAAAGCTGTGCACAGTTTCAACCACAACCAATCAACCACTCCTGATCCAGCTAATCAAGGTCCTCAGGATTACTAGAAACTTCCGAGCATATGTGAGCTAAATTGGCGCTAAACTGTGCAAAGCTGTGGCCCTCCAGGAATTGAAGGAATTTGATATGTAAACATGGGCATTATGCTAAAATGCTGTGGCAGAATATCAGGATATCTGAATATCCTCTTAATAACCTGTATTTTTGGCAAAATTTCCAGAAAATATTTCAGAATAGTACAGAAAATTCAGCATGAAAAATAATCAACATGGAGCAAATTTACTTAGTAATACCTCTTACAATGGTAATTAAAAAAAAATTAAAATAGTATTTATTACAATTGTTTTTTGGAAATATAGCTGACATAAAATATAAATATTAGATGAAAAATTCAAACACAATAATCAACAAATTAAAGCTAAATATATTTATTATAAAACCCCTAAAATATACCCTGATAAAATTAATATATAAGAATATTTATTCTTTATATAAGAATAAAAGTTAATTGAATACGTTAATAAATATTATTTTAGTAATTTAGTATATAGTTATAAGAATTAAAAGGGATAAAGTTATTATTGCCTATCATTTTATGATCAAAGTGTATTCTTGAAAGCCTCATAATTTGTCATTGAGTCACTTAATAGACATATCTGAGAAGTGACCAGCTGCAGTGGTGATTTATAGTTTATAGAACCAATTGAATCTTGATCTGTTCATCTGGACGTGTCTGAGAAACGTCAAGATGGTGGAATGACAAGCATGCCGCTCCCAGACCGAAGAGACGGACTCCTTTTAAGTGCCTTTGTGTAGATCAACATTCCCTAAATTGTTAAGTTTCCTTTTCTAACGTTAAAGAAAGCCCAAAACCATTCAGCAGTGCAACAAAACAGACCTCCGTTTAATAAACGCTTTCAGGCCGTAAACCTCGTGACTCTCATGACCTTTGGGATGGAGCGAGTGTCCAGCTGACCGGCCTGTCTTTTGTTTTCGCTGACCGTCACCCCCGCCACACCGACCTCATGGGCAGAGACTTTATAAAGGGGTATTAGAAGAACAAAAGGAATCCCACTCCCTAGCAGAAATACAGATCAACAGTGAACCACATCCCAAAAATAGCTGTGTTTTGAAATATCTAAATTGTGTTCTCAGTGCCCTTTTGTCTCTCTTCTGGAAGGCTTTTTTGGAAAAAGGAATGTGTTTAGAAACAAGTGGCTCGTATTTAACAATTCAAGGGTTTTCTTGACATCGAACTTGAGAAAAGAAGCCAAAGTTGAGCTCTTATTTCGCCTCTAAGGGGAAATTACTCGCACCGTGTGTGGTTTCTCATACTTACTCACTTTACTGCTTTTTTCCCTCTCTGCACACCCTGACTGGTTCTCATTAACGACTGTTGACTGTTGCTGGCATAGTGTTGTGAACTGGTTTTACTGAGGCCTGTGTGATGTGAAGTGTGTGTTTGTGCTGCTTTAGAGGGATGTGTATGAGTTTAATTGGGGGCATCTAGAGGGAGGGACCATATACTCTCTCTAACACATACACCGACACACACACACACACACACACACACACACACACACACACACACACAGTGTCGCTGTGGTTGTGAGGGGACCACAGCTGCTGCTTTCACTGAGGCTGAGGTAGGATGAGTGTTTTATCTCTGTGTTGTAGGACTAGGGACAGAATAAACATTTTCTTTTATTTCAAATACCAAGATATGAAGGACGATGCAGATGACATGAGTTGCTATCAGTATGTTGTGTATATAAGTATGAGTTGTAATGTCGTTTATAATATTTACTCTATTGCATGATGTTGACGACAAGCCCGTATTTTTTACGTTGTAAGCATATTATGCATATTAGATGGGAATTAAATGGTTAATAGGGAGAGGATCAATTTAAATTTAAAAAAAGTGTTGTCATTTTAAAACCGTTTTCTGTCATTTTTTCACCAATTAGAAAAGAAATCGGGTGTAAAAATGGTATAAAAATGTATGATTCACATTTGGTAATGAGTAAACTTCATATTAAACATTTTAATTGTTTACACATGCACAAAATTGCTGAAATTAAATGAACACATACTGTACAATATTCACCAATATTCACAATAAAACTCACCAAAAATGTGCAAGTGACGTAAAAAGGAACTGTCAAATAATCAAATGTTATTCGACCAAGTATACAGATTTATTTGGCGGTTCACTGCATCATATTATTCAAAATTTAGCTGTCACATAGACTACCGTTGAAAGGTTTGAGAAAATTTGAGAAGTTAGTACTTTTATTCAGAAAGAACGCATTGGGGTTTTTTTTCTGTTTATTTGAACTTTTGTATTCATTTAAGAATGTTTTAAAGTTTTCTCAAAAATATTAAGCAGCACAACTGTTTTCAACATTGATTATAAGAAGAAATGTTTCTTGAGCGGCAAATTAGTATATTAGAATGATTTCTGAGGGATCATGTGACACTGAAGACTAGAGTAATGATAAAATATATTAAAAAAAGAAAATAGTTGTTTTAAATTGTAAAAAAAAAACTGTTTTTGATTGAATTTTTAATATTATTCAAGTTTTGTCAGTTGTCATTGTTGTTTTTACCAGAAGGGGGCAGCAAATTCCACAATATTTTAAATTCAGTCATTTGATCTTTTTTTTCCCTGCAAAAGTATTTGACCAAATCGGCAGGATTACACATGCAGTAACATACAAATACCTCAAATTAATTGCCATTTTCCAAAACATCAACACTTGAATAATACAAGACATTTTTTATAGTATTGTTTTGTAACTCTCAGGACTATAACATGTAAAAGATATTAACTTTTAACCCAGTCTAAAGTGAGCAGTGTTGTTGTCGGCTAACGTTCCCTCTCTTCCGGTTGACCGAGCGTGTCATTGCAGTTCTGTCTGTCTCACAGCTGGACGCTCACTTCAAGAGAGACCCATATTTTCATTGTCCGTTTCTCCTACCCTGCTGTTTTATTTGAGTTTCCCCCATCTCCCCTTTTCCGTTCCCTCCATTTCTCTCGACCTGAACCCCAGGGACATGTTGTTGAGGGGTGAATGAGGTCAAGCGTTCTGCGTGCGAGTAGTCATCAGGGTTTATTGGAGGAGATGGACACACTGTGGGACAATCACACACATCAGATTTTTTTGAAATGATCACATTTCCTCTAAAGGTGATGCAGGTTGTCCGGGAGCAGATCACCAGGACTCTGTCCAGTAAACCCACGTCTCTGGAGCTCTTCAAGAATAAGGTGAACGTATTGAACTACAGTGAGATTCTCAAACTCAGACAGACGGAGAGACTCCACCAGGAGGAGACGCTTTCTCCACCTGTGCTGTAAGTAGTGATGGAAGAAACTAAGCTTTGTATCATTTGACCCAATTGCTTCGCACAACGATTCACGCTGATGACGCCTGCTGGTCAAAACAGTGTAAACATGCATAAAAACAATTTTTTACGAACCAATTGTGAATTTTATTTAATACACTTTCAACAAAACAGTTTAATACCTGAAATGCCATTAAATATGAATTGTTTTTATAATTGCGTTCATTTGCAGGCCTTGTTTTGTTTGTTTTATGAAGAGTTTTGTTAATCATCCGATAAGAGACTAACTAACTATTAACTTCCATTTTTTTAATATACAAATTAGTCATTAAAATTGTTTTGAAATCAGGTAAAAACCATATAAACACCGGTTCAGCTGTTTCAAAACCGTTATGACATGACATAAAGCCTCTTTTGCTGAAACTTTGGCTGTGTGATATGGATGGAAGTTCGTTTCTGCCACAAAGTGGAAAAAAAGGTGGACCCTTTTTCTCAGAGTTCTCACAAGAATTCAGAATTGCGAGACATAAACTCAGAATTGCAATTTTAAGGGAAAAAAAAGTCAAAATTGCTAGATGTTAACTGGCAATTGTGACATATAAACTTGCAATTCTGAGAAGAAAAGTCCAAACTGTGATATATATATATAAATATATAAGTGAGATAAAATGTATCAATAACCGTTTTTTATTTTTTGCTCTTTTGCAAAAACAGAATTGAGATGAATTTTTTGACCGTCTGTTTCGATTGTACATTTCTCGAAGTACGCACGTATGGTTTTGATTTACGCACATGCTTTTTGCCAGTATTTTTATTCCATATATTGTGAGATATAAACTCGCAATTGTGAGGGGAAATTCTGTGGTGGAAACAAGCTTCCATAGATACGCTCTCCGTATCACTGGTTTGAAACAAATGATTGGCAAAAGTTTTGAAGCTTCATGAAGCTGTGTTTGGAAAGTGTCCATCAATAGCTGTAAGTCGCCAACTTATACAGAGTGATTGTGATTGGCACAATCGCTGTATTTTCTCACTGCCTTTGCATCTAGTGAGCTGAAGGAACGTCTGAAGCCGGAGCTTCTGGAACTCATCAGACAGCAGAGACTAAACCGCCTGTGTCTCGGAACGCTCTTCCGGAAGATCAGCAGCCGACGGAGACAAGGTGAGACGTCAAGATCCACCGAGGAAGACGCCAAAAAATATTGTCCTTCTTTCTGGAGTAAGTGTCATCGTTTTGTTTTTGTTTTTCAGACAAGTTGTGGTATTGTCGGCTCTCTCCTAATCACAAAGTCCTGCACTATGGAGATGTAGAAGAGGACTCGGAAATGCCCTCCATTGAGGCTCTTCAGGAAAAGAGTAAGCGCAATTGAGTCCAACTGCTCTAGAATAAGCACGTTCACAAGACTCTTTTTAAGTACTTAATCTCTGGCCTCTTTGTCATTAAAAATTCATTTAACTTTAATATCCCCTCAGTTCCTGTCGCGGACATCAAAAGTGTGGTGACTGGCAAAGATTGTCCTCATATGAAGGAGAACAAGGGAAAACAAACCAAGGTATAATGCTATTGTTCATGAGTGGTTTCTATTCATTCTGAAAGTCAACATAAAATGGCGAGACTCCCAGAACGTGGTGAGATTCCCAGAAAAATGTAACGGAGTGTCTATTTACACTAAGTGCAAATAGTGTCCCTTGTTAGCAAATACTATTTACACTAGCTCTGCCCACCAACGTCTGATTGGCACGCTCAAGTTTTAAAAAAAGACACACAGCATTCAACATCTTCAGTGGCGCAGCAGTAGCAACTAAGGCTGGCTTTTAATGCGATCGATGTGGGTTCGAATCCGCATTTATTTTCAGTAAAAATGAAAGTGGAAACAAACTGAGAACGAGTGTTTAATAATATGAAGTGTTTATTGGGTAGAGTTAGGGGAAGGTGTTGGGAGGGTTTTTATTCTCCCAATAAGGCAGCATCTATTAAATAATTTTAAGAAATATAATCGTTTATAATCTAACTGGATGCAATAATATCATCCTGGAGGAATGTACAAAAATACTGAGGTGCAAATAGTATCTGCCAATACAAAAAACAGAATAAAACAAAACATTTCCGTCCAGATCATTTAGATCGCAGATTGCAATCAGATTACAACTAATTACTATTTTTTACACAATGTAAAAGTATCAGTTACTATCACGTATAAATAAATGGCTAATATTAATTTAATTTAAATGGTAGACACGTATAACAAAATGAACTAGAGCTTCTCTGTGAAGAAACAAATCATTTTGACTTTGAATTAAATGCTTGAATTAAGATTTATTCCTTGCACAGCCAGGTGTTTTTTATTGATTTATTTTTTGTTGCTCAGGTTTACTCATTTAATTAAATCACAAAACTGAACTGTAATCCTGTGCTGGGTTGTGTTTGGTTTCACAGGAGGTGTTGGACTTGGCTTTCAGCATCACGTATGACGTTGAGGAGTACAGCTTGAATTTCATCGCCTCTTCCAGAACAGATGTGAGTTTAATGTGTTTTTACCGCTGAAAGCCTTCTGTTATTGTAAAGTTAACTCAGCTCAACTGGTGTTAATTAACTTTAGTTGGGGGTTAAAACAAGCATTACTTGTCAAAAGTCCTTGTTCCAGTTGCCCAATTTCATGTTTGTTTTTTGTTTTTTCTTTCTAACAGTTTTGTCTGTGGACGGACGGGCTTAACGTGCTCCTGGGGAAAGAGATGAGCAGCGAGAGCATGCGCAGCGAACTAGAGATTCTCCTCTCTATGGAAATCAAGCTCCGCCTCCTGGATTTGGAAAATGTCCCGATCCCAGACACGGCCCCGCCAATCCCCAAACCACCCAGCAACTTCAACTTCTGCTACGACTTCAGCCAAGCTGAACAATAACACAAGACCCATAAGCGTTGCAGTCAGCAGCGTTGCCAAAACCGGAAACAACTTGAGGCTGAAAATGGCCACTCGGTGGCAGCAGAAATGCAGGTTCTCAGATTGAGAGACATTGAATTCAAATTTCAGGGCTTGATATGAAAGAGAACTCTGAACAATCACAGCAAGGTTGCGGAGCTTGTTCGTCTGTGGTGCTGTGCTATAATAGAAGTGCCTGCAGTGAATACGATGGTCTTGCATTAAGTGTTTTTTTGGGTTTTTTTACATCTAACGTGCCTTTTTGGTCAAAACAGACCTGTTCGAAATTCTTAACGCACACCTTTTTGTCTCCTTTTTCCCCTTTTTACATGTTTAACTTTACCAAAATTATACTAAAAGGCATTAAATGACATTGAGCAGCTTATTAGGCGGGGAAAATGATTTAAGCAGATTTTAATGTTGGAATCGTCATTGATTCCCTTCATAATGGCATTGAGACTCAAAATGGTACTCAGCTGGTACGATGTTTAGAGTTTAACTTTTAAAACAATCCCTGATTAGGAGTTTATCGTGGAAAAAAAATCCATTGCACCATCATTGATGTGCTTGGAACATATATCATGTTTTTGTTCCTTCGTAGGTTGAGCTTCATGAGTTGAACAGTGTAGGTACATATGCAGATACGCACAATGTGAAACCCATTTATATTGACGCATGAACAGCATTATTTCGCTGTATATTTATGTTTTCATACAGGTTGCATTATTAAGTGCACATAAAAGGTCAGTGTGCTTTGTGATTTCTGGTACTGAAGTGGGATTAAGCTGGTTTGTGTGTTGTCCGGAGTAGTTTGACCAAGCGTGGATGGAAAACATGATTTGATGCTTTCAGCCTTGTCACATACTCATGTTTTCAATTTACACTTGATGTACATAACCTCACATTTTATTTTTGGTTTAACTACTAGCCCTTTTCCCATCAGTTCAAAATAGTAGGATTTTACATCAGCATTTTGTGTGGGTGAAAATCATGTTTCTCATTTAAAACATTTAGCATTTTATCAGTCAGATTTCATCCACTGTTTTGGATTAAGATCTAAATGTAGTTTTGTCCTTGCATAACAAGCACTTCATAGTATGTTGATTTAAAATGCATATGTTTTGAGATCAGAAATATATAATTTCAAACATTCTGTGGTACCTTAATGAGCTGACAACTTTAATGTGTGGAAAAACATGCAAGATTTACTATACACATACACTTGTGTTCTTTTGTGGTAGTCACAAATCTAATGACATTGAGCGAGCAAAAAACAATCCATGTACTGTAATTGCTGTTTTGTATATAGCTTTCTTTGTTAAACTACTGGTATTATGTAACAATCTTGATCAATGATGTGGCCATATTAATTCCAGATTTGTTTATTCTTTGTACGGAATTAATAATAATATTATCATAATAGCCTTTACGTCTTTTTATGTTTATTCATTATTACAAATCACCTGTTGCAAATGTGTATTTTTGTAACCATATGGACAGTCTTTCAGTAATGATGACGTAATTCGGTTCAGTGATTTAAACCTGTAACTCGTCTTTTTGAGCAATTCATTTAAAGAATCGGTTAGTTATTACGCCATACAATCACAATACACGACATCCACAACACTTACAGAACTTTAAGCTAAAAATATTCACATTTCTATAATTCAGAAAAGCAATTGCATTTGGTACAAAAGTTTCTTATATTGGCTCACAAGAGTCGCTCGTTATGTTTTGATTCAAAAGAAGAATCGGATTTGGTTTTTGATTCACTGAGGAGAACTGTTTTTTTGTTTTTTCTTGTGAATCAGTCACCCGTCACTTTGTTTTCGAGAGTAAAGCCCAGAGAAACAGAAATACGTGTTTTCAGTACACCGTAGATTTATTGCTTCACACTTCAAAACAGACTGAATTCATTAACAATTCAGATTTTTTTTTTTTTAAAAATGCTAATATTTCTTGTGCACTCAGAATGCATGGTCACCATATAGAATATATATACACAAACACTTTCAGTTAGTTTAGTCTGTAGATGTTTTAAGGTTATATAGCAACAAATTATAGGCCTGTTAAAAAACAAATGATCTTTGAGCTCATTACGAATTATACAGCCTAAAAGTTCCTCCTTATCTGACGCTGACGAAATACGGAAGTTGTAACGTGTGGACTTATTCAAAATAGCTTATTCAAATAATTGTTGATTCGGTTCTGTTGTAAAGATAATAAGATGTTAAATTAGTTCATTTCATCTATAAAGCAGTTCTGCAAAAAAAAAAAAAAAAAATGTCATCGTTCATTTCTCGTACAACAGCGTCAGTGCAGTAATGTTCTCAGGTTGCTTAGCAACAAATTATATTATAAAACGAATGACCTTTGAGCTTATACAGCCTAAAAGTTCCCCGTTACCTGACGCTGACGAAATACAGAAGTTGTAACATCCAAATCGTAGTGGTACAGAACAATTTATGAAAGACAAAAAAACATTAATTCTTATAAAAATTTATTTACACATACTGCCTAAAATACAGCCTGGAAGTAAAGTTTTAGATCTACTTATCAATAGCAGATCACGTTTATACTGGAATAATTTTAAAATTTACTACTGGAATAATTTGAAATGTGCGAACAAGAGCTGAAACTCTTAACATTCAAAAGCAGTGATTCGTCAGATAAATAATACATGTATAGTCCTATGCAAAAAAAATATAGCATTTAGGAATTAATTACTCTTTTATGCCTGAGTCAAAAGTGCTTTAAATATATTTTCATATGATTCACTTTCACTGTGTCACAGATTCATAGTATCATAGTAGTGAAGTCTGCGCCATTGGCAAAGCGACACTGGACTTTCTCGAGGAAGGGCAGTCGGGACTGGAGGAGCTCCACTTGGTGCACTGTTATGTCCTTGCACATGGACACGTCCAGCGTCCTGAGCCTGTCGCAGTGCAGCGCAATTATGGCAAGAGTTCTGCAGGAACACATGGGATCGTGTGAAGCTGAGCTCAAATGTTTAGCATGAAAACAGTAGTGGTTGACGTCACTCACTCGTTAGTAACAGCGTCGCAGCAGGCCAGGAACAGATGCTCCAGTCTGTGGAGGAGCGGAAGAGCCCGTGCCATGCCTTGGTCACTGATCTGAGGACAGAGGTTGAGCGCCAGGCTCGTGAGGTTACGGCAGTGAAGGGCTACGGACACCAAGCTGTCGTCGCTGATCTCAGGCAGCATAGAAAGCGAGAGACGCTGCAGGTCTGGGAAACGAAGTACCTGAGGTGGCCAGGAACATTTGAGTTTTTACTTAGTACTGATTGACCAGTGCTGGATATTTGACTATATGTAATCTGGATTATGTAATCAGAGTACAAACATTCAATTACTGTAATTAGATTATTTTGCATTTTAAAATCAGACTCTCTTATTCAAATCAATGTTATAAAGTTACATCAAAAGTAATCCGATTACATTATCTAAAATGTGTAATGTAATAGATTATGTTACTAACAATCATTTTCATAATGTAATTTGCATAGAGTAATAGACTACAATTTTTTACGTAATCTACCCAGCACTGGCTACACACTTTTTTACAAATCATTATTACGCACAAAAACATGCATGCACTCTTTCTGTTATGAACTGACCTGTGTGATACTGGTGTCAGTTAACTTCGAGCAGGCCGACAGGTCCAGTTCCTGAAGACCCCTGAGGGCCAGCAATGATGCTCCTTGCTGATCTCTAAACGCCCCCAGGTCCTCGTCGGTTACCAGACGTGGCTTCTCCTGGAAAGGCAGGGTGGGAGGCTGGAAAAACCCCATGTTCCCAAATGTCCTAGTAAAGCTTGGGCCTTTATCCTCCTTCACATTTATGGCATTTATAAGCAAATTGTACATTATTAGTACACATATTACAAAACATTATTTTTGTAAAAAAAAACAAAACAAAACAAGGCAGTCCCACCTCTTTGTCTGTTGGTTCACAATTTTTGGTGGGCTCCACCATACCCAGCAGCCCCCAATCTGAGATCTCTTTGCACCAGCCGAGCCGCAGTACCACCAGCGCAGGCAGGTAGGTTGCGATGGCATGAACACTAATGTCAGTGAGATAGACGCACGAGGTGAGGTCCAGTTTTCTCAGGTTACTGCCGAGCAACTGTGTCAGGGAGAACATGGCAGTGTCCTGTTTGAGAAGAGAGGGTGTTAGAAGAATAATTTTCGATGGATCATTTCTGGAAAATATTACAATTCAGTTATGCTAAACAAAAATTGTATATGCAAATGATCATAAATATGCAAAGAATTGGTTTTATTTAATTCTTTTTACATTTTTATTCTGTTTGGTTAATTACAAATTATAGTAATTATATTGTGTTCATAATATTATAATTTATATACAATATTATTGTATTATAACCATTTTTAATATGCAAACAAAACATAAAACACTAACAACTAAAATCAATTATTGTAAATACGAATTAAGGCATCACAACATTATCATTTAAAGTATGGAAAAATATATATTCATTTTTAAATATTTTTATTAATACAAAATATAAACAAAAAAGTATATGATATATTCATGTTCATAGTAATTATTATTACTTTATAATATAAAATATTATAAAATTTAAATGTATATATAATATTATTAGTTCTATGTAAATATACATTTTGTTAAAAAAACTAAAACTAAAAATTAATTTAAAAAAATAAAAACTAAAATTAATTGTCAATTTAGGCTATACAGATATTCGTTTTGAAATATTTTTATTACCCTAAATTTTATTAAAATTTATAATTATTTTTAATTTTTATACTATTTTGTTAATTGTTAATATATATATATATATATATATATATAAATAAATATTTTTGTTAATACATAAAAGAAATGTCAAATTAATTGTTTTGATTGTGAATTTAGGCATCACGACATTATAATTTGCAGTATGAAAATTGATATTCATTTTGAGATTTGTTAAAGATTGCATTTAACAGTTATTCAATTATTCAATTATTAGTGTTTTTAAACAGAGCATTAGATGACAGAAGCAAATTCATTGTAAAAGTAGGGGATATGAGCTGGCACAAGTACATCTAATTTCAGCTGATACAATTATTTAAGTCTGTAATATTGGCTGATAACGGATATGGTACAAATGTTCTTTTATGTATACGTGCCTCACCCTTATGTATGAGCAGTTTCTAAGGCTCAGGGCCTGCAGCTTCGCCCTGGGCTGTGGAGAGGACAATCCCTTCACCAGGTCAGCACCACTGACGTGCAGACACTCCGACAGATCCAGAGTCCTCAAACAAGGCAGCGCCATCAACTCGGTCAGGCCTTTATCTGTTATCTTCCAGTCCTGTGAGAGGGACAGCGACTGCAGCTCTTTCAGATCATTGGCCACAGCCAGCACTGTTCTACTGGTTAACTCAGTGCATGCCCTGACGTCCAGCGTCTTCAGACCGTTCTGGTGCTTGCAGAGGATTTCAATGGAGTAGTCGGTCAGCTCTTTACAGCCGCGCAGACTCAGATCCTCCAGACGGAGGCCGGGCACCTGAGCTACGGAGCGGAGGGACTCGGGGGTGATGCTGGTGCGACTCAAGTCTAGGCTGCGGAGC